>VZQC01009853.1:2955420-2993507 GCA_009823505.1 Rhizomys pruinosus | reverse complement strand
CAGCTTGTATTCAGTAATTATAGTTTATGGATAAGTAATTTAGTAATTATAACCTTCCCAAACAATGCCACCAATAGAGACCAACTGTTCAAATATGAGCTAATGGGAGACATTTCTCATTCAAACCACCACAGCTGATATGTTAAAATAGGAGGAAAGTGAAATCATTAAATGGCTAGCTAAAACCAAAGAATGCAAAAAAAAAAAAAGAGTGGATAAAAGCTTATAGAAAACTAACAATTATGGTAACACTCCAACTATATCAATAGTTACTTTAAATGTCAGTAGTCTCAATACACCAAATAAAAAACAAAGGGTCCCTCGGCTAGAGATGAAGATCTGTGATAGAGGGCTTCAGTAGCATATCCGGGGCCCCAAATTCAATCCCCAGTCACAATGTAGCAAAGATTCCCTCCTGGGAGATACCCACACACATGGTGTCCCTGCTGCCCATAGTTTCCAAGGCAAATCAAGAAACAGACTCTCCAATCTTAGTTTGGGGGAGATTAGTGAGTTTACTTAGGCTTGCCTACAAAGGGTATAGAAGCAGAATATCCAGCGATTCCCTTTTCCCTAGTGGCTGCCCAGAGTCCAGCGTGAACTCATGCCAAGAGAACCAACCAGCAAGCCTGCCGTGGCTGGCTTTATATGCCCCTGGGTCCTCCTCCAGCTGGGCACTGGCAGCTTTCCAGAGCTTCCCATAAGCATTCCCAGAGAGCATCTAGGCTGATGCTCGGCTTTGCCCTCAGCCCCTCCCTCCATGTAAGCTGGAGGAGTTGCTGGATCTCTGACTCTTCCCTTAAAGAGGCTTGAGAAAACCTTCAACATCAAAAGTATGTCCCTGCCCAGCACGGTGGTGCACGCCTCTAATCCCAGCACTCAGGAGGCAGAGGCAGGAGGATCTCTGTGAGTTCAAGGCCACCCTGGTCTACAAAAAAAAAAAAAAAAGTATGTCCCTTTTGGAGGAAGAACACTCACCACACACACACACACACACTCGCACATGCACACACACACTCGCACATGCACACACACACACACTCGCACTCGCACACACACACACACACACACACACACACACAAAGGCCTAGAACTCCAAAAAGGGTTGGTGCATACATGTAATCCCATCACCTGAGAAGGTGGAGGAAAGCAAGTTGAGGCCAGCTTGGGCTGCATGGTGAGACCTTATCCAAATAATGATGTTGTCTCTAGGAAACTTACTTTTTTTCTTTTTTTCTCAGAGAATGTCCCTGTAGCTCCAGCTGGCCTTTCCATTCATTTTTGTTTAAAGTGGACATCAGCTCATGCATCCAGCGTCCACCAGTGACCATGTGTAGGCACACAGGGCTAAAAGCATTTCTACTGGCTCCATTTCCGTGGAGAATATATATAGTATCTACTCCAAAAACACGAAAGTGGAAAAGATGCCCTTGGTGCCTTTAACGATGCTGTCTCAACTACATGTGCCATGTCTCAAGGGCAAGCTCCTTCTTGTTTCTAACCAGCGTACACAGGGATGTGCATTGCCTCCCAGCAGACTATGTCTTCATGTGCCACCTCATAGTAGTCTCTGTCTGGGATGGTGATGACACACACGAAGCAGTGACTGGTTTAGTTGCCCTAGACATCAACCCAAGGCAACCTCAAGGTAAACTTCAGTTGCTAGAAACCAATACTTTGCAGAAAAGAGAATGAGATTAGAGCATTAGGGAGTAGCTCAGAACGGGTTGAGAGGAAGAGTGAAGAACAAAAATGCTGCACACGGAGCTGGAAAACGGTAGGGCAATGGCAGAAGCCAAAGACACGGAGGAAAGAGAGCACAGGACAAGACCAGCACACGTGGCCACAGGAGTTGCTCGGAGACTATGCAGTGCAAGTCTACCATGGCGGCAAGGAACAGTGCGGGCTGTCACCTCATAGCCTCCCATGGAACAGACTCGGAGTGGCTGGGTCTGAGTTCAGAAGAACAGTAACCTTTTCCTCCCTTTGGAGTATTGGCAAGAGAATTATTTCCATAATTGAGAATGACTGGAGTCGCAGAGGAGAAACTGTTTTAAGAAACAAACCCTGGCCGGGCGTGGTGGTGCACGCCTTTAATCCTAGCACTTGGGAGGAAGAGGCAGGTGGATCTTTGTGAGTTCAAGGCCAGCCTGGTCTACAGAGTGAGTTCCAGGACAGCTGGGGCTACAAGGAGACCCTGTCTTGAAAAGACCAAAAAAAAAAGAAACAAACACTGATCCTTTGACAAGCCATTAGCTCTCATGGCTTCTATTCTCTGCCACAAGTAGGGGATAAGTACCAACCTTCTAAGGTTGTTTGGAAAATGAAGTAATCCACTTAAGCCTGGAGCACACGCCTTTAATCCTAGCACTCGGGAGGCAGAGGCAGGAGAATCTCTGTGAGTTCGAGGCCAGCCTGGTCTACATAGTGAGTTCCAGGCCAGCTGGAGCTAAAGGAAGACCCTGTCTCAAAAAAGACCCCCCCTCGGGGCTGGAGAGATGGCCTAGCAGTTAAGAGCACCGACTGCTCTTACAGAGGACCCGGGTTCGATCCCCAGCACCCACATGGCGGCCAAGAACCGTCTGAAACTACAATTCCAGGAGAACTCCAGTTCCAGGGGAATCCGAGACCCTCTTCTGACCTCCGCGGCATTGCACGACATGGGTGCACAAACCTGCATGCAGACAGTACATTCATACACATACAGAAATAAATAAAATTAATAAAAAAAAAAAGACCCCCCCCTCAAAAAAAGAAATGATGCTATGGAAACAACACAGACTCAGGGAACTAGTGTGTACAATCTAACTTGTTAACTAATTGCTTAACAATCTATTCAAAAAGACCAAAAAAAAAAAAAAAATCAAGGTGAAGAAATAAATTTACCATGAACTTCAGAGTGTCATGAAAGGACGCAGACCTCTCTCAAGTATGTAGAGGGGCTGAGGAAGTAGCATGCCAGCCCAGACCTAAAAACTATTAGCATGCATGCCATAGTCAGAGTCACTGCTGTTGTGTGTTTGGGAAGAGATACAGAAAGAACATGCAAAAATACACGGGAAAGAGGATACTGTCTTAGGAACAGATGTTAGTAAATATGCAGTGAGCTGAAAAGGTGGTTTGAGTTCTTGAAGGGCCAGGCTATGGACGCCATGCTGGATTGGAGTGTCTCCTGAATGCAGTAGGTTCCTTCCCAGGGTTTTATGCAGGAAAGTGACATGCTTAGATTTATGTAGTAAAAAGGTAACTCCAGCTGCAGCGGTTAGTTTGGTGGGCATGGGGGCTGAGGGAACGAAGTGTGGACTCAGATATTGACTAGGTGAACTAAATTCTCTGGGGTGGAGGCAGCAGGATTAAAACAAAACATGAACGAGGCTGGAGAGGATAGGATTGAGACAGTGGAAGTGGAGGAAGAAGCAATAGACAATGACGGGTCTGACGCTGAGGTGAATGCAGGGAAGCACCTTGCCAGTGCGACTTGTCTGTTTTGTTCAGCCCTAATTCCACTCAGACGTTGCCTGCACTGACACATGGAAGGTCATCTGCCGAATGAAACAGCCATGCCAGGAAGCTCAAATGTGACTGTGCTGTCTTAAATGATTACCTGCTCTGCTGTAATTTCCTGAATTACATTTAAAGGTCAGGCTGGCAAAGCAGAGAGAGGGGTATCCATAAGGCAGGAAGAAAACCAGGAGATGCAATCACTTGGTGGGTAGTCACCAAACGGGTTAATTTCAGGTCCACTAAAACTAAGGTTTGAGTTTTCCACCCTGGAAACCAGCAAGAAGTGAAAAGTTTCAAAGAGGAAAGAACAGTGGTCTGTGTTAAATGTGGCAGGCCAAGTATGACTGGAGCAGATGATACTCTGGAGTTTCTATTTGGAGAGCACTTGTGGTTTACACAGCAGCCTCAGAGAGGCGTTGGAGCTGGGACTCCAGCCCAAGTGCCCTGATAAGATGTGGGGGGAGCAGATGGAGAGGGAGGGGGGGATTAGAGGGGACTACTTCAGAGATGTGAGGAGGGGAGTGAGCAGAGGCAGCACACAGTGAGAGGAGCAGTGCACAGTGGGAAGAGCATCTCTTTTGTTTCAAGATGATAAACACTCATGTGTACTTTGATGCTGACTCAAGTGACCCAATAGGAAGTTTTGATGGTACACAGATGGGGATTTCATAATTGCAAAATTAAAATCCTTGAAGTTCAGCAAGCACTGGTGAAACAACTGACTTTTGATAGAGAAAGGCAATGTTTCCACTGTAAAAGCAAGAAGGTAGAGATTGGGATAAATGGAAGTCGGTAGCTCTGATAGTGGGAAGGGGAGTGTGTTGATGGCCTCCATTTTCTCAAGGAAGTCTAAGTCAGAGTTCTAATCTAGGAGGGAACACAGGGGAGGGGAGGGAGAAGAGTGTAGGAAGCTGAAAGAGGGCAAAAGTTAAGAGTCCTACACTGGGCATGGTCTAAGAGTACCAGGCAGAGGTGATAGCCCACTTGAGAGCTATACTATGGAACTAGAATAAAGGATATCCAACCTAAAAAGTTCTGATTACTCCCTTTGACAAGAGTTTAGGTGGCATCCATTCTTCAAGAGTGAGAAAACTGTTAGTCCAGGAGTTTCAACAGGAGAGTGAAACAATTGATAAACTTAAGGCCATGTCTTTTGACGTCCAGTTTGCTAAAGTAGATGCCTACATTCAAAGACGTCAAGAAATTATCAAGCAGGCATGGAACCAAAAAACAGATCCAGAATGGGACATTAACACAGAAGAGGAGAAGTCAGGAGGCAAAAAGAGAAGACACTAAAAAATGGGACTATGTAGTGTCTGAGAGGGAAATGAGTCACATAGAGAAACAAATACACAGAGCCGAGCGAGCCAGAGGCCTGAGAGTTCACAAGTACCGACTACTCCCGAAGAGAGTTCCAAGTGAAACACTTGCCTCCAAGACCCTAAAACCAGAGGAGGAAAAGAATAAAAACATCCAGAAAACACCTAGTACTGTACCCCAAAAGCCCAAAGTAGCATGGGCAAAAGAGCAGGCGGATCGACACAGACTGAATGACTCATGGGAGAGAACTCACAGCAGAACAGAAACCAGCGAGAAGCTCAAAAGCTCTCTAGCCATGTTCCTCCTCTCCTAAAATCCCAAGTGAAGAAGAAAGAGGTGAAAGAGTTTGAGAAGGTCATAGCTTAGCCTCTCTTCCAGCCTGCCAAGAAAACAATTATACAAGTGACCATTCTGATGGAAAAATCAACAGAGGAAAAAGTTAAAAAAAACCACTCCAACACGGGCTCTTGAATATGCCACCATTTTTGAGAAGTCAACTAGGGAAAAAAAATGTTTAAATTATTTTCCTAATTATTGTATTTCTTTCTTAGAATATTTTATAGTAATTAGTACAATAAAACCAGAGAAAGACAATGAAAGGGAAAAGGGCAACTATACACACATGTTTGAAAGGTTATGGTGTTAAAGACCTTAGGTTGGGTGACTCTATTTTTGTAAAATATACAAAAAGACAGGAAGTAGGGTAGTCACTGGTTAAGCTTAAGGAGTAAGAAAGCTAAATGAGGGGCTGGAGAGAGGGCTCAGCAGTTAAGAGCAGGTGCCGCTCTTTCAGAGGACCAGAGTTCAGTTCGCAGTACCTATGCTGGGCAGCTCCAGTTCCAGAGGAACCAAGGCCTCTGCCTCCATGGGCACCTGCACATATCTGTACATGGGCACAATCACATACACACAATTAAAATAAAAAACAAAGTTAAATGGAGGAGTGCCAGCTAATGGTACAGAGATAGGAGAGGAATGTTCTGAAACAGATTGTGGTGATTAGCACACACTACATGAATTGATTTTAAGACACTTGGTTGCCAGGCATCCCAGCACTTGGGAGGCAGAGACAGGTGGATCTCTGTGAGATTGAGGCCACCCTGGTCTACAGAGAGCCAGGCAAGCTGGAACTATAGGGAGACAGGTGGATCTCTGTGAGACTGGGGCCACCCTGGTCTACAGAGAGCCAGGCAACCTGGAACTCTAGGGAGACCTCTGTCTCAAAAATAAATAAAATAACAACTCTTTTAATTGGCTATTTTGACAAAAAGGAAGGCAGGCTAGCACTTAATGATGAGGAAATGAACCTGAAAACGAGGGAAAAGGGCCTGATCATCTACTAGGTTTTGAACATCACTAAAAGTTCACACTTTAATTGTTGAGGCAGAGCTGGGGAAACGGCTCAGCAGGAACAAGTGCTTGCTGCATCGGCCTGATGATCGCAGAAATCACATGAAAGATGGACATGTTAGGTAGCCCATATCCGTAATCCCACTCAGTACTCTTATGACAAGAGAAGGTGGGAATAGGAGTCCCCGGAAGCTCACAGGCTGCATAGTCGACCAGGAGAAACCCTGCCTCAAGGGGGAAGCAGGTGAGAGACCGAGATTCAAGGTCATCCTCTGACTACACCTGTGTCAGGGCACACGCACACCCTCACACACACACACGCGCACGCACGTGCACACACACACACACACATATATATCCACAAAAATGAAAAGTTTGAAGGCAATGGACAATCACTAAGAAATTGGCCAATGGTTTGAAAGAGATCTGAATGGATTAAATAGGGGCAGATACTAAATAGGTGTCTGGGCAGTACCTGGGCAAGATGGACAAAATCAAGAGACTTGGTGGAAAGTAGTAACTGGAGAAGGTGAGGTGAAGGAACAAAAGAAATGTAGATTTCAGTGTGAGGAAGTGGAGTAAAAATGCCAATACAGAGGGTTTAAACTTTGGGGAATGGTTTTATCATGTTTTAAACAGCCTGTAAGCTGGGCGTAGTAGTGCATGCCTTTAATCCTGGCACTTGGGAGGCAGAGGCAGGTGGATCTCTGTGAGTTCAAGGCCATCCTGGTCTACAGAGTGAGTTCCAGGCCACTGGGGCTACAGGGAGACCCTGTTTCAAAAAGACCAAAAAAAAAAAAAAAAAAATTACCAAATAATAGCCTGTAAAAGCCGGCTGTGGTGGCATATGCCTAACTAGATCTAGCTTTTTAACAAGTTTAGACAATGTTAAGTTTTGAGATTATTCCCAATATAAATGGAAATAAAAAGACAGACATTAAGCATGTAGTTCCAAGGAGTACATTTTTACATTATCCATTATTTATCCATTAGAGTTAATTTGCACAGGAACTGGTAGAGTGGCATAACACAGACTCAGTAGACTAGACTGGTGGGAGAAGAGGCCCTAGGTGGGAGACAAAGAGTGCCTGAAGTGACAGGCTGAAGAGAAATGGCGCTTGGTCTGTAGCCATGGCGTTTGGTCTGTGGCCAGAAGGCGCTGGCTGAAGAACACAGTGCGCATGCTTCAGTAACTTTTATTTTTTATATTTTTTATTTTATTTATGTGTATGAATGTACTGTCTGCATGTAGGTCTGTGCACCCGTGTCGTGCAATGCCACGGAGGTCAGAAGAGGGTGTCGGATTCCCCTGGAACTGGAGTTCTCCTGGAATTGGAGTTACAGACGGTTCTCAGCCGCCATGTGGGTGCTGGGGATCGAACCCGGGTCCTCTGCAAGAGCAGTCGGTGCTCTTAACCGCTAGGCCATCTCTCCAGCCCACTTCAGTAACTTTTAAGATGATATGTTATGTTACCTTGTCAACTTCATGAACATAATATCTTACATAAGAAATTGTATCTATAGACGCAAAACGTATCCATTGATTGGTCCACTACTGTTATATAATCTGTCTGCTGATTGGCTTACTACTGGTATAAATATTCTTGGTTTCTAGGCTGTTGTTGTTAGTAGCATTAGGAATAATAGAAGTTAAGAAGGAAATGGTACCATTAAAAGAAACTACAAAGAACAAGTTAAATGATTAATTCCTAGTCCGCCTCCGATGATTCGCGCTGCTGGAAGGTGCAGCAGTACTTTGCCAAGATTTGAAGACAGAAGAGATTCCCAAATGATCATTTAAAATTTTCAATTTCGGGCTGGAGAGATGGCCTAGCGGTTAAGAGCGCCGACCGCTCTTACAGAGGACCCGGGTTCGATCCCCAGCACCCATATGGCGGCTGAGAACCGTCTGAAACTCCAATTCCAGGAGAACTCCAGTTCCAGGGGAATCCGAGACCCTCTTCTGACCTCCGTGGCATTGCACGACACGGGTGCACAGACCTGCATGCAGACAGTACATTGATACACATACAGAAATAAATAAAAATTAAAAAAAAATTTTTCAATTTCTATTTATTATTGTTGTGTACATGATGAAGGTTGGATATGGATGATGTATGCCAAAGTACACACATGTAGACACCAGGTCACAGGACATCTTTGTGGAGTTGGTTCTTCCACATTTATGTGAGTTCTGGAGATCAAACCTTCACCTGCTGAGCCATCTCACAGCCCCCAGTGATTCCTAAAGAGGAGGCAGGACAGCAGCTTGATGAGAATCAGAACCTTTTTTTTCAGAGATGAGCATGGTAGAAAGGTAAACAATAGGTATAGTAGAGGGGATGACAGTCTCAGGAAATAGGAAGAGCTGAAATCAGAAGGAAGGCATGACAAAGGGTGAAAGGCAGCCGGGAGGAAGAGGAGGAGGAACTCCAGAAAACAGCAAGGGCAACCTGGGAAGCCCAGAGGGGACAAACAGAACAGAGCGGCACCCAGCATGTGTGGTGCTGCTGGGGAGGTGGTGGTCCAGCCTGACTTGTGTATAAATCACAGGCTGATTTATCATATGACACTGCTGATGTATAAATCACAGGCTGATTTATCATATGACACTGCTGGTAAGTGACCATTTTTAACTTATAAAAACAAGTTCGTCTAGTACAGCTTGTTTACTTAGCTTGCTAATTTTACAGCTAAAGAGACATAAAAGCATTACAATAACCTATAAGTCATTAGCAACCTAATTAAAACTTTCAATGAAGGATAAAGACAAGAAAAAGAAGAATTACCCCAAAAAGACAATAAAGACAACTACTTGTGAATATGGCAGTGCATTTCCTTTAATCAAAGACAACCATAACGAATCCATAATAACTATCAAAAGCTACATTTTACTAAAAACAATCTTTGCCTTTGAAAACACTGAATCGTACATATATAACACAATGCCGCATTTCCTTCAGGATCTCACTATCTGCTTGAGTTCTAGCAAAGGAGAGAAAATAGCTGGTTAGTAGCTGATAAGTGATAAATCCACAAAGTTCTTATACAGGATATATGTATATTACATATGTATAAATGCAATCTAGGGACTGGAGAGATGGCCTAGCGGTTAAGAGCGCCGACCGCTCTTACAGAGGACCCGGGTTCAATCCCCAGCACCCATATGGCGGCTGAGAACCGTCTGAAGCTCCAATTCCAGGAGAACTCCAGTTCCAGGGGAATCCGAGACCCTCTTCTGACCTCCGTGGCGTTGCACGACATGGGTGCACAGACTTGCATAAAGACAGTACATTCATACACATACAGAAATAAATAAAATTAATAAAAAAAAATTTAGAAAAAATAAAAACTAAAAAAATAAATGCAATCTAGACAGTAGCTCCACATAGGTGAATAGGGAGCAAGTTATATCACATAATCTATCTCACATCTGTTCTCTTTTTCAGGATAGTTTGACAGAGGTAAGTTATCTTGAAACAGAAGTTTGATTATATATTGAGTCTATACTAAGTACTTAAAAAGCTCATTTTAATTCTCAAAATATAGGAAATTAAAGTTAGAAAAAAATAGTAATGATTATCTTCATCAAAAATGTTATTTTATAGACAGACTTACAGATGAGGAGCATGAAGCTATGTGAGACAAAGTGACTCCCTACCTTTTTAAAGTCAAGGGGTGGGGCCAACAGATTCAAGGTCTAATTCTCTCCACTTCAGTCCTCAGTATAAAATACCATTTTCTTTCTAGAAATGTTCTCCTTCATAAAGATCAAGGTTTAATTGTAGCATAATTCAAGTTTCTGAAATGTGCACTAAGGAGTTATATCCTAATCCTCCTTTTCTGCTTTGTACCAATTAAAAAGCAAATTTAGCCGGGTGTGGTGGCACGTGCCTTTAATCCTAGTACTCGGGAGGCAGAGGCAGGCGGATCTTTGTGAGTTCAAGGCCATCCTGGTCTACAGAGTGAGTTCCAGGACAGCTGGGAGCTACAGGGAGACCCTGTCTCGAAAAGACCAAAAAAATAAAAATAAAAAGCAAATTTAATAGAACACTGGGGAGGATTCTACATTTCACTTATTTAATTGTTGGTTTGTTAGGAAAAACAATCCAAACCAACAAAGAATTCTCCTGCACTGCTCTTCCAGCTGCAACTGGAAGTCCCCTGGAATGAGGAAAAAGTAGGGTTTGGACCACCTAGGAAAGTTGTAATGAGACTATATGGCTATCATGAAGAAAGTGTCACCTTCAGCTGGCATCAAGCACTTAGCCGCTGCTGGCTCTGGCTCTGACTCTGACTCACAGAGATCACAGGCTCAGAGATCTCAAAGGTCTTCACAATCTCCTAGAGGGGAAAACAAAAACATTTGGACAGTGGGTTTTCCACAAATGAAATCAAAGTCAGAGCTAAATAAGGCAACCTGCAGAGCCTTACCTCCCAGTCATGGTAACTCAAGGCAATAATTCCTTGATTCCTAATTTGAGTGTTTTGGTCAATTCCCTCTCTCTCTTCTTCACTAATCACAGGCTCTGTTTAAAAGACAAAGTTTTCCAAAGTTATTAATCAGAATAGGTAATTGGAACAGCAACTGATACTACAATTAAAACTTGTACTGAAACCAGGCATGGTGGTGTGCGCCTTTAATCCCAGCACTCGGGAGACAGAAGCAGGTGAATCTCTGTGAGTTAAAGGCCAGCCTGGTCCACATAGTGAGTTCAGGACAGCTGAGTCTACAGGGAGACCCTGTCTCAAAAAAAGACCAAAAAACCAAAACAACAAACAAAAAACTTGCAATGAGAAGATACTTAACCATTTCATGCATTAAGTTATATTACAATAGCAAGCAGTCTTATTTTCCAGTTTGTTTTTTGTTTTGTTTTATTTTGTTTTGTTATTTTATTACAATAGCAAGCAGTCTTATTTTCCAGTTTTTTTTGTTTTGGTTTGGTTTGGTTTTTTGTTTTGTTTTGGTATTTTTTGAGACAGGGTTTCCCTTTAGTCCCAGCTGGCCTGGAGCTCGCTATGTAGACCAGGCTGGCCTTGAACTCACAGAGATCTGCTTGCCTTTGCTGGGATTAAAGGTGTACACCACCATGCTCAGCTTTATTTTCCAGTTTTGTTTTTTTGTTTTTCTTTTTTTAAAAACATGTGCCAGGTATAGTAGTACACACCAAAAAAAAAGCACTTGGGAGGCAGAGGCACATGGATCTCTGAGTTGGAAGCCAGCCTGGTCTACATAGCAAGTTCCATGTAGCTGGGGCTACACAATGAGGCCTTGTCTAAAAAAAAAAAAAAAACTCATGTAGCGTTTCATATTTAATCTCTTTGGGACATCTGGGTACTAACCACTTAGCTAAGCCCCAATGAGTCTGATATGAAACTGAGAAGATCTAAAGTAATAAATAACCACAAAAAAGGTTCTTCATTCTCTACAAGGGGACCTTAAAAGGTCAGGAATAACAGAGGGTGAAATCATCCAAGTAAGATGCTTCTGGGATTTTATTTTTTTACTATTTTTATTTTATGTGTATGAGTTTGTTAGTCGCATGTGTACAACTGCCCCCATGTCATGCAATGCTAGAGGAGGTCAGAAGAAGGCATCAGATCCCCAGGAAATATAGTTATGGATGGTTGTTAGCTGCCACGTGGGTGCTCGGATCTAAACCTAGTTGAATTCAGCCAGTGCTCTTAACCATTGAGCCATCTCTCTAGCACCATTTTATTTTTGTTAATGGAGTATCCTGGATGTCTCTACAGTTTTGTTCAAATGACTGCAGACCCTGGAAAAGTTGTTGCTGCTATTGATGCATAACACAATTTGAATTTTCTGTGCTGTGCTATCAACTTTGGAAAAAGTATCCCAGTTTACCATGTTGAGTTGACATTGTATAGAAATTAACAGCCATATGGTCTAAAAAAGTTATACTTAATTTTCTTCCATTTGTACAGGGAGAGCACACTGTACACTATTAAATATGTATGGTCTTATCTATGCAGGTTTGATTACAGAAACTAATAAAGTACTCTCTTTAAAAAAAAAAATGAACAGAGATACATGCACGGCCATGTTTATTTCAGCTCTCTTCACAATAGCAAAGAGCTGGAACCAACCTAAATGCCCCTCAACTGACGAGTGGATAGAGAAAATGTGGTACATCTACACAATGGAGTTCTATGCAGCAGTAAAGAAAGACGACATCACGAGCTTTGCAGGAAAATGGCTGGAGCTAGAGGACATCATGCTGAGTGAAGTAACACAGTCCCAGAAAAACAAACGACGAATGGTATCCCTCATCTGTGGATGCTAGTGCCAATTACCCAGTTACGCGATTTACAGCTAATCTGCTTTACCTGTAAAAAGGACGTGACTGTGTTTGAACGCACAGCATTAGTTAACTGATGGAAATGAAAGCATATGTGATACAACTCTGGGAATTAAAAACTTTGAGAATAAAAAAAAAAATAAAATAAAATAAAAAAAAATTAAAAAAAAATGAAAGATTCATGGAATCTCTCAGAGGAAAAGAGCTACCTAGCATCAGGGACAAGTAGTTAGAAAGAAGGAAACTACAAAAATGACTACAATTGGGGCTGGAGAGATGGCTCAGCTGTTAAGAGCATTGACTGCTCTTGCAGAGGACCCAGGTTCGATTCCCAGCACCTACATGGCAGCTAAGAACCGTCTTTAACTCCAGTTCCAGGGGAATCCAACACCCTCTTCTGACCTCCACAGCATTGCATGACATGGGTACACCAACCTACATGCAGACAGTACAATCATACACATAAAAAATTTAAATAAAAAAAAAATGACTACAATTAAAATTTTTCCTAATCAAAATTTAGGAGAATTTATCATTTTTATTGATCTTTATAACAGATATTGAACAATGGTATAGATTAATCCATCAAAGTCTTAAACTATGCTCATGTTTTCAGAATTCTCAGGGGACACCAACTGGGGAAAGCACACCACTATAGAATTTGTTTGTATGAACTTTTCTGAAATGAGAACTTGGGCTGGAGAGATGGCCCAGAGATTAAGACCACTGATTGCTTGTGCCAAGAATCTGGGTCAGTTCCCAGCACCCACATGGCAGCTAACAACCATATTTAACTCCACTTCCAGAGGATCTGACAACCTCTTCTGACCTCTGCAGGCAATGCATGACACAGCTGCACTTACATACATACAGGTAATATACTCATACACATAAAAAACAAACAAACAAACAAACAAACAAAATGAGAATTTGGGTCAGGCATGGTGGTACACCCATTTAATTGCATACTCTGCAGGCAGACGAGGGTGGATCTCTCTGAGTTTGAGGTCAGTCTGGTCTACATAGCAAGTTCCAAGCCAGTCAGGCCTACATATTTAAACCTTGACTCAAAAAAAATAAAAATAAGAAAAATTTAAAAAATGCAGAGGCAGGCGGATCTCTTTGAGTTCAAGTTCCAGGCCAGCTGGGGCTACAGGGAGACCTTGTCTCAAAAAGACCAGAGAGAGAGAGAGAGAGAGAGAGAGAGAGAGAGACAGAGACAGAGACAGAGAGAGACAGAGAGAGACAGAGAGGTTGAATTTGTGGGGCTAAAGAGATAGCTCAGCAGTTTAGAGCCCCAGCTTCTTCTGCAGAGGACCTGGGTTCAATTCCCAGCACCCACATGGCAGCTAACAACTGTAACTCCTGTTCCAGGGGAATCTGACGCCTTCTTTTGACTCCATTGGCATTACACAATGTGGGCACTTACATGTAGGCAATACACTCATGCATGTAAAATAAAAATAATAAATTTAAAATGAAAAAAATCCCTATAAATGCCAGCATTCAGAAGGCTGAGGTAAGAAGACTGAGACTTTAAGGCCAGCCTAGGCTACATAGCAAGTTCCAGACTAGCCCGAGATAACAGAGCAAGACTTTCTTAATGAAAAAACAATTTACATTTAATAAAGTACTTTATAAACTCTAATACAAATATATTTTTCCTAAAACTAACTTCTATGAATATAGTGTAATTTACCTATTATTGGTAGTCGGTCTTGGTCAAGTCTTATTCTTGCAAAACCATCCTAAAATAAAAACATGGTTTGAAACAAACACCGAAATTTAGACTCAAACAATTGGATTAAAAACCTTAAACTGCTTTTGCCAAGCATCGCCTCCATCTTCAGAGACTCTTGTATTTTCATTACATTCATTTATTTATCTGGGGTGGGAAGACACCATGGTGCATAGGCATGGTCCAGTTGTGGCAAGAGCCTTTAACTGAACGAAGGGCTACCTCATCAGCCCTCAGTCCTTAGAAACTCTTAATCATAACAACCCTGTTGTTTAACTAATTATACATATTTTATTATGCATACTCCACATTTTATCATGACTATTTCTACCATTAGGAACACTGGCAAACATGCCTTTGTTATTTAAGAAACTACTTGGGTCAACATAAGCTAGCCACACTCCTCCCGAGTTGAGTGTTGGCCTGGGTTAAAACAAACACTGTCTACTGTTAAAAGCCAAATTTATCTTAGATGTATAGGAATGTGACATGACATAAAGAGTCTAAAATACCTATAGTATATCAATAGGGTTTTAAAAAACATTTTTGAAAAATTCCAAACCACAAAACAATTGTAAAAGACCTCTCCTACATTCTTTATCCCTACTGACCAACTGCTAAAGTTTTGCTGCATTCACTTTATCACCTTTTTTTTAGGTGTGTGCCACCACCCCCAGTGATTTATTTATTTTTATGTGTAGGAGTGTTATATCTGCATGTATAAGTGCACTGGTGTTGTGCAATCTTCACAGAGGACAGAAGATGGTGTCAGATCCCCTGGAACTGGGGTTTTGGATGATGGTTAGCCACCATGTGGGTGCTGGGATTTAAACCCGGGTCTTCTGCAAGGGCAGCCAGTGCTCTTAACTGCTGAGCCACCTCTCCAACCCCACTTTACCATCTTCTAAATATATTATTACTACACATAAGTGATGTGAAGATGATGATCAAGCCTGTCCTTTTTCCTAAATTTTCAGTGTATTTTTTGAGAATACTTTTTTTTTTTTTTGGTCTTTTTGAGACAAGTTCTCCCTGTAGCCCCAGCTGGCCTGGAACTCTGTATGTAGACCAGGCTGGCCTTGAACTCACAGAGATCCACCTGCCTCTGCTGGAATTAAAGGCATGCACCACCATGCCCAGCTAAGGTTATTTTCATATAGCATGAAAAATGTAGGAAGTTTACCATATTGTTACAGTTTCATAGTCAAACTTCACTAAGATGCTATGGACTAGAAACTTCAGATTTGGGACTAATTGCATAGAAATGATGAGGTATCTTGGAGATGGGACTCAATCTAAATATGAAATTTATTTATGTTTCATGTCTGCCTTTCATAGCCTAAAGCTAACTTTATATGTTCTTTTTAATGGGCCTGCTTTTCAATTGTGACCAGTCATATGAGGTCAGTTGTAGAATGTTCCAACTGTGGTATGTCAGCACTCAAAAAGTTTCAAGTTTTGGAGCATCTCAGATCTTGAATTTTCATATTAGGGACTCTAAACTTTGCCTTTTAAACACTAAAGGCAAACCCATAAACTTTATCTAGCATGCCAATTAATGTTTTGCTACAGTACAGGTATCTTTACTAACTGCCATCTATAGCTTTTGCTATGCATTCTTTTGTTTATATTTTTTTTAGTTTATTTAATTTTTATTTTATGTGTCTATTTCCTGCACGTAGGTAGGTACACCTGTGTTGTTCAATTCCCATGGAGGTTAGAAGGTCAGATTCTCTGAAACTGGTTGTTAGACAACATGTGGGTGCTGGGAATCGAACCCAGGTCCTCTGGAAGAGCAGCCAGTGCCTCTAACTGCGGAGCTATCTCTTTAGCTCCTTTACTACGCATTCTCTTTTTATTTATTTACTGTCTGCATGTAGGTCTGTGCACCCCTGTCGTGCAATGCCGCGGAGGTCAGAAGAGGGTGTCAGATTCTCCTAGAACTGGAGTTAAAGACGGTTCTCAGCCGCCATGTGGGTGCTGGGGATCGAACCCGGGTCTTCTGCAAGAGCAAGTTGGGGCTCTTAACCACTAGGCCATCTCTCCAGCCCTACTATGCATTCTTTTCTTTTGGTCTTTTTGAGACAAGGTCTCCCTGTAGCCTCAGCTGTCCTGGAACTCACTCTGTAGACCAGGCTGGCCTTGAACTCACAAAGATCCACCTGCCTCTGCCTCCCAAGTGCTAGGATTAAAGGCGAGCGCCACCACGCCCGGCTACTATGCATTCCTCTAAAAAGGTATGAGACATTAGATAAATCTAAAAATCTTACCCGTATAATGAAGGAAACATGAAAGATGTTTTCGACTGTCCGGGGGAAAGAATGTGGATCAACCACAAAATCAAAGAAGGACATTGGAGTATCGGCTATATTAAAAAGAATAAAAAAAGAAAAAAAACTTTTAAAACACAAAAAATATTTTTTGTTTCACAGTAAGGTCTGTACCCTAGCATCCCCCAGAGACAACAGGGAAAATACACATGCTTCCCACTGTGGGAGAGCAGACCCACAACCCTTCTTAAGGTCAGTGTGGCAGGCAACCTTCTAAAGAGCATCCTACAGAAATAGTAGCCAGAACAAAACAAGGTACACTGAGGTTTTCACTTCAGCAGTATACACACTAAAGTGCAAAAAGAACTCTGTCAGTAATAAGGACTATTAAATACTTTTATGACACATCCATACACTGGGAATCCCTGACGAGAATAAAGGTGAACTAATGCATTTATATGAAAAAATGTCTACAAGGAAAAGTCACACTACAGAAGAAAGTGGTATATCATGATTAGCTTTGGGGGAAAAAAGGAAAAATGAAAACTAACCCCAAAACAAACCAAAAAATTACATGCATACTTACATGATGATATAAACAGAAAATAATATGAAAAGGGTACATCATGTCTCACTGGGGAGAGGAGGAAGGCAGATACTTATTCTTCCCCCTCATTTTTATACCATGCTTTATTTTATAACAGAAAAATACCCTATCTTACAAGATTACAAGCTACCTTATTAACAACCTCACATACAGTATTAAAGGAGAAGGCTCATTACATACACATGACATACAGGGAGAAACCCTGTCTCAAACAAACAAACAAACAAACAAACAAAAAAATAACAAAAAAGTAATCAAAACAAGCCAGGTGTGGTGGTTCATGCCTGTGATTCTTGCACTCAGGAAGACTCTTGAGTTTGAGACCAGAGTAGGCTATAGACCAGGGTAGTTCCAGCCCAGCTTGGGCTTCAGAGTAAGACCTACTTCAAAAACAAACAAAAGAATCACAATGATTTAAATATATACAACTTAAAATGCTTTTATTTATTTATTTTTTTTTTGATGTTTTTGAGACAGGGTCTCCCTTGTACCCCAGCTTGCCTGGAACTCACTCTGTAGACCAGGCTGGCCTTGAACTCAGAGATCCTCCTGCCTGCCTCCTGAGTGCTAGGATTAAAGGCGTGTGCTACCACACCTGGCTTAAAGAGGGTTCTTAGCCACCATGTGGGTGCTGGTAATCAAACCCGGGTCCTCTGCAAGAGCAGTCAGTGCTCTTAACCACTGCCCCATCTCTTCAGCCCCAGAAAATGCTTTTTAAATAAAGTAACCTTGTAGAGAATGACCCATCTGATGAAAACAGATGGCTCCATTTTTTAATTTAGTAACATACTTACGATCTTCTCTAAAGTATGTTTGCAACAATCCCAAGATTCTTTCTACTTCCTTCTCAGTTGCTTCTTGATGAGATTCTTCCATGCATTTCAGCTAGAAAAGAAGGTCACTATCAAGCTAACTAAACTCCTCACTTAGCAACTGATCTTTTTGTTCTTGCACCCACAAACCCCTCAAAAAAAAAATCTCCTTTTGGTTTGGAATGCTAGCAGCTTTTATCCCTGTCTGAAAATTTATTGTTCAAAACAATTTTTCTCATTTCAATATTTTTATATTAATTTCTTAGAAGAGCAACATTACCAAATCAACTGTTTTTAGGTTAAACATAAAGTGGCCATGCACAGTTTAAGACAGTAGTTCTCAACTGAAGTTTTGACCCACAGGGATAGTCATTTGCCAATATTGGGCGTATTTTTGGTAACGGCAGGGACGAGTGGTATTGTCAGCATCCAGTCAGTAGAGACCAAGGATGCCAAACATCTTACAGTTCCCAGGACAGTAAGGACTGCCCTGAAGATTGACAGTACAACCTGGCTTAGAAGAACTGATTAAAGCCACAGTAATGAGCCGGGTATGGTAGCAAACGCCTTTAATCCTAGCACTTGGGAGGCAGAGGCAGGTGGATCTTTGTGAGCTCAAGGCTAGCCTGGTCTACATAGCAAGTTCCAGGACAGCCAGAGCTACAGAGACCCTGCCTCAAAAAAAAAAAACACACAGTAATGAGTTAAATCAAATGCATATTTAAATGACAGAACCTAACTCCAGACCCCAATGTACACTGCTGGCTAACTGCATGAGCATTTCATTAACTTCAGTGAGCTTAAAAAGCAGTATTTGAGGGGCTGGAGAGATGGCCTAGCAGTTAAGAGCACTGACTGCTCTTGCAGAGGACCTGGGTTTGATCCCCAGCACCCATATGGAGGCTGAGAACCGTCTTTAACTCCAGTTCCAGGGGAATCCGACGCCCTCCTCTGACCTCCGTGGCATTGCACGACACGAGAGCACAGACATGCAGACAGTACATTCATACACATAAAAAATAAAAAAAATAAAAATTAAAAAAAAAGCAGTATTTGAAAAAGCAAACCTGAGCAGGCATTGTCCCTCGCTCTTCTATCATACGAGGTTGTCTTGGACGATCAGTTCGTGGCTTTGGCACAGGGAATTCTCCATGTATTGAACCCAACCTAATAAAAAATATGTTTTCATGTCTTTTTTGTTTTACAAATTTCACTAAAAGCAGTTGATGTGGTGTAGTCAAATGCAGACCAGGTATCTGATGTGTCGGCTGACGTCGAACAGACTCGGGGGTAACATCCTTTCTGGCGTGAGCTGATGTCAGATAAGACTCAGGTTGTGACATTCTTTCTGCTCCATTTATCTCTACAAGAACTTGGGTCCTGTCAACTGGACACCTTGTTTTCATGGTGCTCTGCAATGTAGTATCCCACTGAATGTACCTGTGGAGTCTTCCCAGCTATGCACTGCTTCTCAAAGGCAACTTCTGCGATCAGAAGGGTCAGCACATGGGATTAGAAGCCTTTGATCTAGCTGTGCCAGGGCAGAGGTTCACAGCCTGCCACTCAGGTCAGACCTAGTATGACGAGAATCTCTTCCTTTGAGATTCTCTATTCTCCAAAACAAAAATTCCTAAAACAGCCCTCAGCTGCAGTAATACATAAATTATGGAGTGCTCAAGATGCTAGAATCTAGTCCCAGGTGTTCACTATACTTGAGATGAAAGTAGATGGATGCAGATGGAGAGAGATTAACACACGGACCAATCTCACATAGTGTGATGGCTCCTCTGTGCTGCTCCAGTGCTAGGAGAGCCTTGGGGCAGAGATACCTACTCAAAAAAGGAAGAGATCTGGTTGGGAAATCCGATCCTTTGGAAGCTTCCAGACTGGGACCAGTGGGTAAGTACCGCTCACCAGAAGGAAAGCTGGGAGCTAGGACATTGGAGGCCAAGGGGACACAGTATGAGGGCAAAGTTGTGACTCCTTCCCAGGCTGAATGACAAAGGATAAGACTTTACCTTTAGATGCCGGGACTTATGATAGAGGTGAGTGGAAAAACAGAGACGTGGATTTTATCACACAATAAAGAAGTGTGGTCTTTTTTTTTTTTTTTTTTCCGGTCTTTTTGAGACAGGGTCTCCTTGTAGCCCCAGCTGTCCTGGAACTAACTCTGTAGACCAGGCTGGCCTTGAACTCACAAAGATCCGCCTGACTCTGCTTCCTGAGTGCTAGGATTAAAGGCGTGCGCCACCACGCCCGGCAAGAAGTGTGGTCTTTACAATATACACAATGAGTTGTCTGAAGGCATGTTATAGATGCCTGGACCAGCACCACAGACCTACTACAACCCAGACTCCAAAGCACTCTAACACAGACCCTACGAATCTCAGGTTTTAAGGAATTAGAAAAAGGCAGTGTGCAGGAGCTAGACCACTAAAGGCAAAAAAGTCTGAAACAACTTGGAGGGTGGCCCTTGAGAAAGCACCTACTAGGCAATAGGAACACTGTACTTGAAGGCTGACTTACAAAAGAACAGCAAGGCTATTATATAGGTTTCACCACAGAAGTAAAGTAGGAGGTTAAGACAACCAACTCCATTTGCTTAAATGGAGACAAGCAACTGCACAGGTCGTCCTCAACAGAAGTGAGCAGTCCTACAAGAGGACTCTAAACAAGTGCCCTTGACATGCCCTGCAGTGAACTCAAGATACTCTCAGGAGGAGTTATCCTTCTCCTACATGATAAATGTTTCAAAGATGATAAACAGAATCAGAAATAGGCTACAGACCCAAAGTCTGCTGACCTAGGAAGTAAACAAACCATCATGAGAGCACCTTGGTGAGAAGCTTCTGCCCTGTGGCCTTTTCAGTTTATTCTAGCTAGATCGGATCTGAATCAAATTCTGTAAACAAAGACTTCATGATTGTGAATGCTATAATACTTATTAAACCCTGTCTCTAAAATAAAAAACAATTTAAGGTTTACAAATGACTAGTCTGTTGGATTTTTAAAATCTTACAGAAAGTGGAATGTATGAGTCTTATTAAAGGTGTTTTCTGCTGTTTTGCCTGATATTTTCCAGGAGTCATAGACTATTAATTCAAAATCAGATCTGTCTTCATCACGGATGAGTTCTTCAGCTTCTAGTGGATTTACACCCATATGTGTCAGCTACAAAAAAATGAAAGAAAAGAAAACAAAACAAAACAAAAATTCCAGTTAAGCCACAAACAACCATTCACCAAAGCCCATAACGAGGCCAGAAGTAAAGCCTACTTTCAGTGTCTTAACATACTGGCTCAATTTCTTATTGCAGAGATAATTTTACATATAAATTCCTATTCAAAAGTACCTTCTTTTTCTAGAATATATTCCTCGATGTATTTAGACATTTGAGTTAGGTGCACAGTTTTCAACCAGGGTGATTTTGCCCCTAAGGGGTCTTTTGCCAATACAAAATATGTTTAGTATCATAACCGGCATCTAGTGAGTACAGGCCAAGGAAATTGTCCTGTAGTACACATAGCAGAAGTAACCCACAACAGAGACACCCCCAGCCCAAATGTTAATTGTGGCCTGAATGCCAGGGTTTAAGAATACCAGGAACTTACCTGGCATGGTAGTGCACACCTTTAATCCTGGCACTCAGAAGGTTGAGGCAAGGTGGATCTCTGTGATTTGGGGGCCAGCCTGGTCTATATAGTGAGTTCCAGGCCAGCCAGGACTATATAGTGAGAACCTGTCTTTAAAAAAAAAAAAAAGCTGGGCATGGTAGCTTTAATCCTAGCACTTGAACTCACCAGGCTGCCTCTGCTTCCAAGGCCAGCCTGGTCTATAGAGTACAGAGTGAGTTCCAGGCCAGCTAGGGATACAGGGAGACCCTGTCTCAAAAGAAGATTAAGAAAACAAAACAAAACAAAAAAAGCCAGGAACTAAGCTCACTGAGGAGATTGTTGTATCACAGCCTGGATGTTAGTAAAACTGTATAGGCATGAAAACTTGAAACCATAGCTCACATCAAGACAGGGAGGTTTAGCTGGATTTCAGATTTCAGTAACTGCCAGCTTCCTAGAAGAGATCTCTACTCTCCAAGATCTCAGTATATCCTGAGAACAGTGGCACAGGAGAGAAGACATCATTCCTAAGAGTGTCCCTTTATAGAAAAATGTATTATATCGAATCTGCTTTTAGGAGAGAACACCCTTTAGTACATCACTCTATAATACGCCTAGAAGTTAAGTATCATACATACATAAACAATAATCACAAAGCACTCAAAGCAGCCAGACTTTGAAGAAAAGAAATACGACAGAGGGCTGATGGTTCTCCTTCAGTCTCTGCCTGTCTAGTCCAGCCACTGCTGGAAATTAAAATGAGGACATTTCAAGTTTAGTTTCATCAGCTTTACCAATCTCCTTACTTAGTGGCTTATTTGTGATTATACTTGGGAAGGCCTTCCCAACCAGAGTCTTAGACAACTATTTCCTGCTTTAAGACTTCCAGCATTTATTTTGATATGTTAAAAAGTTTAAGGCCGGGCGTGGTGGCCCACGCCTTTAATCCTAGCACTTGGAAGGCAGAGAGAGGCAGGTGAATCTTTGTGAGTTCAAGGCCAGCCTGGTCTACAGAGTGAGTTCCAGGACAGCTGGGGCTACAGGGAGACCCTGTCTCGAAAAGACCAAAAAAAAAAAGTTTAAAACACAACCTAATTTTATTTATTTATTTATGATCTTTTTTTGGGGGGGTGGGGGTCTTTTTCAGTCAGGGTCTCCCTATAGCCCCAGCTGTCCTGGAACTTGCTCTGTAGACCAGGCTGGCCTTGAACTCACAGATATCCGCCTACCTCAGCCTCCAAGTGCTAGGATTAAAGGCATGTCGTGTGCCACCACACCCAGCTCCTATTTTTTATCTTTTTGAGACAGGGTCTCTCTTTAGGCCCAAGTGGCCTGGAGCTTGCTATGTAGACCAGGCTGGCCTTGAACTCACAGGTATCTGCCTCCCAAGTGCTGAGGCTAAAGGTGTGCAACGCCACGCCTGCCTCTGTCTCCCGAGTGCTGGGATTAAAGGCATGCGCCACTAAAAACATGTGGGTTATCAGCATTTCTAAAATGCACCATACTTCACAATATTTTTTGTTTGTTTTGTTTATGAGACAGGGTCTCCCTATAGCCCCAGCTGGCCTGGAACTCATTCTGTACACCAGGCTGGCCTTGAACTCACAGAGATCCGCCTGCCTCTGCCTCTCGAGTGCTAGGATTAAAGGCGTGAGCCACCCACATGCGAGGCTTAAAGATGGTTCTTAGCTGCCTTGTGGGTGCTGGGACTCGAACCCAGGTCCTCTGCAAGAGCAGTCCCTGCTCTTAACCGCTGAGCCATCTCTCCAGCCCCACAATATTTTTTTTAAAGAAAACATTACGGTCTTAAAGACAAACAAAATAACTGCCTTCCTTACTATTTTATGAAATCACTTTATCTGGTCAGATCTCACAGCACTTTTTTTGTTTCTGTTTTTGTTTTGTTTTCCCAATAGTGGGGATTGAACCCAAGTTATTAATGCAAGCTAGGCAAGTGCTCTACCTACACCTTCACTTGTTTTTGCAATTTTGATTGTGAGAGAGGGTCTCCCTATATAGCTTAGGTTTGCAATCCTAATGCCTCAGGCTTGTTAGTAGCTAGGACTACTGGTGTGTGCCAGCACACACAGCCTCAGCCATTTGTTTGTTTGTTTGGTCTTTTTTAAGACAGGGTCTCCCTGTAGCTGCAGCTGTCCTAGAACTCCCTATGTAGACCAGGCTGGCCTTGAACTAACTCACAGAGATCCACCTGCCTCTACCTGCTGGAACTAAAGGTGTGAGCCACCAGGCCCAGCAGCCTAAGCCATTTTAATAACCATTAATGTGTAAAAGCACTACTAACAATTTAGTGTCATATCAAAGTGAATCTTCTCTGGGCTATGAGAAGCCAACTCATAGTAGAATATAGAAAGATGATAGAGTGAAACAAAGGTCACTATTTCCTTTTTTTGGCACATCCAAAACCAAATTAAAAACAAAACCACAATCATATTTGTGTGGTTCTAAAGATTTCTCAAGACAGAACAAATATGCTTCCACAAGGCTGAACTCCTCTAGCCCAGCTCTGCCCCAGCCCTGGACAAATGTCCCAACTCACTGAGAATGACCTAGAACATTTATGAAGTGCCTGAGGAGATGGCCATTTATGAACAACCATAGCTCCCAGAGTCATAGAACACTGAGGTTTCAAACTGCTCTGAGCCCCCATCTAAATTCTACTACACACCTCAACTTTCATTACTAATATCCTAAGATCTCCTGAGAGGAATCTGAGACCAGAAAAATAGGGGGAAATGGAGTGAAAACCATCTGCAAACTGACTTAAGCAAAATATGATCGACGTTTTTAAAGCATTTAAATAAAATTCTATAGCTTTGAACTTACTAGAGTTTCAACGTATCTCAACATATCAAATGAGCTCAGATCAGAGCGCAGCTGTTTCGCTTTCTCTTTCCCCAAATCTGAAGCCAAAACAAGAAATTGGGCATCTAGGACTGCTTCTCTTGCTCGAGATACTGTAGAGGAAAGAAACACTATAAAACACACATAATCCAGATACAGTTCCTAAAATTTCAACTATTTACTAGGATTTCTCACTAGGCCAAAATAAATCTCAATAGGCTGTAAACAGGCCCATGCAGGCCCATTTCACCAATATTTCAATTACAGCTGACCAGTCTTCCTTAAAGCCAGCTCTCTATTTTCATACTCCTAGTCACTGAACCATCCATAATCTCTTAATCATGGATGACAAAAACCCTCATCTTGTGTAAAGCCTGTTTCTCTCTTTGATAAACTAACCCATTCTAATCACCATCCTCACCTGTGTTGATGTGACTCAAATGAAATGTCTACAACATGCTATTAAGTCTGGGGAGGTGAAGAAGGGTTCACCTAACTATATAGCAAAGGGAGCTGCATTTAATAGACCCTATAGAAAGAATACAGGGAACCTGGGCTAGAGATATGACCCAGAAGTTAAGAGCACTGGCCGCTTGTGGTGGTTTGAATGAGTGTCCCCCATAGGCTCTAGGTATTCAGACGTTTGTCTCCAGTTGGTGGCGCTGTTTTTGGAGGTCTTGGGGTGTGTGGCCGTACTGGAGGAAGTGTGTCACTGGGGGCAGGCTTAGTGAGTTTTAACAAGCCTCGTGGTCTCCAGTCTCTCTCTCTGCTTCCGGTGCTCTTTGCGAGATGTAATCCTCTGCATGCTGCTCCAGCTCCAGCCGCCATGCCTCCCGCCACAATGGACTCTAATTCCCTGGAACCCTCAATCGTAAGCTCAAATAAACTCCTCCTTTTATAAGTTCCTTTGGTCATGGTGTTTTATCACAGCAACAGAAAAGTGACTAATACCCTGCTCTTGCAGTGGACCCAGGTTTGATTCCCAGGACCCCCATGGCTAACAATGGTCTGTGACTCCAGTTCCAGGGGATCCGACATCTGACCTATGGGGCACTGCATGACACGGGTGCACCTAGGTACATGCAGGCAATACACATAAAATAAAAATAAAATATTAAATGTGGGAATTGTGTAATGACAATAATTTGGGTCTTATATAAAATGAATTAAATGATTTGTGTACTATGACAACGCATAAAAATGAATTACCTTCGTTAAACAGAGTGTTGGCCTCTTCAAGGACTTCCGTTAGCTTGTCACTGGCATTCAGTATGTCCTCCCGGTTTTCTATTTTTAAAAACACAAACGTTGGAACTGTCACCTGCAGTGGAGAGGCCCGTTCCCACATTTGCTTTCTGAGTAATTTAAAATATTTATCTTAAGCCAGGTGTGGTAGCACACACCTTTAATCTCAGCATTCGAGAGGCAGAAACAGGCAGATCTCTGAGTTTAAGGCCAGCCTGGTCTACTTAGTGAGTTCCAGGACAGCTGGGGCTACGGGAAAACTCTCTCAAAAACACCAAAAAATAATTAAAAAAAAAAAAACACGTTTACTTTTTGAACCAAATTGCACAGTAAGGGGCACAGCGACTGCTTCAAGCACTTTGGGTTTTTTGGGGTTTTTTTTTTTTTTTTGTTTTTTTCGAGACAGGGTCTCCCTGTAGTCCCGGCTGACCTTGAACTCACAAAGATCCGCCTGCCTCTGCCTCCCAAGTGCTAGGATTAAAGGCCAGCGCCACAACGCCAGGCTGCTTCAAGCACTTTGAACTTCTCTATGTATGCAAGGAGGCCGGAGGACAACTTTGGGTCTTTCCTGGGCCCTGTCATCCACCTATTTCTTTTGAGAAAGGATCTCACTACACGGGAACTAGCAAAGTAGGGTAGACCAGAGATCTGCCGCCCCCCCCCCCACCTCGAGCTGCGACTGCAAGTGTGCACCACCTGCTTGGCGTCCTATCCGGTCATCAGCTTACAAGGGAAGCCACTTGCAGCCTGAGCCATCTCCCCAGTTCCAGCAGCTCGAACTTTTAACCGGAAACACTGGCTCCCTAACCTCCACCCGGTCAAACTTCGCCAACAACAGGGTCACCAAGACAGCCACACAACAGAGCGTGGGCCTACGCAGCGTTTCATACTCAGTGATCTGCAAGGAGATGGGGGGAATGTGGATATTTAACCATCCTGAAGACTCAGCACCCACGCCGAGCACAGCTGGATGCAATGCTCCTGGCGTGGGCACCCTGCCTGCACCCTACCGCCAGGCTAGGCTCCTGCGGGTCACCGCCGAGTCCGGCGGGCACAGCTTTACCTCCGCCCACACTCGCGCATCTAAATCCACCGCCCGGAGGGCGCGAGAGCACATCGTAAGCCCAGGCGCGCGCCCGCGGCGGCCGCCCTCCCCACCCCGCCCTGGCGCCGCTTACGTTGGACTGAGTTGATGAGGGCCCGGTACTGGTGGCGGATCTGGCGGCAGAGGCCCTGATCGTACTCCTCCTCAAGGCAGGCGGGGTCCAGCAACTCGTCCCCGGAGTCGGACGGCTCGCTGTCCTCCAGGTTCGGGCGCTCCGGAGCCTCCCTGCGCTCGGGTGCGGCGCCCCGGCGGGCCAGCGGGGAGCGCGAGCGCGAGCGGGAACGGGAGCGGGTGCGATCCCGGTGCGCATCGCGACCCCGACCGCGGCCCTCCGACCGGCGGCCGCTGCTGCTGTCCCCCGACATCGCGCGCGGCCGCCCTGCAACTTGGCAGCGGCGGAAGTTCGCGCCAGAAACCGAAACCCCCCGCCCGGCTGCAGCTCCGGGCGCGCGCGCACACAGCGACGCCAGTGGCGGGAGGTCTCCGCGGGGTCCGGCGGGCCGCTGATCTGGACTCCTCCCTCAACTGGGGGCCTGGCCTCGCCAGTGCACACCCGTGCACACTAGTGCACACCGCTGCCACCAGCCCCTATGCTCTGCCCAGCTATCAAGGTCCCGAGAGTCTTGGCTTCCTGGTCCCCTGTGCCCACTCCGTGAGCCCTGCAACTTTCCAGGGTCTCTGGCCCCAAGCAGAGAGAACACAACAAACAAAACTTAACAGAGTCCTTTAACAATAAACATCTACATCGAAAGAACATGTCCACAGCTGATTCCCAGAGTAAAAGATTTTTTTAATACCTTCTAACAGATATGAGGAAAAAAATAGAATTTATATGCACTATGATTTCAAATACACATGTATGCATTTCATTCCATATAATTGTATGTGTGCACATGTGTGGGTACATATGTGGACCTGGGTATGGAAGCCAGAGGTTGACCTCAGGTCTTCCTCTATCACTCTCTACATGTTGTTGACCTGGAGCTTGCTATATAGACCAGGTTGGCCTTGAACTCACAGAGATCCACCTGCTTGTGACTCCTGAGTGCTGGGAATGTAGGCCTGTGCCAGCACACCTGGCACTCTACACAGTCGTTGAGACAAGGTCTCGTGCCAAACCTGGAGCTCATCAATTAGGTGAAGCTAGCTGACCAGCAATTCCCAGGGATCTTCCCATCTCAGCCTCCACGGTGCTGGGGTTATAGATGCACACTCTGAATGGTGTTTTGCGTGGGTTCTGGAATTCCAAACTCATTTTACCAGCTGAGCTATCTCCCTAGCCCCTCGTGTATTTTGAACTGGATTGCAGATATCACTTGCCAAATGGTCTCTTTGTTGCTGAGAATATATATAGTTTTCTCCAAAGAAACGTTATGCCATGGACTAGTGCACAGGCACTCACACACATTGTGCTTCACATGAGTGGCACAATTCCAGCTGCCCTTTGTTGACCTAGGTTTCTAAACAGGTACATCTTGGGCCTCCTTTGCTGGATGCAACAATCATGCTGAGAATGGGTCGGGTCATCTCCTACCTGGTCCCCAGGGACCAGCCTAGGGATAGATGTGTAATCTTGACAAGGTCAGCGGGATGCGAGGGGTCTTCCTGTCTGGATGATACACAAGGCCTCACCTTGTTGAATGCTGGTGTAAGAACATGCCTCCTGGCCTGTTTGCAGCCATCCACCACCCAGGATGCCAAAGCGTAGGGAAGACCAGAATGCCAAGGACAGTGCAGATAAAGGTTGTTCTTGGCTAAATTGCTGAATGTATCAGGCCTCACTTAGTTGCTCAGGCTGGCTTTGAACTCCCTCTGGAGTTCAAGCAGGCCTTGAATTTACCACTGTTGCTGCCCTAGCCTCCCAGGCACTACATGGGGTCCAGTAGCCTTAATTGTTAAGGATCCCTAGTGCCCTATTCCTGTGACTACAGGTACCCAGTATCATCAGCTTTCATGAAGCATCACACTGTGGGGGCTGGTGAGATGTCTCAGTGGTTAAGAACACCAACTGCTCTTGCAAAGGACCTGGGTTCAATTCCCAGTACCCACATGGAGGCTAAGAGCTGCCTTTAGTGCCGGGCATGTTGGCGCATGCCTTTAATCCCAGCACTTGGGAGGCAGAGGCAAGCAGATCTCTGTGAGTTCAAGGTCAGCCTGGTCTACAAAGTGAACTCCAGACCAGCTGGAACTAAAGGGAAACCCTGTCTCAAAAATACAAAAAAAAGGCATTATTTGAGATGTGATTCTACTTTTCTAGCAGAGGCCCCAAAGGATGGTATGACACAGCTCTGTAAAGAAATGTACTCTTGGGGCTGGAGAGATAACCGCTAGGCTAAGAGCACTGACTGCTCTTGCAGAGGACCCTGGTTCGATCCCCAGCACCCACATGGCGGCTAAGAACCATCTGTAACTCCAATTCCAGGAGAATTCCATTTCCAGGGGAATCCGAGACCCTCTTCTGACCTCCGCGGCATTGCACAACACGGGTGCACAAACCCACATGCAGACAGTACACTCATCCACATACAAAAATAAATAAATAAATAAATAAATAAATAAATAAATAAATAAATAAATAAAATGTACTCTTGACCGGGTGTGGTGGCACACGCCTTTAATCCTAGCACTTGGGAGGCAGAGGCAGGTGGATCTCTGTGAATTCAAGGCCAGCCTGGTGTACAGAGTGAGTTTCAGGCCAGCTGGGACTATAGAGAGACCCTGTGTCAAAAAAAGACAGGCCGGGCATGGTGGCGCACGCCTTTAATCCTAGCACTTGGGAGGCAGAGGCAGGCGGATCTTTGTGAGTTCAAGGTCAGCCTGGTCTACAGAGCGAGTTCCAGGACAGCTGGGGCTACAGGGAGACCCTGTTTCGAAAAAGACCAAAAAAAAAAAAAAAAGACAAAAGAAAGAAAGAAAAGAAAAAAGAAAAAGAAAAAGTAAGGAGCCTCAAAGTTTTAGTTAGGGAGTTTAAGGCATTCTCAGACTCTGGCCAGAATCTGAGAGAAAAAACAAAAGAGAAGAAAAAGAACTAGTTATGCTTTTCTGAGGAAAGGTGAGTGATCAGGGGAGCCTCTTGGTGGCTCATCTGGTAGGAAGTGCACTAGGGGTAGGAGTCCAGCGAAGGAAAAACACATTACCTTCAGTTGAACCTCCTCTGGCGATGGTCCCCAGCCAGGTCCCTAACCTACCCACTGGTGCATCTCCACCTAGAGGCAGATTCCACTCTTCACATCTCTTCATTTTTCCTCATTCATTCATTCATTTCCGTTCACCTAAGTAGGGACCAGATTGTAATTTATGGCTATTATCATTTGCTTTGGTTCCTAAATTGTTTCAGAGTTGGTAGGTTGGAGCCTCTTCCAAGTACGCACTCTGCCCTTTCATCACAGACCTTTTTCTTGGGGCACTTCCAACTTTTGTAGTCCAGCAGCAGTCTGTACAGGCTCTTGGGCCTTCCTTGCCTCTGTTCTGGAATCTGCCATTTCTCTAAGAGCACTGACTTCTTTTGGATGAGAGTAGATTTAGAACCCAAGATCCAGTGTTTAGTGTTTTCTTTTTTTTTTTTTTTACATTTTTTATTCATTATTATTGTGTGTGTACAAGTGTGTGTGTATGTGTGTGTGTGTGTGTGTGTGATATGTCTGTATGGGCATGAGCATGCACAGTGCACGTGTGGAGGTCAGAGGGCAACTTTGTAGAATTAGTTCTCTCTTCCACCTTTACATGAGTTTTGGGATCAAACTCAAGTTGTCACTCTTGTACCCCAATCATTTTCCCCACTGAGCCATCTCATCCAACCCACATTGGTCCTTTTTATTTTTTATTTATTTATTTTTCACATAAATTTATTTATATTTTTTTAACAAATCTAGACCCATGTTCCCGCCCATTCCCCCAGTGTTTAGTGTTTTCATGGCTCAGCATCTTAGGAAGTAGGGTAGGGAATCATGCATAACCCTTTATGCATATATAAACACATCCATATTAACAGATTGATTTAAAACACAAATTTGCACTAATAGAAGGAGATGTTTGGGGAAGAAGTAAGGAAAGAGTAAAAGGATAACAGAAAGGTGGACGTGATCAATGAAATCCTTTTTTTTTTTTTTTTTGGTCTTTTTAAGACAGGGTCTCCCTGTAGCCCCAGCTGTCCTGGAACTCACTCTGTAGACCAGGCTGGCCTTGAACTCACAGAGATCTGCCTGCCTCTGCCTCCCAAGTGCTGGGATTAAAGGCATGTGCCACCACACCAAGCTGAAATCCATTATTCTTTACAATTAATATCAACTAGTAAGAACTAAAACTCAAGCTTATACACCAATATCTGATTCCAATCCAGCACTCTGTGATTATTAATTTTATGCCAATGAATTATGGATCATTCATCATGTTTACATGACAACTCTACTGGAAGAAGGGCTATCCAGAAAGCTGTTGTGCTGGATAGCTTTAGTGTCAACTTGACACACCTGGGTTGAGGGAGCCTCAATTGGGGAATTGGCTCCATTGGACTGGCCTGTGGCCACATCTGTGGAGTACTGTCTTGATGGTCGAACAGTGGGGGGGGGTCAGCCCACAAGAGTGGTGCCACCCTGGGCAGGTTGTTGTGTACTGTACAAGAAGGAGGGCTGGGCATGAGCCAGGGGAGCAAGCCAGTGAACAGCATTCCTCCATGGCCTGTGCTTCAGCTCCTGCCTCCAGGTTACTACTGCCCTGAGTTCCTGGCTTGGGCTCCCTGAGTGATGAACTGTAACCCAGGAGATGTAAGCTGAATAAACCCTTTCCTCCCCAAGTTGGTGTCAGTCAGAGTGTTTTGTCACAGCAATGGAAGACAAACTACAACAGAAATTGGTACCAGGAGTGGAGTATTGCTGCGACAGATCTAACCTTGGTGTTTTGGGGAAGGATTGTGGAGGTGTTTGGAACTTCGGGCTGGGAAGATCATTGAATGCCTAAAGATCCATTGCTGTGGAGCTTGGAGCAGTTTTGCTGAAGGAGTTGTAGAAGATGGAGGCCTGGCTTGTGAAGTTTCTAGTTTCAAAGGGGAGCAGAGACCAGGACTGCGTAATCTGTGGGTTCTGGTCAGCTGGGGCTGAAGAATCAGCTGTAAGTAACAAGAGACCAGAAACTGAAATGAAATCTTTGTTGTACTGGGACAATTGATGCTGGTTAGCTGGGGCTGAAAAATCAGCTGTAAGTAACAAGAGACCAGCATCACTGTGGTGAAATCTTCCGGGAAGAATTTCTTCAGGGTCAGCACACAGAAGCTATGTTCCTGAAGGGGCCCGAGCCTCCATGTCAAGCCAGAAGCAGGACTTGGTAGTGTGTAAGAGTCTCCTATATGGTTCTGGTGTTGAAATTTGAGGGGTCACAGAGAGCAGCCGAGGCTTGGCACTGTGAGAGGTCAGGAAAGATCATTGGTGGAAGTGCACCTCAGTTGCAATGAAGACCGCAGGATTGCAGGGGTCATGGAGAGAAGCTGAGGCTTTGCACCAGGAGAGGTCAGAAGAGACCATTGGTGAAGCTGCTGCCTCAGCTTCAGTGGCGACTCCAGCTTTTTGGAGATGCCAGGACCATGGGACAAACACCAAGAGCAGCGGCAGGTGTGGAATGGAGTAGGCCTGAGCCTGCGAAATGAGCTGTGTGTGCCACAGACGGCAGAGTCGGAGAAGTGAAGCTGATGAGACCCTTTGGAGCCCAGAAGATCGTGAGTGAATCCCAAGTGTCCAGCCTTGAGCTACTTTGCTGGACTTAGGTTTTGAGAGTGCCTGATATTCCCTTTGAAATAAGACAGTACTTGTTTTGGATTTTACAGCAGCCCACAGTTAAGAGACTTTTAACGGACTGTGAACTTTTAAGTGTTTGGACATTTTAAGGACTGTGGGGCTTTTAAGGTTGTACTGTCTTAGGTTGTGATTAATGTTAACATCATACTTTGGGGATAAGAACTGGAAAGGTGGTGGTTTTGTGTGTCAAGTTTGACAAGGGGTCAATTGTGCTGGATAGCTTTAGTGTCAACTTGACACACCTGGGTTGAGGGAGCCTCAGTTGAGGAATTGGCTCCATTGGATTGGCCTGTGGCCACATCTGTGGAGTATTGTAAGCTGAATAAACCCTTTCCTCCCCAAGTTGGTGCCGGTCAGAGTGTTTTGTCATAGCAATGGAAGACAAACTACAACAGCTGTCAAAAATATTATTTCTAGATATTCCTGAAGGAGTTTCTAGGTTAACAGAGAAGATCTGCCTGCATCATCATGGGTGGGCATCATCCAATTCATGAGAGCCTGAATAAATGGAACACAAAGGCAGGGAAAAGAATTCTGTATCTTTCTCCTTGAGTTGCAGCATCATCTCTGCCCCCAGACACCACATGCCTTACACCAACACCTCCATTGCATCCCCTTATCACCCAGTTCCCGGGCCCTTCACCTTGGACTGAGCATTACATCACCAGCTTCTCTGCTTCATCGGTCTTCAGACACAGGCTGAATTCATTCTCCAGACTGTGTATGGAGGGATTTCTTGGCTTCCCTAACTACATGAGGCAAGGTATATAGTAAATCTCCTTGTTCATATCTATGTAAATCGTACTGGTTCTATGTCTCTGGAGAATGCTGACTAATGCACTCTCCTTCCATGTTTATAAGTTCCTTCTCAGCTGTGGGAAATCTGGTTTCTGTTACCCTCAGCAGAGTGCCTTATTTGGCTAATCCTCCTGGATATTGCCAGTTTCCGCCCCTAGGACTCTCAGGCTTTCACACTTAGCTGCAGTTGCTGATAGATGAGTTAACTATTGTGTTGTTGTTGTTGTTGTTGTTGTTTTCAGCGTTAATCAAGAGTTACAATTCCCTTATGTCTCTAACACCTGGTACAGCGCAGCTAACACATTTTCTTCCTGAAGTACCACTTGAGCAACCACGCCTTTGAAACAGGTGCACTGATTCCTTGTACCAAGGACACTTGGGATGATGTCCAGCCAGCCAGGGCTCAGATAGTCAGGCTTTGTTTTGTTTGTGTGTGAGCCCATTACCAAACCAACCACACTAGGTGGGTGCTGCCAGAAGCAGTCTATGAACCAGACTGGGACACAGGAGGGGTGTGGGGCAGAGCTAGAATATAAGAATATAGAATATAAAGAGCTAGAATAATAGAATATTCCCCCCCTTCCTTGTCTATAAAATGTGACCCTCTACTCAGCTTACCAGAAAACTTGTTCTGTTTTATAGAATGAAATGTTGCCTATTTATTTGAGAGTCTATACTCTCAAAACCAGTTAAAATATTTAAATAGGGGCTGGAGAGATGGCTCATTGGTTAGGAGTACTGACTGCTCTTGCAGAAGACCTGGGTTCAAACCTCAGACCCACATGGTGGCGAGTAATAGTCCATAACTCCAGTTCCAGGGGATCAGAAGCCCTCTTCTTACCTCCAAGGGCATTGCATGACATGGGCGTACTTACACACGTGCAGGCAATACACTCACACATAAAAAATAAAAATAGCTGGGCATAGTGGTGCATGCCTTTAAATCCTAGTACTTGGGAGGCAGAGGCAGGTGGATCTCTGAGTTCAAGGCCAGCCTGGTCTACACAGTGAGTTCCAGGACAGCTGGGGCTACAGGGAAACCCTGTCTCAAAAAGACCAAAAATAATAAATAAAAATAAATAAGTAATAAAATTTTTAAATCAAGTTTGTTGTAATTTTGACTTTTGAAACCTGCTAATGAGAAAGAGGAGCTATCCCAGGACATAGGGTTTTGTTTTTTGTTTTGTTTGGTATTTTTGAGACAGGATCTCCCTTTTTTTAGTCCCAGCTGGCCTGGAGCTCACTCTGTAGACCAGGCTGGCCTTGAACTCAGAGATCTGCCTGCCTCTGCCTCCCAAGTGCTAGGATTAAAGGCGTGGGCCTCCACACCGGGCTCCAGGACATGTTTTTAAGACTCTAATATTTTCTTCACATTTTAAATCTTTTTTTAAATTTATTATGTGTATGAATGTACTGTCTGCATGTAGGTTTGTGTACCCGTGTCGTGCAATGGCATGGAGGTCAGAAGATGTTGTTGGATTCCCCTGGAACTGGAGTTAAAGACGGTTCTCAGCCGCCATGTGGGTGTTGGGGATCGAACCCTCTGCAAGAGCAGTCAGTGCTCTTAACTGCTAGGCCATCTCTCCATCCCCTTAAATCTTTTTTATTCTAATCTTTTGAGATATTTTATTAAGGTTGCTTTGGATTTCCCATTGAATCAATACAGGAAAGGCTTCATTCATGTTTTAGTTTGCTCTTGTCTGGTTGGTAGGTATTGGGTGGGGGCAGGGCAAAGGCTCAAGTTCCACTTTCACCTGTTTTCAATTTTAAAAAGTGTTTCTCCCTCCCTTGCTGCTAGTATTTCCTAGAATTTCCCAGGTCTGTGGGCAAACTGGGTCTTGCTTGGGTGGGGCCATTTTGCCATCCTGTCACTCCAACTCTAAGCTGGAGCTCTGCCACCTCTGTGCAGATAGGGGAAAAACAGGGTCCACCCTAGAGGGTCCTTAGTCTCATTCATTAAAGAATTTAATTCCAGCACCTGGGAGGCTGATCTCTGTGAGTTCAAGGCCAGCCTGGTCTACATAGTGAGTTCTAGGCCAGCTGGCGCTACAGGGAGACCCTGTCTCTAAAAGACACCCCCCCAAAAAAATAATTTAAGAATGAATTTAAACAGAAGCTTTAGGACAATTGTGTTAGTATTTAAAGAAAAATCCTCAGAGCAGGCAAGCTCTGAATCTCAATGTTAGGTTGGGCCGGAGCAAAGCCAAGATGGCATGGACCAGAAAGACCCTCCTTTCTTTTCCGGTCAGGTCAGATTCTCATGAGACCTCTGGACCTGAGACCCACCTCCAGATCTGAGCCCCTGACCTAGCTTAAATGGCCAGATTCCAACATGTCACCATCTCCCCTCCCCTCTATAAAAGGTTCTCCCTGCCTCCCAGATGCTTACTTTCTCATGGTTCTGGATGGCCATGGATTTTCCAGAGAGAGAGAGAGAGAGAGAGAGAGAGAGAGAGAGAGAGAGAGAAGAGAGAGAGAGAGAGAGAGAGAGAGAGAGAGAGAGAGAGAGAGAGAGAGAGGGGAGAGAACACTATTTCCCGGAATAAAAGCCTGCCTTGGTTTACTTTTTTAAATTCAGACTGATTTGGTCTTTTTCTTAGCGTCATATACTTCCTGTCTTGGTGGCCCTATGGAGAACAGGGTTATTTTTACTCGGCCCAGGGGCTCAGGGGCCATGGACCCCAGGGACACCCCTTTCCTTTCCCGACACATCCTGCTTCTGACCTGGGGTAAGTCCATTTCCTATTGCCTCATTTCTGCTGTCCAGAGCTACTGTCTATAAGCTGTTGCAATGTCAAGGCAAGCTCTCTTTCCTCAGCTCAGGGGCCCAGGGCCCACAAACACTCAGGGACCTTAGCCCAGTGGACCCAGGGTCCACTGGCTGTTTAGGGGGAGGAGTGCAGAGCCAGGCTCTGTTGTGAGGGGTCTCGCTGGATTGAAGACTTTCATCCGGATTCCACCCCACACCTACCCCACTGCCAGGTCTCAGGGTACAGTAGAGGATGCTTTTCTGCCCCCCCTCCCCCAGATCTCCAGGCTTGGTGATGGGCAACTCTAGGTCAAAGCCTACCCACCTGAAAAATTATTTTTAGTTTTTTCTACACTGCTATATGCAGGCTTTCTAGGATCTGCTCTCTCCTTGTACCCCCCTCCCCATCTCTGATCTCTCCTCCATTCTCATGCCTGATTTGAATTGACACGGTCACCATTCTTATCTGATCACATGACATGAATGCATTTACCAGGCAGATTAACAAATTAATCCCAAAATGTCTACTATTGGAGTTTTACAATTTTATCACCATGTTTTATAATTTTATCACTGCATTTACCAGGCAGGTTAACAAATTAATCCCAAAATGTCCACTATTGGAGTTTTACAATTTTATCACCGTGTTTTCATCTGTTTCTAATTAAAATCATTTTTTCATTTTTCCATTTTAGCTTTTGTATGGGTATAGTTAATGTTTCCACAGGATTGCTGCTTAAGTTACTGGCTTTTAACAAACACTGTTTTGTTTTTGTTTTTATTCTGTTTCATTAAATTAGCAGGTAAACCCAACACCTATTAGACACAGGTGAGCTGTGCTGCAAGCCGGATCTGCTGTCCCTGCACGCTTCCCACTAACACTAACTCGCCCTTTGACAAGCTTTCGCTGCTGTGAGCTAGGCTCCCGTGGTAAAATCCAGCTCCCCTTGCACTAATAATGTATAATAATAATGTGTAATAATTCAAAATCTGAGTGCCCGGATGTTGCCTCGTCCTCTGTGCCATGCCACAGTGGTCTGGCCCCATTGCTCCGGGCAACCCGACCCCCTCTGGCCTCTGAATTCCTCGGCCTGGCAGAGGACTGATTATGGCCAGATTCAGAGACCCCCACTGAGCCTTGTCGAACCCAGGCTAATGCTTCAGGTAGCGGGTAAGTCCATCTCCTTCCTGTTGGACAGCTGGGCTACCTTTCTGTACTGACCTCACACTCCGGCCCTACAGTTCCCTCATCAATTTCTGTCACAGGAGTGGACAGGACACCCCTCTTTCCTGCAAAGGATACTACCTCTCCCCTGTGTCCTCACAGGTCATTTTTTCACCTATTAATTTTCAGTCATCATCTCCCACCACCCACCAGTCCTGATATGCCTCAAGAACCCCACCTCTTTTCCTTCCAGAACCCAGTTTCCTATTTCTGAAACCCACCGCCATGGGCTCAAGCCTACCATTACCTGCCTCCTATCCCAGGGGCTCCTTATCCCCACTAACTAACCCTGCAACACCCCCATTCTTCCAGTTCATAAGCCCTCTGGCACCTATAGTCTAGTTCAGGACCTCCACCCTAACGGGTAAACCTCAGTCTCCCATTTCACTGCCCTAGCCTTCTTTGCTGTGCCCTTCATACTTTTGCCTTCACATGGGAGGACCCAAAAACCAGGTCTGAAGCCTCCTTTCTTTTCCCATCAGGCCAGATTCCCATGAGACCTCTGGACCTGAGACCCATCTCCAGATTGGAGCCCCTGACCTGGCTTAATTGGCCAGATTCCAGCATGTCACCATCTCTCCTCCCCCTATAAAAGGCTCTCCCCGCCTCCCAGATGCGTGCTTTCTCATGGTCCTGGAGGCCATGGATTTGCCCAAGAGAGAGCGCATTTCCTGGAATAAAAGCCTGCCTTGGTTTACTTTTAGTTGGGACTGATTTGGCCTTTATCTCTGTGTCATATACTTCTTTTTTTTTTTTTTTTTTTTTTTTTTTTTTTTTTT
>VZQC01009853.1:2895032-2954519 GCA_009823505.1 Rhizomys pruinosus | reverse complement strand
AAAAAAAAAAAAAAAAAAAAGGCTTTCCCAGTTCTTGCGTCATCGGGATGCCACATTTCATAATTGTTTTTAATGGTTAAAAAAGGAAAGCCAGGTGTGGTGGCAAACCTTTAATCCCAGCACTAGGGAGGCAGAGGCAGGCAGATCTCCTTGAGTTCAAAGCCAGTCTGGTATATATAGTGAGTCCCAGGCAAGCTAGGACTAAATGGAGACCCTGTGTCAAAAGATCACCCCTGAAGGAAAAAAAGTTGACTGCTGAACTGTGTGTGGTTTTTGTTGTACATTCACAATCTCACAGGAGCAGAGACATTCACAATTGTGAGCAGACTCTGGTCCCTGGAGAGGGCTTAGTGTAGACCCTTTCAGGTACTGTACTGTACACCTGATACTTTAAACATACTGTAAAAATAATGTCTCACATGGAAATGAGAGAGGACGCTGGGTGGGTAGCAAGCAGTATTTTTTAAAAATGTTTTTAGTTAAATGTTGAGGAGGAAATAAGGCTTTTCCCCCAAAGTATCATGTGTGAACCTCCAGCACCATGACCTCTTTCCTCCTCCTTAATTGTATGAACAACCCTGAGATCACCTCTTAGAACTGGTTTTAACCTTTAGCTGCAGTAGTTGCACTGCCACATGTGTGTATATATGTGACATGTGTTTTATGTGACTGTGTGTGTGTATATATATATATATGTGATGTGCGTATATATGTGACGTCATACATTGCACATACCCTTGGGGCCCCACAGTTTGCCCCCCCCAGCTTCCCCTTCATAGTATGATGAGTTAACAAGTTGGTGACCTGCACAAGTGAGACACAGCTATTTAATTGCTTGCCAGACATCCTCCTTCTCCTCATTTGATGCTGTATGGGTCTCTGAAAAAGTCCTTGCTGTCTCAGCAGCCAATCAACTCATAGTTTATTTTTTCTGGGTTTTTGTTTTGTTTTGTTTTGTTTTTAATCAAAGTGTGAAAAAGTTCTAGGTTCAGTTGAAGTTCCTGATGAAGAAACACAATTGAGATTTTTTTCAGTGATAAAATCTGCATATTTGTATTTCAACAATGTAACTAAAAATTATGTAAATTCCTCCTTTTTTCCCCTTTTTTGGCTTAATGAATATCATTTATTCAGTATGAAATCTTTATACTATATGTTCCATGTGTTAAGAATAAATGTACACAGCCAGGTGTGGTGGAGCACGCCTTTAATTCTAGCACTCAGGAGGCAGAGGCAGGTGGATATTTGTGAGTTCTAGGCCAGCCTGGTCTACAGAGTGAGTTTCAGGAAAGCTGGAGCTACAGGGAGACCCTGTCTCAAAAACAAAATGTACATTTATTCTTTTTTTGGGGGGGGTATTTTTGAGACAGGGTCTCTCTTTAGTCCCAGCTGGCCTGGAACTCACAGAGATATACGCCTGCCTCTGCCTCCCAAGTGTTGGGATTAAAGGCATGTGCCACCACACCCAGCACATTAAATCTTGGTAAAAAAAAAAAAAAGATTCCAACCAGGTTAAAGACTATTTATTTTTCATTATATGTGTATGAATGTTTTGCTTGCATGTATGTAAGTGTACCTATGTTATGCAATGCCTGCAGACGCCAGAAGAGGGTTTAATGATGGTTGTTTTCTGCCATGTGGTTCCTGGGAAGCAAACCCAGGCCCCTCTACAAGAGAAACCAGTGCTCTTAACTGACGAACCATCTCTCCAGCCCCATGGCCAAAGATTCTTATTCTCCTGATGAGCCTCCTCATAGGGGGTTTCTTGCTACTGTAATGCTATTACCAGACTGTCCACACACAGAGAAGCTTCCTGTCAGCAGATGGCCTTTCCAGTTGTAACACAACTGTCCCCACAAACTTAAAAACATTTCTGAGGGCTGGAGAGATGGCTCAGTGGTTAAGAGCACTGGCTCTTGCATAGGACCTGGGTTTGGTTCCCAGCACCCACCTGGCATCTAATAACTGTCCTTAACACCCTCTTCTGGCCTCTGTGGGCATTGCACACACAGGTGCACTTACAGCCAGGCAGGCAATACATTCATACATATAAAATAAAAATAATAAGGTATTTTTGAAAAAAAAAAGATTTCTTAGCATTTGGGAGGCCAAGGCAAGAGGATCACCACAGGATCAAGGGTAGCCCCATTTTCTTTGTTCCTTACACCAACAACAGCATCTTCTACACACTACTCTGCCCTTTACGTTTACCAACAACAGTGTCTTCTACACACTACTATGCCCTTTATATTTTTCACTTACTGGTATGTGTTGGAGAGTTTTCAGTGTTGGTCCATTGAGATCTCCACTCCAAGTTTGCCATTTGCATGGCTACATTCTTAATTCATCAACAACTTATGGAACTGTAAGCATCTTACAACTTAGAATTGGTGCAATAGGAATTGTCCATTCTTCTTTTCTCAAGGGAACAGAGCACACTGACATTTTTCAGAAAAGATAAATTAAGCCAGGAATGGTGGCGCATGCCTTTGCAGGTGGATCCCTGTGAGTTCAAGGCTGACCTGGTCTACAGAGTGAGCTCCAGGCCAGCTGGGACTAAAAGGGAGACCCTGTCACAAAAATACCAAAAAAAATACAATAACAGAAAAGATAACTTGATATTTTAAGGTCAGTTGAAGCTGACAAGAACCTGTCCAATTTACTAGAAGCCTATCTAACTAATTTCATTGCTTTTTGTTTTTTTATTTTAAAGGCTGCTTTGTTTTTGTAAAGTAGCTGGTCCCAGCCAAAAGGTAGAACTATTGCAAGTGCATTAAATTGCAGCCCAAGACAGGGGACATTAAATTCCATCCCAGGTGAACTTGGAGGAAAACAGGGAGCCGGCCACCAGCCTGCCTACAGCACCACCAGCACCCTGCTCCCTGTCACTTCCCCCTGGCCTGCAGAGCCTCCTGGAAAGCTGCCGCCTGGCCGGGGGCAGATTGCTTACACAGCACTGCCTCACAGGCCAGCACTGCCTCACAGGCCAGCACTGCCTCACAGGCCAGCACTGCCTCACAGGCCAGCCAGTGCACATTTATAGAACAATTCCATGTGATCCTGAGGCAGGCAAACCACGGGCAGAGGACAGTGCCGAGACGGTGTGATCTCGGACAGAGGCTGCTTCCCCCCTGCTGCTCTCCACACTAAGAGGATACTGGGTAAGTGAGTCTCAGATGGATGGCTCCATTCCTTTGAGTGATGCTTGCCTTTAAGCTGGTTGGCTACTGTGATTAGAGGATTTTACTCTTTTCTCCTTATAAAGTGAAATTTAAGAGAACATCCATGCTTCTTCCCCTCCTCCCACGCTGCCTCCTAAGCCAATGAACTAAACTGTCCCTTTTCTTTTTAACACATTGCTGGTTACTTTGGGTAGAATACAACCTTGTTAATCTGGATTTTAGTCTCTTCATTTGTAAAATGAGGGATTGGGATAGTAGTAAATGATTCTAGGAATTCCTTTTGGGCTCTTATGTTTCCATTCTAAGCATTGTATTTTCAAGCATTGGCAGTTGTGCAGAATGGACCCTTGAGAGCCATCAAGGGCCTGCCTAAGACACCAAGCCTTTGTGGGCGAGAGTTATTTTGCAGTTCCTATTGGTGTTGACCTTGAGGTGTTTGTTCATGTGTTTCTTTCACAAGTACCTTTCAGACCTTTTTGTGATGTTGTAACTGCCAACTCAATGAGCAGTTCTCAACAAGGCTATATTTCCAAGTTTTTCTTGGTGGCAGTTACACCTGAACCATCCAGTCAAAGCTGGATTTGGAATTCTAAGGCTCCTGGGAGAATCCTACTGTTCAGTTACACAGCGTTTGTGTGTGTGTGTGTGTGTGTGTGTGTGTGTGTGTGTGTGTGTATGTGTATGTGTACTGTATTTCACCAGGCTCCCCCAAACCAGGAGGACAGTGAGATTGATTTTTTTTTTTTTTGGTCTTTTCAAGACAGGGTCTCCCTGTAGCCCCAGCTGTCCTGGAACTCACTCTGTAGACCAGGCTGGCCTTGAACTCACAAAGATCTGCCTGCCTCTGCCTCCCAAGTGCTAGAATTAAAAGTGTGCGGCACCACGCTCTCAGTGTCTGTTTATACAGAGGACAAAACTCAGATGAGAGATGTTGGAAGAATTTGCCTCCCATGTACCAAGCCCTCTGCATGATCCCAGCACTGCAAAAACCAGGCATTATAATGCAAATGTATAATCTCAGCACTTGCAGGGGAGACAAGAGGATCACAGTTCAAGGTTATCCTCCTTTCCATATATAGTGAATTCTAGGTCAGCCTAGGCTATATGAGACCTGGTCTCAAAAAACAAAACAAACAAGCAAACAAACAGCACCAAATTCCATTTTAGTTGTTGGTTTCAAGTCAGCCCATTGTCTTTTTTGAAAAAAAATTAATTTTTATTTTATAATGTATGAGTGTTTTACCTACATGTATGTAGGTGCCCCACATGTATACAATGCCTGCAGAGGTCAGAAGAGGGTATTAGATCCCCTGGAACTGGAATTACAGATTGGTGTTAACTGCCATGTGGGTGTTGGGAACCAAACCTGGGTCCTCTGCAAGAACAGCCAGTGCTCTTAATTGCTGAGCCCTCTTCTCAGCCTTTTCCAGTGAATACCTGTTGGCTAATTTGGGATTCTTGTGTTCTCAGGTCTAACGGATTTACCTACACTTGTCTATTTATTACATGTATGCATATATGTATGTGCATGCACATCCACTGGCTTGTAGAGGTCAGAGGGGAATCTTCAGGAGTCAGTCCTCTCCTTCTACTGTGTGGGTTCCGGGGACCAAACTCAGGTTGCAGGGTTGGTGGCAAGCACCTTCTGTACCCACTGAGCCATCTAACTGGCCCTCCAGTTTTGCATCTTGTTGAACTGCCCAGTTATCGAAGGGGACTTAGACAGTATGCTCATACACATAAAAATAATAAATTGAAAAAAAAAAACAAACCTGCCCTCATTGTCTCTCAAGACTTGTACTTGTTGGGTTGTAGATTTCGTATACGAGCTGCAGCTTGCTTCTGCAGTGGCTCTGATAGGAGTTTGGCTCAGGTGAGGAAGACAAGAAAGCAGAAAAAGACAGAAACTTGAGGCAGCAAGAATCCAGAGAGCTTGGAGTCCTTAAGCAGAGATTCCCAATGGGGAGGAAAAAATGCACTTAGGGTGGAAGAGAGAGGTCTGCGGGAGCCAGTGGGCTCTGCAGGGAAAAAAAACCAGGTCCCAGGTCTCGGGAGTATAAGCAGGGTGGGAGCTGAGAAGAGCTGAGAGTGTGGGGTCAGCAGCAACTTCTGAGTGTGGTTTCAAGAAACAGAACCTCATTCTAAAACGGAAGTGGGGGAGCATTTGTTGAGTAGATGGAGCTCTGGCCTGTAACAACTTTTCCAGGATTCCCTGCAAGCAGTGTGGCTCCCTTCTGCTTTTCAGGGAAGCCCCATCTCCTCTGCTGTGCTCCCTGTCCTCCCCCTCCCTAAGTTCGGTATGCACAGGGGCGGGCTCTCAGACACCCATCTTCATCCCTTATTACGAGGGGCTTCCTTTGACCCACTTTCAGGTCCTCTACCAATTATACCAAAAGATGGTATCTGATTGAGCAGAGGTGGGTTTGTGTGGCAGCCCGAGGCCATTCAATCAGTAAGGAGAATGGGAGGTGGGAAGGGTGAAGGACAAGCAGCCTTCAGAGTGAAGAACAAAGACAACTCTTCAAACATTGCCAAGTGTGTGGTTCATGACAGGTACATTAAAGCGAGGCTATAAATGTAGACACTCCTAGTCTGGGAACATGGTGGCATACATATTTAATTCCAGCCCTTCAGAGGTGGCAGAGGCAGAGGCAGAGGAAGAGGCAGAGGAGGCAGAGGAGGCAGGGACAGGGGCAAGGGCAGGAGGATTTCTGTGAGTTCAAGGCCAGCCCTGATCTATATAGCAAGTTCCAGGCCAGCTGGGGCTACAGGGAGACCCTGTTTCAAAAAGACAAAAAAAAAAAAGGAATAGCTGGTGGTCCTGATGGCATGCAAAGATGTATCGCCCGGAGACCTTCTGGGGTTAGGAACAGCACAACAATTAGTGCCCACCAGGGACAGGAGATAACCAAGACAAATACAATCCCCTGGACCCGTGGAGTATTGATCAGTAGGAAATTGATCTCACTCTGATGCTGACTCTGGTCCAGTTCTTCGATACCCCCAATAAAGCCACAAGCCCAGATGAAACCTCCTATTTCAGTAAAGGAGGCTCCTCCCAACCCCAGGCCCAGAGCACGGTGACCAACACTTCAGCAATCAGGCAGCTGAAGAACAGCCAGTGCCCAACAAACTCACGTAAAAAGTCTACTCTTGGGGCTGAAGACGTGGCTGAGCAGTTAAGAACACTTGCTTCCAGAGGACCTGGGTTTAATTCTCAAGCACCCACATGGCAGTTAACAACCATTCTTAACTCCAGTTCCAGGGGATCTGATACCCTCTTCTGAATTCTGCTAGGTATCGCAGGCACGTGGTACACTTACACACATGCAGGCAAAACATAAAATCAAAACAATAAATAAGAAATATTTTAAAAAGTCTACTCTTTGTGAGCTGTCATCACTGTCCTCTGTGGGTCCCTGGCAGCCTACTGTGACACTTATCCTTGGGTTCTTAGTTCATCTGGTCTGGAAGACATGAGTCTGTTCTTAGAGTCTTAGCCTGCAGAGGCAGATTTGTTCCTCTGGTGTGAGATGCTTGTAGCAAGAGAAAAGCAAGATCGTTACCACTTGCCAGTGTTTCATAACTGTTATTAATGTGGGTGTTTAAAATTGACACCATGGGGAGAGTGGCTGTGATGAGTGAAAGCTCTGAGTCTGTGACCTAAAAAGGGGATATTCTCTCTGCACTGAAGTCAGGGAACAGCTTCCACAGAGCTCCGTGTCAGAATTGGTGCCAGAGAATCAAGAAGAAGAGATTAAACCCAGCAACAAGGGCCAATGTTGCCCAACACAGAGATCGAGTGTTCAGTAGTCAAGCTCCCTGTGTCTGGGCAAAGTTCAGGAGGAACTGATACCCCTGTGCCTTCGTGTTCAAGGGCCTCAAAGAATATCCTGGCTCTACCTTTATACTTAGGAAAACCAAGACTTAGGTCAGGAACTCTGAACATGCTCCTTTATAAATGTTGTGAGAAGACTTTAAAGGTACAGAAGTATGAAACTGGACTGTTTTTTTGTCTTTTAGAGACAGAGTCTCCCTATAGCCCCAGCTGGCCTGGAACTCACTCTGTAGACCAGGCTGGACTTGAACTCACAGAGATCCTCCCTCCTCTGCCTCCCCAGTGCTAGGATTAAAGGCGTGACCACCACGCCCACCTTAAACAAGACTGCATGTAGGGTGGGGCACCCATGTTGTGCAATGCTTCGGAGGTCAGAAGAGGGCATTGGATTCCCCTGGAGCTGGAATTAAAGACAGTTCTTAGCTACCATGTGGGTGCTGGGAATCCAAACCCGGTCCTCTGCAAGAGCAGTCAGTGCTCTTAACTGCTGAGCCATCTCTCCAGCCCCACGAAGGGATATACTTTTATAACTTGAACTTGAAATCTGAGGCTCTTTGATGGGCATATTCTTGTACAACTGAGATCCCATCTCTTGTCAGGCTGAGGCAGGAGGATTGTTAGCATAGACTCCATAGCAAGACTCTTTCTCAAATCCAAAATAAAACAAAAACCATGACTCTATATTAATATTTGGCCATTCAGAAAACTATTCCTGGGAATATGATTCTGATGAAGTGGATAATGAGGTACAAGGAGGCTCTGACAGTGACTTTGTGTGCTGTATCTCATAGCAAACAGATAAAGTAACTAATCTCTGAATCCTGGTCTGTCACAAGACCATGGTCTCATGTGTTCCAGTACTTTGGAAAGTGCTTGGTGATGTTTGTATTTGCATCACCATAGCGAGGTTCATTAGGGGTGTCTGCGAGGAGCACTTCTCCCTTACCAGCAGCACCTGCTTGCTTACTGCCCCAAGATTTACAGTGTTTTTGCAAGCATCTCATTTTAGCACAAAGAGATTCAGGTTGACACATCTTGGTCCACAGATGCCAATGCTGGAGAACCAGTTAGATAGGGACGGAATGATGCCCATGGGCAATCAGTAACAGCCAAACCCCATCCTTGGTCAGATGGCAGATCCCAGCAAGAGGGAATTCAGGGATTATCCCTTAGGAGATGCATTCATATGTGGTGAGAGCTGTCCTTGGGTCCTAGGTTCTCTGGTTGAGTAGTTGTGCTCAGACATACTTTTAGTAGTGACCACACCCACACCAATGGGCAACATGGCTTCCAAGTCTATTGGAAACAGTGGATCCCATGTCTCAAGTACAACAGAAACATTCAGTTTGGAAATGGAAATGAAGTTAGGCATGGTAGTGCACACCTGTAATCCTAGCACTTGGGCAAGAAGAGAGGAAGCAACCTCAAGGCCAGCTTGATTTACCTCATGAGTTCCAGGCCAGCCAGAGCAGACCTGTTGAGTCATTTTAGCCTGAATGTTCTTTTCTTTTTTTTTTTTTTTTTTTTTTTTTTTTGGTCTTTTCAAGACCAGGGTCTTCCTGTAGTTCCCAGTGTTTCCGGAAACTCACTTCTGTAGACCAGGCTGGCCTTGCACTCCAAAGATTTGCCTTGCCTCTGCCTCCCAGTGCTGGGATTTAAGGCGTATGCCACCACGCCCTCTTATAAATTTTTCTGATCTCATTAAAGGAAATTCAGTTCTCTAATCTTACTATTCTATCTTTCTAACCAAATACAAAGCTGGTCTAGTTCTACTACTGTTTTCCACAATAGCAATGCCCCCTCCTGCTCTTGTATTAACAACATAATCCAAACTACAACGCTGGTTTACTTCCCATACATAGAATCTTTATACCAGCAAGTAACTTAAATATAAAACACTTCAAAGAAATATGCCCAGCTCCTGTAATTCAGACATAAATTTTGGTATCTCAATATTGCACACTCAGTTTCTAAAATTTTCCACAGCTTGCAAATCCAACATAATAAATGTATCCTAACCTACGCAAATGTCCTAACCATCTGACTAATGTTGGCTGGCAAACATTCTGTTCGCAAACACCATGCTTTTGTGTAGGGTCACAGTATGACTCCTTTCCACAAAAGTAACATGTTCAAAATTGATGTCTCCAGACCCCTGAAAATTGGGAAATTCCAGTCAGGCATTCAAGACCTCATCATCCGAGTGTCCAATGGTATCTGGGTTTGAGAGTGAATCCAAGTCTGCAAATAGATTGAACCAGACTGACATGTCTTGGTTACCATTGTTGGGGGCATCTTTGTTTCTTTGGACTCGGAAGACACTGGAGGTTGTTATTATCAGTGTTTCTGATCCATGCTGTGGGCACCCCAGCCCTGGGAGGTTTGGGGGAGAAGCATCCATTGCTAATCATGCTGAGAGCTCCATCAGGGTGAAGCCCAAGAGCTGTGAAGGAAGGAACTGTGAGGAATAAGCAAGAGGCTCAGGTCTCACAGAAGGGTCGTGACATGTGAGACTGGCACTGGGGCTCCCACAGAAAGCCTGGCATTCTTGTGTAAAGCCACTAGCACTTGAAGAACCAGGGCTTAGGAGGGTGTTCAGAAATGAGAATTCCTTCTCAAAATCATCTCCTTCCATGGAATCCACAGGTAGATCTTTTGCAATTGCCTGGAGTCTGCCTCTTACCAGCAAGAAAAGACGAACCAATTCTCCACGCCTTAGGCATTCTTTTCTTTTTTCTTTTCGAGCAGGTCTCCCTGTAGCCCCGCGGTCCTGGAACTCAAATTGTAGACCAGGCTTGGCTTTGAACTCACAAATCCAATTCCGCCTGCCTCTGCCCTCCCAAGGATAGGATTAAAGGGCGTGCGCCACCACGCCCGGCTCAAGCCTTATCATTCTTATGGGCCAATTTCAGTAATTGAATTTTCCCAGGACATTAGCCATTTCATGAATATCTTATTTGTATAGAGGTCTATAATACAATTGCTTATAATTTTTAAAAAAATTCCCTGTGATACAATATTTCCATCTTGTATTTTTACATGTTCATGTTTTCTCTCTTTTCTTCTTCATCAAATTAACTGGTGATTTTTTTAGTTAAAATGATTTTTTGTTTTTTGTCTTTTTTGAGACAGGGTCTGCCTGTAGCCCCAGCTGGCCTGGAACTCATTATGGAGACCATCGAGTTAAACATTTTAAGAACTAGGACTTTTTTTTTGTATTTTTGAGACAGGGTTCCCTTTAGTCCCAGTGAGCCTGGAACTCCCTCTGTAGACCAGGCTACCCTTGAACTCACAGAGATCCGCCTGCCTCTGCCTCCCAAGTGCTGGGACTAAAGGTGTGTGCCAGCATGCTCATCAAGAACTAGGATTTTGATTTGTCTTAGTCTTAAATGTACATTTATATAACATTTTTATTTTATTTATTAGTTTTTATGTGTATGAGTTGTTACTGTCTGCATGTAGGTTGGTGCTTGAAACCACTTGTCGTGCAATTTGCGGGGGTCAGAAGAGGGCTGTCGGATTCCCTTGGAACTGGATGTTAAAGACAGTCTTAGCTGCCCTGTGGTTGCTGGGAATCAAACCTGGGTCTCGCAAGAGCATCGGTGCTCTTTAACTGCTGAGCCATCTCTCCAGCCCAGACATTTATATATTTTATATAATATATATATATATAATATATAAATTATCTTAATATATATTATAATATATTTAAATTTTATTTATTTTTGTATGTGATGAAATGTACTGTCTGCATGTATGTTTGTTGCACCCATGTCATACAACAATGGGGAGGTCAGAAGAGGAAGAGGGTCTCGGATTCCCCTGGAACTGGAGTTCTCTGAATTTGATTTACCAGGCCGGTTTTAGCCACCATGTGGGTGTGGGGATCGAACCCGGGTCCTCTGCAAGAGCAGTCGGTGCCTCTTAACTGCTGGCTCTCTCTCCAGCCCCACTTTACATCAGCTACAATAATTATGGCAATGCGCTCCGACAAAGGGAATAAAGTAGAAGGAGTTTGAGAGAGGGTGAAAGTTAAGGGACGTAACTCGTGTCGAAAGTGGAGGGAAATGATGTAAAGGAATGATCGCCGCCGAATAACTTGTGAGCCTGAGCTTCCTTATTCTCTTTATTCCACAATTGGTGGCGGCCTAAAAGCCGAACTGGTGGGCAGTTCTAAACTACTTTCTCTTAGATTTATGGTTCTTCCACGAAGTACATACTATGTAGTAGTCCCATTTCAAAACTACGTACCTATCTATAAGTAAGGAGCTTGAGTATTGCAAATCATTAAGGCAGGTATTTGAAGCATCTTATTCCCGGCGTTATTTATCGAGGGGTAGACACCACTGTTAATAAGTACAGTAAGAAGCAAAAAATATACAAGCTTCGGTGGTTGGTTGAGGTGGAATGTATCGCGGTCAAGTAGAGATTGTAGGTTCGGTAAGACATGATTATCATGGTAATCAAGTTCTCCCAACACTTTTTAGGTCTTCCAGGAATACCTCGACGTTACTCTGAATACCCAGATGCCTATAACTAATGAAATGTATAAGTTTGCGAATCCAAGTGAGGGCTCATATTTTAATAACTAACACACAAATCTTAAATCATGCCGTGTGAGTACAGAGTTATTGAATAAGTAAGAGTGAAATTGATTCATTGAATGAGTATGATTTTAAGTTTTGAGAAGCAAGTTCTTTTTCGCATTTCATATCGACCGATAGAGATAATTACAATCTATTAATATTCAACGATCTTACACAACCCGTTAGTAAGTGAACATTCAACTATTGGAGAGTGCTCCTCCACGGCGCTAAGCAGTAATTCTCATTCGAAGACACACAACGTTTCCGTCAAAAGGTATTAACTCAAGTAAAGAGGACAGGGAATGTCAACCCCCAAAGATTAATGGTTATCAATAAGTCCAAACCGGGCTTACAACCTCTGTATGTTTCTTTAATACCCCTTCATTAGATATTAGTAAAAATGAGGGTATGCATAAAGTGGCTTTGTCAATGAGAAGTTAAAGTTTTCAGAGACATACTTGCCACAGCTGTAATGATCATCCTGAGGTGGTTAAATTAATGCACACTTACAAATAGGCGGTTACCAAGAACAGCCACTTCACTTCTCTATAGTCTAATATATAGGAGAATTGAACTCCATAATAATTTTCAATATCCGGACCTAGGTTATCCGGACATGGAAATACAGTTGGTCGTACTTATCCATCTAGTCTTATACTATAACATAATTAGTGTAATTAATTACACGAACAATAACATAAGCACAAAAACTAAACACAAAAAGAACATATAAATAGCACCTTATGGAAGATAGAAACAATAATATTGATTAAATGTTAATACGCGCGCTCGACTATATTCTCTGAGTTTGTCAAATAAGTTTGCTATTTAACCTGTTCCGTGGCGTGTATGCGCAGTGATTATATAATAGATGCATGAACTTGTTGATAATATAATCTCAGACGACTCTTATCAGTTACAAATACAAGCTCTAGAGATGTAAGTCCTGTCTCTATCCATAATGTTACTGAAGTTATGAATATACAGATTTCGACTCGGAGGAACGCTCCACATATTTGTTGACTTGCTTGATAAGTAGCATTGTCCTCAGACAAGATGAAAGAGAGTTTAAATACTTTCAAGACTCTTACGACCTTCTCTTCCTAGAAGATAATATGTGTAATAATCTAGAATTGTGCGTGTTCTATACACTTGACACATGGGGGTATAGTACCTGTCTCATAAGTACCGGTGAGCTTGAGTACCTTGTGATAACATACAGGGGTCAATGACTTATCTGTCTTGCACGGTTATGAGGCGACTTCCATCGATGTGGGAGCGTGGTAAAGATCTAGGATGCTTGATCTCGACAGTGACGACGTGAAGATCTATAGAAACACCTATCGTCACATTGCGCTCCTGGTACTCATTCTACGCAGAAGCATCATGCTGTTCCACAGGTATATAAGTTAGCTGTGTTGTCTGCGTAGAATCACGATGTTTTAGGGGAGTGATTGTGTTATTGACTTTAGTATGTACTAGAGAAATGATGTCCTCGCTATAAACAATTCGAATAATACTGTGATGGAATACTGCACACCATAAGATGTAAATCTACCTAGAAACTTATCAGCTTTGTGAATAAAAAGCTAATTATGTGTGGAGGGCTTGTTTAAAGCCTTTATGTATAAGTTAAAGTATGCATATAGTGAAATGTGTTGTTTTTGGATATCTCGCAGCTCATGATTAATTAGCGCACTACTGTGGATATCGTGATACCACATGGAAAGCAGTGGATTTCTAATGAGATCATTCGAGGCTAATTACTATGTCATTATTCTGCTGGTTAGGATTACCTTATTATATAACCAATTTTTCAACCTGGCAAAGCTATTCCGCAACCTTTAATTTTACTTTGCCTTATTTTCAAACCCGTCAAAAACTACCTAATTTTATCTCCTCATATCCTTGAAACTACTTGAAATTTGAACCCGAAAATATATACATTCTTCCTGCTTTCGGGCGTACCCCAACATGGTCATAGGTTCCTTTTGTTATTTTCATTATCTTCTTTCCAAGGATTTTTTTAATTAAATCTAACCGGTTTATAAATAACCGATTTTTTATCAATCACAATCATGACTAACTTCACAATAATCACCAAAACAGATGAAATACTCACTCTGACCACCAAAAGCCGCTCCATGTAAACACTTAATACTTGATATCACTATGTTATTTTTATTGGCTCTAGCAACTTACTAGGTCTTCGACCCCATACCCATAATTACTTTACGTCCATCTTACAGACAGCGTCCTCAATAAGAGCATATAGGCTTAGCATGATTCGCACTATTGGGAGATTCCAGGCCTGGAGCTAGCACTTAAGATAAGAACAGTATCTTAGCATATCCTGTTGGAGTGCTGGGAATCCAAATCGAGTCCGCTGCAGTGATGCGCCTACAGTGCTGCATATAACTGCTGCAGCACAAGCTGCTCTCAGCAGAAAGAGGAACTATACATTTTAATAACTTAGAATTGAAATCTGAGGCTCTTTGATGGGCATATTCTTGTACAACTGAGATCCCATTCTTCCTCTCCTGTCAGCTGAGGCAGGAGGATTTTAGCATGACTCCAAGCAGACTCTTTCTTCAAATCCAAAATTAAAATCCAAAAGAACCCATGACCTCTCATAATTTAATATTGGCTTCAGAAATTACTAAATTTTCCTTCCACAGTCTTCGCCACACCCCTATTTCCACCCCATGGTAATATGATTCTGACGAAGGATAATGAGGTACAAGGAGGCTCTGACAGTGACTTTGTGTGCTGTATCTCATAGCAAACAGATAAAGTAACTAATCTCTGAATCTGGTCTGCTCCACAAGCCCTGGTCTTCATGTGTTCCATTACTTTTGGAAGTGCTTGGTGATGTTTGGTGATTTATGACTTACCATCGCGAAGGTCATTAGGTGGGTTGGTACTGCTGACAGTAGATTGTCTCCAACCCCTTAATCTAGCAGCACTACTGTGCTTGCTTTACTGCCCCAAGATTACAGTGTTTGCAGCAACTCCCATTTTTAGCAAAGAATTCGGTTAGACATATTCTTTTGAGTCACAAATGCCAAGCTGGAGACCAGTAGATAGGGACGAATGATGCCCACAATAGCGCATGCCTGAATCAGTACAGCCAAACCCATCCTTTGTCAGTGCGAATCCTCCAGCAAGAGCGGAGTTCATGGGATTATCTCCGTCTTTACGTTTAAGAATGCCTATGTGTTGTGGAGTCTGTCCACATTCGAGTGTCCTAGGTTTCTATGGCATTGGAGTAGTTGTTGCTCGACTATGTGTTAGATGTGACCACACCTCCCACATCCATAAATGCGTGAATCATGGCTTCCAGTCTATGGAAACGTGGGTATTCCCACATCTTAAGTTTCAAGTACAACAGAAACATTCAGTTTGGAAATGGAAATGAAGTTAGGCATGGTAGTGCACACTGGATCCTAGGCATGGGCAGAAGAGAGGAGCAACCTCAAGGCAGTTTGAATTTAACTCATGATTCCGGCCAGCCAGAGCAGNGACATTTATATATTTTTTAATTATCATCATGTGTCCTTTTGTTAGTTACTTGATTGGGTGGAATATACCATCTAATATATTCTCCAAGATTGGTGCAGACTTCAGTGCTTATTAAATGTTTTTTTCCTCTAGCCTTGACACATGAGAGACAGCTTGGGTAGATATAAAATCTTTGGTTCGTTGTTTAGTTCACTCAGTTGCCTTTCCATTTTTGTTTTGTCTTTTGCGGGCCAGGAATATTTCTGTGTTGCCCAGGTTAACCTTGAACCCATGCTCTTCCTGTCTCAGCCTTCCAAGTAACGTTCAAGTGTGTGCCACCCCAAATGCTGAGGAGTCTGTTGTTAATTTACATAGTACTGGGGATTGAACCTGTACTGTGTGCATGCTAGACATACAGTCTATCTCTGAGCCATGCCCAAAGCTGTTCAATTGTTATCTTACTTCATGTGTGTACTTATAATTTTTAATGTGATTCTAGTGTAATTCCTTTAGCTTTGTAAGTTAACTGATCAATTTATGTGGGGATCTTTTAATTTTATGTTTGAATGACACTTTTTAAAAAAATTTTTTACTTTTTTTTTTATGTGCTATGAATGTACTGTCTGCATGTAGGTTTGTGCACCCGTGTCGTGCATTGCAATGCCACGGACGGTCAGAAGAGTGTCAGATTCCCCTGGAACTGGAGCTCCTGGGAATTTTGGAGTTAAGGACGGTTTCTCAGCTGCCATGTGGGTGCTGGGGACCGAACACGGGTCCTTGCAAGCGCAGTCTGTGCTCTTAACCCCTACGGCCATCTTCTCCAGCCCCTGGAAAACCTGACCCCTTAAAATATCTCTTAGAATTGATGGTTCTGAGTTAACCTTCCCAGGTATCCAATGTGTTTCAGGAGCAGGACATTTCTGGAAGGTTTCCTCTGATGGAAGTTTTATCATTGGCTCTGCTCTACTATTTGGTTTTGATCTCAGGTCCCAGAATAGTAGTTGTCTGATTCATTCCTTTGTGGATTTGTCTGTTTCTCTCTGATCCTTTTTATTGACTGATGTCATCCCTCATCTTCATTATTTTCCTTCTCATTCTTCTTGAGCTAGACAATAATCATTTTGTTGCTGCCCAATTTTTATCCTTCTTTTTTTGTAGTTTTAAATTTCCCATCCAAAGTTCTTTGCATGTATTCAAATGCTTACTTGAGACTATTTCATGATGATTTCCTTCTTCATGCTGGGAGTGTGCATGGGAGATTTTCTTGTGCAATGTATGTGAAGAGTTTTCTTCCGATGTTCTTTCCGGTGGCTCTGTGCGGATCTGGTGGTCTTCTTCTGAGTCTGTGCAGAGCTGGGCTGTTTCTTAGGATCTGCCTTCACAGTCCTGGCACTGGCTTTGCCATAGAGGCCATGTTACTGGTAGTCAGTACCAGGAAGGTTCCTAAGCCCTCTGAGTTTGTGCTTTTCTTCTCTTTTGTATGCTCTAACTTTTCTTTTCTTTCCTTATTCAACAACCCTACCTTCTTTCTCCTGTTTCTGTTTTTTGTCCAGAGTAAAATCGAGTCTTATATTTTTTGTTTTTTTTTTTCTCTCAGATATTTTTTTGAGAGGAAGGGCTCCTGCAGCAGCTGTTTTGGAAACTCTATTGACCCAGCTGGCCTTTGAACTCACAGACACACCTGGCCTCTGTACCTCCCCAACTGCCTTGGTCATTAAAAGTAGAAGTTTTATCACACCCGTGTTCGTAAGTGTACCACCCTGTCCAACCCATGTGTCGCCCGTAATCTATGCCTCTGATCAGACTTATTATCCTATCTTCTAACAATTTATTAGAACTACTGCCTGGCCTACGTGAATCTCCCAGAGTCACAAGCGCCCTTGAACTTCCTTATCCCAAAGTGGCTTAGGATAAAGCGTGGCGTCAATACCACCTATACTCAACCACACTTGGCATTTTTTTGTTGTTTGCAAATTCTTTCCTTCTTTCCTGATTCTCCGTTTTTTCCTTTCTTGTCATAAAACTTTCTGTGGACTTTTCAAGCCACATATAAAATTGAAGAGAATATTCCAACATCTCATGTGCCTTGTTGGATCAGACATTATCTGCAAACAACCAATTATTTTTTCTTTATTACAGGATACTCATTCACAGCACTCGAATCTAAATATAAAAGATTTCAACCAAAACTTTTACAGTATCAACAGGTTAGATCCTTATAAATAGTTTACAGATCCACCTTTAGTTTCTAGTTAATTATTTGCTTTGGCTTTATCTATCTTTAATGTATAAACCAACATATATGCCAGAAAAAAAATAATAGAATTTCATAAATCACAATAGCAGTTTGATTTAGGCTTTATTATTCAAGGTATTCTTAATTAGGTTTATTATCATCCATTTTACATTAAGAATAATTAAATATAAGTTATTTTTGACTGAGACAGGTATCCTCACCAAGAGCTGGCCTGAGTCTCTGTAGAAGCTGGTTTGAATGGAGAATGATGACCATTAACAGGCGCTTTATCCGCTTTTTTAATAACCTCCGGGTTAACCATATGATTTCACTTTAACTCTATCTTTCTCCTACTTACCGGTTTTTTCACCAGACATTTATATATTTTTTAATTATCATCATGTGTCCTTTTGTTAGTTACTTGATTGGGTGGAATATACCATCTAATATATTCTCCAAGATTGGTGCAGACTTCAGTGCTTATTAAATGTTTTTTTCCTCTAGCCTTGACACATGAGAGACAGCTTGGGTAGATATAAAATCTTTGGTTCGTTGTTTAGTTCACTCAGTTGCTTTCCATTTTTGTTTTTGTCTTTTGAGGCAGGAATATTTCTGTGTTGCCCAGGTTAACCTTGAACCCATGCTCTTCCTGTCTCAGCCTTCCAAGTAACGTTCAAGTGTGTGCCACCCCAAATGCTGAGGAGTCTGTTGTTAATTTACGTAGTACTGGGGATTGAACCTGTACTGTGTGCATGCTAGACATACAGTCTATCTCTGAGCCATGCCCAAAGCTGTTCAATTGTTATCTTATTTCATGTGTGTACTTATAATTTTTAATGTGATTCTAGTGTAATTCCTTTAGCTTTGTAAGTTAACTGATCAATTTATGTGGGGATCTTTTAATTTTATGTTGAAATCTGACACTTTTTTAAAAATTTTATTTACTTTTTTTTTATGTGTATGAATGTACTGTCTGCATGTAGGTTTGTGCACCCGTGTCGTGCAATGCAATGCCACGGAGGTCAGAAGAGGGTGTCAGATTCCCCTGGAACTGGAGTTCTCCTGGAATTGGAGTTACAGACGGTTCTCAGCTGCCATGTGGGTGCTGGGGATCGAACCAGGGTCCTCTGCAAGAGCAGTCTGTGCTCTTAACCACTAGGCCATCTCTCCAGCCCCTGAAACCTGACACTTTAAAATATCTCTTAGAATTGATGGTTCTGAGTTAACCTTCCCAGGTATCCAATGTGTTTCAGGAGCAGGACATTTCTGGAAGGTTTCCTCTGATGGAAGTTTTATCATTGGCTCTGCTCTACTATTTGGTTTTGATCTCAGGTCCCAGAATAGTAGTTGTCTGATTCATTCTTTGGCTGATTCTGTCTGTTTCTCTCTGATCCTTTTTATTGACTGATGTCATCCCTCATCTTCATTATTTTCCTTCTCATTCTTCTTGAGCTAGACAATAATCATTTTGTTGCTGCCCAATTTTTATCCTTCTTTTTTTGTAGTTTTAAATTTCCCATCCAAAGTTCTTTGCATGTATTCAAATGCTTACTTGAGACTATTTCATGATGATTTCCTTCTTCATGCTGGGAGTGTGCATGGGAGATTTTCTTGTGCAATGTATGTGAAGAGTTTTCTTCCGACGTTCTTTCCGGTGGCTCTGTGCGGATCTGGTGGTCTTCTTCTGAGTCTGTGCAGAGCTGGGCTGTTTCTTAGGATCTGCCTTCACAGTCCCGGCACTGGCTTTGCCATAGAGACCATGTTACTGGTAGTCAGTACCAGGAAGGTTCCTAAGCCCTCTGAGTTTGTGCTTTTCTTCTCTTTTGTATGACTCTAAATTTTCTTTTTCTTTCCTCTATTCAACACTACATTGCTTCTCCTGTTTCTGTGTTTTTGTCCCCCAGGATCCATGCATTTTGAAGAATGCCTCTTTAATTTCTGTCTGTCCTTTTAAATTCTCTATGTTTTCAAATTCCTTCCTCTTAATCCTGCTCTGGCCTGCTCTGGCCCTTTTTAAAGAGTCTGACATGAACTCTAGTTCAATATGAGTTCCATTAATTCATCTCCTGATTTCTCACAGTTTTTCCTGGGAGCTAATCAGTCTGTGCTCCCTATAAACATTTGTGGAAGCGTAGAGATCAAACCATGATTCTGTGCTGGGGTTTCCTTTTTATTCACAGTTGTTTTGAAGAGCACTTACACATCTCTTCACTCCTTGAAGACAGAGGTGTCTGCTTTCTGTATATACCCTCTTTGTTGCTTTTTATCATGTCAGAAGGGAATATTGGGAGACAGGAAGCTAGGATGCCTCTATTATTTTCAGCTACTTGGAAAGCTCATGTAAAAACAGGCAAATATTCCATCTTGGGAGAATTACAGTTTGAGCCAAACAGTACCTACCAAAAACCCTGCTTATTTAGAACTTTTAAATGGCATAATAATAATTATGGGGGCTGAAGAAATGGCTCAGCTGTTAACATCACTGGTTGCTCTTGCAGAGGACCTGGGTTCAATTCACAGTACCCACATGGTAGCTAGCAACTGGAGTCTGTAACTCCAGTTCCAGGGGAATCTGATGCCCTCTTCTGACCTGCATGAGCACTACATAACACAGGTGTACTTACATGCAGGGAATACACTCATACACATAAAATAAAAATAATAAATAAAACATAAAAAAATAATAATTATGCCGGGTGTGATGGTGCTTGCCTTTAATCCCCCAGCACTCAGGAGGCAGAGGCAGGCAGATCTCTGTGAGTTCAAGGCCAGCCTGGTCTATATAGTGGATTCCAAGGCCATCTGGAACTATAGGGAGATCCTGTCTCAAAAATATATTAAAAATGATAATAATAATAATAATAATAAGTACTATTATTATTATCCCTTACTTTTTTTTTCAGGCTGGGCTTGAACTTGCAGAGATCCACTTGCCTCTGCCTCTGCTTCTGCCTCCTAAGTACTGGGATTAAAGGCAAGACCTCTTAGTTTTTAAGGACAAATTTACAGTAAATGTGCATGAGGAATAAAGCTTTTAAAAAACTGGTTTTGGGGGCTGGGGATGCCTAGCGGTTAAGACGGCCGACCGCTCTTACAGAGACCCGGGTTCGATCCCACCCCACATGGCGGCAGAGAACCGTCTGAAAACTCAATTCCAGGAGAACTCCAGTTCCCAGGGAATCGACACCCTCTTTCTGACCTCCGCGGCAGCACACACGGGTGCACAACTTGCATGCAGACAGTACATCATACACATAACAGAAATTAAATTTTAAAAAAAAAAAAAACTGGTTTTGGGGCTGGAGAGATGGCCTAGCGGTTAAGAGCGCCGACCGCTTTCAGAGGATCCGGGTTGGATCCCCAGCACCCACATGGCGGCTGAGAACCGTCTGAAACTCCAATTCCAGAGAACTCCAGCTTCAGGGGAATCCGACGCCTCTTTTCTGACCTCCGCGGCATTGCACGACACGGGTGCACAGATTTGCATGCAGACAGTACATCCATAACACATACAGAAAATAAAAATAAAATTAATTTAAAAAATTTAAAAAATAAAAAAACAAAACAAAAAAAAACTGGTTTTGGAGTAGAGAAATAGTTCAGCATTTAAGAGGACCTACTTTGGGGCTGGAGAGAGACTCAGCGGTTAAGAGAACCGACTGCTCTTGCAGAGGACCGGGGTTCGATCCCCAGCACCCAAATGCGGCTGAGAACCTCCGTAACTCCAATTCCAAGGAGAACTCCAGTTCCAGGGGAATTGAAATCCGCTTTGCTGACCGCTCCGCATTGCACGACAGCGGTGCACAAACCTACAGTGCAGACAGTACATTCATACACATAAATAAGATAAATAAATTAAAAAAAAAAGAGACCTACTTTGGATCCTAACACCCATATGGGGGGGGGGCTCACGACTGCCTGATTACTCCAGCTCCCAGGGAAACCTGATGCCTCTGGCCTCTAAGGGCACCTTACTCACAGGCACATACCACCCGCTCCCACATACAATAATTTTTAAAAATAATAAAACAAATCTTCAAAAAATAAATTAAAAATTGACTTACTTTTCCAATTAAATAAATAATTTAAAATCCTGTAAGGTTTAATGTTACTATTTTTTGTTTGTTTGTTTTGTTTTTTTTTTGTTTTTTTTTTTTTTGAGACAGAGTTTTTACTAAAGCTCGACCAGGCTGGCTTTGAACTCACAAGACATGTCACCTGCCTTCGTTGCCTCGCCGAATGTGGAATAAGGCGTGCGACCACCATGACACCCGCTAATGTTACTATTTGTAAAGTCTTTTTTATTATATTTTATTTTATGTGTATGAGTGTATTGTCTGCTTGTAGGTAGGTGCACCTGTGTCATGCAATGCACAGAGGTCAGAAGAGGGTGCGGAATCTCTGGAGTGGAGTTAAAGATGGTTCTTAGCCGCCATGTTGGTGCTGGGAATGGAATCCGGTTTGTAAAGTCTTCTTTTTTTTTTTTTTTTTTTGTTTGTTCTTTGTGTCGAGACTGGGTGGGTATCCCTGTANCATATGGGGGGGGGGCTCACGACTGCCTGTTACTCCAGCTCCCAGGGAAACCTGATGCCTCTGGCCTCTGGACACCTGTACTCACAGGCACATACCACCCCTCCCACATACATAATTTTTTAAAAATAATAAAAACAAATCTTCAAAAATAAAATTAAAAATTGACTTACTTTCCAATTAAATAATAATTTTAAAAATCCTGTAAGGTTTAATGTTACTAGTTTTTTTGTTTGTTTGTTTTGTTTTTTTGTCTTTTTGAGACAGGCTCTCCCTTTAGTCCTAGCTGGCCTGGAGCTCACTATGTAGACCAGGCTGGCTTTGAACTCACAGAGATCCACCTGCCTCTGCCTCCCAAGTGCTAGGAATAAAGGCGTGCACCACCACACCCCAGCTAATGTTACTATTTGTAAAGTCTTTTTTTATTATTTTATTTTATGTGTATGAGTGTATTGTCTGCTTGTAGGTAGGTGCACCTGTGTCATGCAATGCAGCAGAGGTCAGAAGAGGGTGTCGGAATCTCCTGGAGCTGGAGTTAAAGATGGTTCTTAGCCGCCATGTTGGTGCTGGGAATGGAATCCGGGTTTGTAAAGTCTCTTTTTTTTTTTTGGTCTTTTCGAGACGGGGTCTCCCTGTAGCCCCAGCTGTCCTGGAACTCACTCTGTAGACCAGGCTGGCCTTGAACTTATAGAGATCCGCCTGCCTCTGCCTCCCAAGTGCTAGGATTAAAGGCATGTGCCACCATGCCCAGCTATAAAGTCTTTCGATATCATATGGAGGACAGATTTCCTCACTCCCTCAGTTGGCCCTAACAGATGTCTCATTAGTAGTGATGTCTTTGGCTTTGCTGGAAGTGACACTCAGGTCATCCCCTCCACTTAAAATCCCTGTCATGTTGTTTGCCCTACGACAGTTCCCACCGTATACTCCATCCTGCCTCGACCCTTGTGTTGGCCACAGTTCCCAATTATATTGATACCATATTCAATTTCCAAATATGACGGCACAGTTCAGCTTTTGGATTCAAATTGATGTCTTGTGGGTTATGACAGTTGTTTTCACAAGAAGTATGGTTTCTGCTAATCTCATCTGCAGAGAAAGACATATGGAAATTGTGAATAATGGGAACCACATATTTGAATGTGTTATCACATATCTGCTTTAGCAGGAAAAGAGATCCTCTGCTGCAGTTCCCAATGCACTTTCATGTTTTTGTTTGAGGCTGAGGGCCTCTGCAGAGCTATTACCACATTTGCTATTCCAGAATGGGAGCCTCAGACCATCATCCCCAGAGGCATCTGTCTGGTATAAACTGATGCTAGTGGTCATCAGTCAAGGGCCGTGCTTGTTGATTACCACCTGAACTGAGGGACCCATCCCTCGAGCCACCCTTGCACGGTATCATTTTCGATCCATTGCATAGGTCTTTTCGATGCCAGTCAAGGTTGGGTGCAGGCTTCTTTGGAAGAGAATTAATGGGCCCTCTGGAGAAATCTGATCAGTTAGTTTATTCTAAATGACAAACTACCCCAAAGCATGGTGGTCTGAAACCAGAATGGCTTCTCTAGCTTTGATTCTGTGGGTTGGAACTCTGAGTAGGGCCAGCTGTGCTGGGTGGCTTTCCTGGTTTTAGCTGGGATCCTTGTGTATCTGTGGTCAGCTGTGGGCTGGTGAGCTGTCAGCTTCCACTAATCAATCATGAAGCACTGGAGCCTTCTGGCTCAGGGTAATCCCAGAACAAGTCAGTTAAGGAGCATGGTCCATAAATTCAATACAGTTGTCTTTCATTGTTTTTCACGCTTAACCACTGACCACTGTGCAGCCCATGCTCAGTGCTGTCATCATCGTTCAGAGAGCTCTGGGGGCATGCTTTGCAGCATCCTGCTGGGGTCTAGATGATGGAACGACAGAAATAAGTTTCTGGTTATCCAGCGTAACCTCCAGCTAGAATGCCCTTCTCATCAAGGGGTGAGTGAGTTTCCCATAACTAGCAATATTCAAGCAGAACCAGACAGTCCATAGTCAGTCCAGGTTCTGCTTTAGAGCCTCATGACTTGACAGACAGCACTGCCCAGGGTACCTGGGCCTTCATCCCCCAAAGACTCAGACGCCAGCTGATGAGCTGGGCCTTCAAGATCCATCTCAAACATCCCAAGATGTCATTTCCTGTCTCACTAATGAAATGCGGCACAGGGGTCCAGAACTCTCCTGCCTCCAGGATCCTCTGCCCCCCTGAGCTAGCCTCTGACCCTGAGCTAGCCTCTGACCCTGAGCTAGCCTCTACCTCCAGTTCGGCAGCAGCCTTTCTTCCAAACTCCCCAAGTGCTTGTGTCCTCGTTTATCAGCCTCTGCCTGCCCTCTGTGCCAGCCGTGTGTGCCCACTCAATCCTTGGCCATCTATGACCTTGTTAACCTGAGTTTGCCCCTAACTCTACCCTCTGTTCACAATCCCCTTGTTTCAATAATCTCCATGCTTGGTCTAAGCAAAGGCAGTTCTCAGCTGACCCTGTGCCTTTCTTGTGCTCTCCTCAACATCCCAGATAAAGGCAAGCTACAGAAAACAATGAGGTGTTTCTAAGCAGATGCATTTGGAGAATGACTTGGTACCACCATGGTTATTAAATATTCTGTTGTAGGTGAGAGGAAATCTCATGACATCACTTCAAATTTTTTAAAAGACATTTTCAAAATCCCAATTTAGCTTTTGTAGGTTTTAAATTTATAATTATGTTTATGCTGAGGGTATAGCTTAGTGGTAGACAACTTGCCTAACATGCATGAGGCTCTATGGTTTGTACACAAAGACAGACAGATGACTGATTGATTGATAGATAGATGATAGATAGAATATAGATAATGATTGATAGATGCTTGATAGATATATAGAGGATAGATGCATGCTGGGTGTGGTGGCACACCTTTAATCCCAGTACTTGGAAGGCAGATGCAAGTGGATCTTTGTGAGTTCAAGGGCAGCCTGGTCTACATAGTGAGTTCCAGGACAGCTGGGGCTACAGGGACACCTTGTCTCAAAAAGAACAAAAAAAAAAAATCTATCTACCTTTTTATAATTTTATTTATTTTTGTATGTGTATGAATGTACTGTCTGCATGTAGGTTTGTGCACCTATGTCGTGCAATACCGAGGAGATCAGAAGAGGGTGTCGGATTCCCCTGGAACTGGACTTAAAGACGGTTCTCAGCCACTATGTGGGTGCTGGGGATCGAACCTGGGTCCTCTGCAAGAGCAGCTGGTGCTCTTAACCACTAGGCCATCTCTCCAGCCCTATCTATCTATCTATCTATCTATCTATCTATCTATCTATCTTATATCTACCTATCATCTATCTAATATATATATATATATCATATATATAATAGATGATAGGTAGATATAAGATAGATAGATGATAGATAGATAGATAGAGATAGATAATATATTTACACATATACATATATGTCTGTGTGTGCTTACTCAGAAGTGGACTGGAGTCTCCCTGTCTCAGTCTCCTCTGGAAGCCTACATACCTGGTGGAGTCCTGAAGTCCATCTAAGTCTTTGTGAGTTCCCAAGGGCTCACTCCTCCTCTCCTCCTCTCCTCCTCTCCTCCTCTCCTCCTCTCGTCCTATGCCTTCAGCCTCCTGCTGCCTCACTGGCCATTCACCAGATTTGAATAAAGTTTGGCCCCTTCTTCCAGTGCCACCCCTCCCCCAAAGCCCTGACAAAACCAATAAAGCAAGAGGAAGTGAACACGGGGGTTTGGAGGTGAAGCCCCAGCTGGCTGGGCCTCTTCCCACTGGTGCAGATCCATGTGACTGCCAAGAGCCTGTGTGGCTGAAGGTATCCCATGGTGGGACACGATCTCGTCTGAGCTGGCTGGTGGGGGTGACATTATTGGAAGCAGCTTTTGAGCAGCTAGTCCAGGTTGCAGCCTTCTCCAGCAGGGGTAGATATGTCCATCTTGTCTCTGACCACTCAGCCTGGGAGCAGGAGGTCTCTAAGTTTTATGGGAGCAGACTTATGACATAGACATTTCTTAGTGGCCTTAGAGATGGAGGAAGGGAAAAGTGTACAAGGCCAAGGGACGGTGTGAGGGAAGAGCTGTCTTTTCACTCCTGCCTCACAGAGCAGGTCCTCAGGTGCTTATGAAGGTCCCCTGCCAGAGCACAGACCAAGCAACGTCTCTTCATAAATCTCTTTCCCAGGCAACAGCTGTTTGTTTGTATGAAAACAGGAACATGATAACAGAGCTATAAGTAGTTACTTGCTCAGCTGAGCAAGGTAGGGTGTGGAGCAACTGAATTGGATCTCTGGAGGGAGAAGTCCGGGCTCCTTGCCTACCTAGGAAGAAGGCTGGGTGGTCTAGGGACTCACAGGTACTGTGGACAGCTGGGCTAGCCAAGCAGGCCCCAAACAGCCAGCAACCAGCTGGGTCAGGTGAGCCGCAGCAAAGTGACCTGAGCTCCACCCTCTGCTGGTGCACATCCAACTGGCAGGGCCCTGATGGCTACCAGCCAGAGCAGGCAGGTTGAGCTTCTAATCTGAACTGGCTTCTCTGCTCCTGCCTGGACTGGCTTGAAGACTGGGGCCCGATCAGATTACATGTTGTGAGCCAGCCTATGTGAAGCTGGTCCTGGCCCCAGCCCCTTCGGGCTGTGAACCCCTGGGGGAAATGAATGACAGCCTCCAGGTTTGTCTCTCGTCTGTGAAGGGAGGCTGTGGAGATGATGACCTTCATATATTTTTGTACTGTTAATAATCTGTATCATTCTGTGCAGGAGAAACCCCAGAATTTATCAAACTCGGAAAAAGCACATTTCCATCATATCCTGAAAAAAGTAATTCTTTTCCTATAGAGAATAAAAACCTGACAGAAAAAATAAGCCGGGTGTGGTGGCACACACCTTTAATCCTAGCACTTGGGAGGCAGGCGGATCTTTGTGAGTTCAAGGCCAGCCTGGTCTACAGAGTGAGTTCCAGACAGCTATGGCTACAGGGAAACCCTGTCTCAAAAAGTCCAAAAAAAAAAAGAGAAAATGTAGTTGGGGGCTGGAGAGATAGCCTAGTGGTTAAGAGCACCGACTGCTCTTGCAGAGGACCCTGGTTCGATCCCCAGCACCCACAAGGCAGCTAAGAACCGTCTGTAACTCCAATTCCAGGAGAACTCCAGTTCCAGGGGAATCTGACGCCCTCTTCTGACCTCTGCGGCATTGCACGACACGGGTGCACAAACCTACATGCAGACAGTACATTCATACACATACAAAAATAAATAAAATAAAAAAGTATAAAGGTGAATATTTACAACAACAACAACAACAAAAAGAAAATGTAGTTGATGACTTACATATCCACAAAGCCCACAGGATTGTCCCTAGGCTGCTCTCAACAGGGCAGGGTGGGGTTGCAAATCCTCTGTGAGCTTCTGCTCTGTCACTGATGCAACTGTTCCCATGGAGTCTCATCTCAGTTCCCTCCTGCCCACCCCCTGCACAGGATAAGCCTGGACCTCACAGCCCAGCGATGTCCTGACCTGTCCTCCTACGTGAGGCTCCCCATGTTGCTTTCTCAGTTCTCGAGTTCCCAAACCCCTTCCTCTTCAGACCCCACATGTTCATTTCTGCTCTTGGCTGCTGTATAAGTTACTTCTGTTATTGCTAGGACAGAATACCTGACAGACACAGTCTAGAGGATTTACCTTGGCTCACCTTATGATGGTAAGGCATGGCCGTGGGAGCTTGTGATGCAGCTTGTCCACATCTGGGTGGATCAGGAGCAGAGGGCTGGGTCAGGGAAGGGGGTCAGGAGCAGAGGGCTGGGTCAGGGAAGGGGATCAGGAGCAGAGGGCTGGGTCAGGGAAGGGGGTCAGGAGCAGAGGGCTGGATCAGGGAAGGGGGTCAGGAGCAGAGGGCTGGGTCAGGGAAGGGGGTCAGGAGCAGAGGGCTGGGTCAGGGAAGGGGGTCAGGCTATAACCCAAGGCCTAACTCTAGTTGCCCTAAGCTCCCAAAGGTTCCACAACCTCCCAAAACAATGACACCAGCTGGGGACAAATAGTTCAAACCCAGGAGCCTGGGAGGGACTTTTTGCATTCAAACTGTGACGTCTCCCTCAGCCATGGCTCTGGCTCCATAGTCCTGTGAGGCTGCTTCAGCCATGATGGTTAGTCATGTGACCCAGTGGTCTTTTAGTCCCTCCTTAATCAAGGAAAGGGGATCTCATAAGTTGTAAAAAATTTTTTGGACTACTTTACTTGCTAGGAGCTAGAAACCCATGCTCTGCTGGAAAACTAAGAGAATAAGAGTGAAAGGGTAGAGAGATGGCTGAGTGTTTAAGAGCATTGGCTGCTCTGAGGACCCAGGTTCAATTACCAGCACCCACACGGTAGCTAACAACCATCTGTAACTCCACCAGTTCTAGGGGATCCAATGCCCTCTTCTGACTTCTATGGGCATTGCATGACACAGGTACTATACACATGAAGGCAAAACACTCATACATATAAATAATAATAACAATAATATATTTAAAAAGAATAAGAGCAAAGAGGAAATTATCTTTGAGCTCTTTTTTAAAAACCCAGTGGGGGGGCTGGAGAGATGGCCTAGCGGTTAAGAGCACCGACCGCTCTTACAGAGGACCCGGGTTCGATCCCCAGCACCCACATGGCGGCCGAGAACCGTCTGAAACTCCGATTCCAGAAGAACTCCAGTTCCAGGGGAATCTGACCCCCTCTTCTGACATCTGTGGCATTGCACAACACGGGTGCAGACACTACACTCATACACATAAAAAAATAAATAAAAAAAAATTAAAAACCCAGTGGAAGCATCATGTCGTGTCACTAACCACATGCAGGTCTCTGTCTCCGCTTTGCTCAGCTGTGCTTTGGCCAAGCCACTGAACCTCTAGGCCTGGGCTATCTATCCAAAGCCCTGTAGCTTTGCTGCTAGTATTAAGCAGAATATAAGCCCCTGCCATGTTTGGCACAGACTAAACGCCACTGTTTACTGAGTGCATTAAGTGAACAGATGAAAAAGGCCATTGTGGTTTATTTTCAGGGTCTTTTGTGGCTCTGATGTTGTGATACCTTCATCTTAGTGGAAAATAAACTTTCTGTCAAACAATTCGTAAAATGGGAAGCAAACATATATCCTATTTTAATCTTAAAACTAAGTTGAAAATCTGGGCGTAGTGGTGCATGTCTGTAATCCCAGCACTCAGGAGGCAGAGGCAAGTGGAGCTCTGTGAGTTCAAGGCCAGCCTGGTCTATATAGCGAGTTCCAGGACAGCTGGGACTACAGGGAGATCCTGTCTCAAAAAGACAAAAAAAAAAAAAGACTAAGTTGAGGACAGTTCCATTTTATTTTATCTGGCTACTGAACATACAAATAGAAGAAATCTTTGGGAATTCGACCTTATTTGTGGTCACTGCCATGAATTAATTAAAAGTACAAATCCTCGATGCAGTTATGTTCCCCTGAGTCCACAGAATCATTGGAGGCAAGTGAAGACCTGACATTTCGCAGTAGCCATGGAGAGACTGGCCAGAGCAATGCACCACTAGCCCAGCAAGAATTCAATAGAAACGGCTTGGCCATTTCTCACTGGGTCAAGACCCACAGAGGTCAGAAGAGGTTGTTGGATCCCCTAGCCCAGGAGTTACAGATGGTTGTTAGCTGCCATGTGGGTGCTGGGAATTGAACCTGGGTCCTCTTCCAGAGCAGCCAGTGCTCTTCACCCCTGAGCTGTCCTCCCACTGGGCCTATGCCATTCATTTACTTAGTTAAACATCTTTCCCTAACGGTGTACAAGATAGCTCTGTTTCTAGTGCAGATGTGACCTGCTTCTAATTAGTAGGATTCAAAATTTCATAATTTTACTGCTGAGTGGAAAAAAAGGCAATAGTAGCTTATTTTGCAGAGGGATTTCCCTGTCAGAAGCTCCCAAAGAAATTCACAGTCAATAATCAGTCAACAGGGGCTGGAGAGATGGCTCCTCAGTTAAGAACACTGACTGCTCCTATAGAGGATCCAAGTTTGATTCCAAGCACCCACATGGCAGCTAACAACCATCCCTACCTACAGTTCCAGGGGATCTGACATCCTTTTCTGACCTCCGAGGGCTTTGCACAACATGGGAGCACTTAACATACATGCAGGCAATACACTCATACACATAAAATAAAAATAACAAAATATTTTTTCAAAGACCAGTCAATAGTTTATTAAGTATATAATCTCTCCTAGGAGCTCTATAGGCGTGAGCATTTCACAGCTGTGTATGGTGTTATTGTGATTCCCATTTTAGAGATGACAGAACTGAGCAAAGAAAAGTTAAATACTTGCCAGAGTTTATATACACTGAGTGAGTGATGAGTTGGAATCCAGACTGCAGCCTTTAAAGTGAGGCTGCTTAAGAAAGCAGTTGTGCTTAGCTCTCTGTCAGAGTGCTGATCAGCCTGCACCACGTCCAGGTTAGAGGATGCTACTGTGAAGAGGAGGAAGCTCAGCCAATGCTGGTAAGTCACAGAAGCTCATGTTTGGTCCCATTCAAGTACTGCCATTGGAAAGGGGGTCAGGACTCTTCCAATGCTACAGTGTCGAGCTTGTTTCTATGCCCTGTCCCTCCCTTATCAATATATCATAAGAAAGCACAGCCCTAGCTCCTGAGGTAGCAGCTGAAAAGTTGATATTATGTTGTTGGGTTTTTTTGTGGGGTTTTTTTGGTCTTTTTGAGACTGGGTCTCCCTGTAGCCCCAGCTGTCCTGGAACTCGCTCTGTAGACCAGGCTGGCCTTGAACTCACAGAGATCCACCTGCCTCTGCCTCCCGAGTGCTGGGATTAAAGGCGTGCACCTCCATGCCCAGCTCATGTTATAAATGTGAAATGTCTCCACAGGCTCATGTGTTTGAACTCTTGGTCTCCAGAGGGTGGTGCTGTGTGGGGAGGTAAGCGGAGCCTTCCTTGAGGAAGTGGGCTGCTGGGAAGTGGACCTTCCCTTTCCAGACCCAGCCTCTGCTTTGGGATTCACGCAGAGATGAGCAAGCTGACGGAAGCTCCTGCTGCCACAGAGTTTGGGATGGGAATCACTCTGTGAATGAGCATTGTGCATTCCCTGCCATGAAACTGTGAGTCTCAATAAATAAATCCTCCCTCCCATAAGCTGTTTCTATCAGCTATATTGTCACAGTGACAGAAGTAATCAGCACAGTTCTTCGTTTATTTGTGTTCTTCCTCTCTGGCAGTGGCAGCCCCTGGTGCTTGATAGTGGCCAGGACAGCAGTGCAGGACGAGTGTCTGAGGTGATGATACCCAGCATCCAGCAGCCACATTCATGGTGGCATTGAGGCCATGTCCAGGGGCCAGTGGTGGCACTGAAGTAATGATAGCAGCCACCACTGAGGTAGCAAAGGGAGTGCCCAATAAGGCCTGTCCTTGGCATGACCTTGCCAGTAGGCAAGTGCCTCAGGCTCAGGCCACCTGACCCCCCCCCCCAGTGTCAATTCTGCTTCTTCAGGCTCTTCTCAGCAATATGCGTGGCCTACTTTCCTCCCCAAGACCCCCTTTTCTGTTCAAATGAGCCAGAGTCCTGTCAGCTGTCTACACTCTAGGGCCATGGCTGGAGTTACTGAGCTAGAACATGGGTGCTTTAACCAGGGGCCAGTTTATACCGCCAGCTGATAGCCTGTCCGAGGTTTCCAGTCCTCCTTTGATCCCACGAGGAACCTGTATCATGTCCAAGGGAGACAACTGCAGCTCTGGCCAACTTGAACGTCCAGATCTGCCGGACAATCAGGTTTCCTATTCCATGCCAATACTGGGTACTTGGTCTTATACAAACAACCTTACATGTGACAGCCTAAGAGTTTGGCTGATGTTTTTGCCTGAGATAAATTATTCCCTCAGCATGTCAATAAATTCAGTTTTCAGTTGAATCCATAGAAGCATATCCCCCCTGTGTGCAGCTAGCTTGCGCGTAATCAAGACTCGTCTAGGAAACACCTCCCATGTCCATGTGCTGGGAAGAATGGAGCAAAGGCTAGGATCAGAATTCCAACCCCACTTTCAGGTAGTGATGTCTGTCCTTTGGCCCAATTCTGACCCAGTGGGTTTCATTTTTCCTTATGTGCTAACAAGTGACAATAGTTCTGACTGCATGGGTTTGCTGCAGAGGTTATATTAGAAACCAAGCACAGCACAGGGCCAGGATGTGTTCCCAGCAGATGCTGAGTACTCCAGAAGAGCCAATGGCCATGTCAGCCTTAATGAGACAAGAGCCTGGTCATGAGTAACGAGCTCTCAGGGGAGCTAAGGCAGCTCCGGAAGCTGGAATGTGGGAAGAAAATCTAGAGGCCACTTGGGAAATGGCCTGATCCTCACGGGAGCAGCATCTTCCTGTGGGTTATGGTTAGTTTTCATTGTCAACTTGATACAACCTAGAAACTGACTTCTCTCTGAGGACAGGAGTCTTAATGAGGAATTACTTAAATCAAACTGGCCTAAGCACATGTCTGTAGAAGATCGTTTTGATTGTTGAAGTAGAAGACCTTCCTGGAAGGTGGGCAGCACCATTCCGTACGCACGGGGTCCTGAACCACAAAGGACAGGAGAAAGCACAGTCTGTGCATTTGTTCGCTCTCTGTTCTCGACTGTGGATGTAATGCTTTAACCTCCTGCCTTGATCTCCCCACAGTCATGGAGTATAACGTGGAACTATAAACCGATCAAACCCCTTCCTCTCCTAGGTTGTCTTTTTGGTCATTGTGTCTTGGCACAGCAACTGAAATTAAACCAGAAGACTATGTCAAGCCCTGGGGCCTTGCACCCTGGGAGGGTGCAAATCCAGATTTGGAGCTGGCATTTACTTAAGAGCAGTCGCCTGCAGCATGGCTCTAAGCAAAGTGTCTGAGAGCTTTTGCTTGTACTAACTCCCAGCCTCTTACCTGTCCCTTCAATCCTCCAGCACCAGGTTATCAAGCTGGTCCAGACACTTAATTAACCAAGCCCTCCCCTCCCCTGCAAACCTCCTTCCTCTTCCTTTGGCACAGCTTGTTTCAAGCCAGGCCCTCTGTGTTCCCAGTTAAACACCTAGCACTTTATACCTCAGCAGCCCCAATAACAAAGTACATCAACTCTGCACACCAAACCGACACTCCTGAAGCCCAGGGTCAATCTGCCCCACTCTGAGCCCTGCCGAGGTCATCTTCTTCCCTAAAGCTGCCTCAATTCCTTGGCTAGAGTCTTTTGACTTCCAAGTTTCTTCTGCTGGCTTCTGAACTTTTTTTGGATCCTCCCATAATTCATAGGCTGGGGTCCTAAGTCCAGTACAACGGAATGTAACTCTGTTTGGAGACAGAGCCCTTAAAGAGGTTATTGTGGTAGAATGACGACATATTGGTGGCCTTTGACGCAATTGAACAGGTGTCCTTATAATAATAAGAAGCATAGCCGGGCGTGGTGACCCACGCCTTTAATCCTAGCACTCGGGAGGCAGAGGCAGGCAGATCTTTGTGAGTTCAAAGCCAGCCTGGTCTACAGAGTGAGTTCCAGGACAGCTGGGACTACAGGGAGACCCTGTCTCGAAAAGACCAAAAAAAAAAAAAGAAGCAATGAGAGGCAATTATGGGAAAACACAGGAAGAAAACAGCTGTCTGCCAGCAAAGAAAGAAGCCACCTGCCTAGAGGGGCCTCCTCAGAGCTCCTGCCTCCAGCACAGCGAGACAGTGACTCGCTGNTGCACACCTCCATCTGTGGCATTGCTATGTTAGTCCCAGTCACTGGACAGAGGTTTCCTACTTGGAGCTGGCCTGTCATGACACTTAGCCCTCCATCTCACCTACATTCCCACAGAAAATCCCAACTACCCCAAACCTTTTGGTTTGGCCACAAAAGTTGTGGGTAGTGGAGCAGGGTCAGTCATCAGAATCCACAGAACTGAAAGCTGGACACTGTGCACGCTCTGCCTCTGAAGCCTCCCTGTCCTGCCCCACACACCCCGCACTCCCCATTCTTTCCCTTCTTCCTGTCAGGCTTCACTCTGCTTTATACCTGTTGGACTGCTCAGCTTGTGCTTAATAGGATTCTCCACACTGGAAAAATTCTCCTGTGCTTAAGGATACGGAGACAAGTGTTTACGTTTCTCATCCCTCCAAACCTTAACCTCTGTACTGATAACCATAAAGGAAATGGTTTTCTTTTTTAAAAATATTTTATTATTTTATGTTCTGAGTATATTGCCTACATGTATGTAAGTGCACCCAGTTGTCAATTTAGGTCAAGGGTGCATCCCTGACTGAGTACATGTAGCTTGACTGTACTGATGCCGATGGGTGTCGACACCCACTGATGGAAAAACATAAGAAGTCACAGAAATGTACGTTAATGTCCCTCACTTAGATTCATACTCATAGATCCTGAGATCGCATACTACTCTAAGCCTAAACGACTCTGCCCCCCCTATCTTTTGCCCCTCTATTCCTCTCTTACATCTGCCTTCCTTAATTTGAGCCATATTTGATCGGCGAGGAGCTGGTCCCTTTTTTCCTGCGGCTGCCTCTTTCTCAATGGTGAATTTATTTTGCTGCTGTGATCAACCCTACGGATCCCAGTGTGTACTGAGACTGGCAGATCTCCTGGAATCCCAGGCCTTCACGACACCATATTTGAACTACTGAGACATCCAATCTTGCAGGACTGAGCAGTTTCCCTGGATTCTCAGCCTCTCCAGCACGGTGGTCATCTACTCTGGACTCCTTGAACTCTGTCACGTGAGCAAATCAAAAAAATTGTATATAGCTATATATTCATCCTGTTACTTCTGTTTCTTTAGAGAACCCTGACAATACAGATTTTGGTACCAGAAGTGGTTCTAGAGAAACAGAAATGAAAGGATGAATTTCTTTAGTGGGCTTGGTAGTCTCTGGAGCCAGCTCTCCAACCCAATGAAGCCTAGAGTTACTGAAGGTTCTCCTCGGTGACATGAAGAGGAATGAATATTTGATGTAATTATGAAAGATAGATCCATTTGACTCACCTAACTCACCTCTTGTGAGAAGCAAGGAATTAGCGACTCTATATAAAACGTTGAGAAATTGTGGAAAAAAATAAGGAAAATATGTTGCCTTGTTGCTCTTGCATGTCTGGATAAAGTGATAGAGGAAAATAAGGAGCTCAGTGATAAAAATGACCAGCTCCGGATTCGAAACAACAGTTTAAAGGTTTCCAAGTGTGCTCTGGAAGAGACCTTCTCTCCAGCAGCCAAAGAGCTAAAGCGGCAGAAAATCAAGCTGGAGCCCTTATTATAGTTTGGTGATTTACCAATGCAAATTTAATTCCAGCCACAGTGTCAGCCGTTAAAGTGAACAGCACTGGTGGGGAAAGGGTGGAACCCTGAAACTTGGGATGGAGATGTGTGGGAGAACCATGATGAGATGATTTGAACCCTTGGATTCTGAGGGATTTTCTTTATCTGAGGGATTAATCTCCCCACCCTCAGGAGAATCCACACCCTGCAGTCCCTCCTCCCCACCTTGCCTGAGGAAACAATCCCCCCCTCCCAGTGGGCGGTAATGTCCTCAGGGCCCAACAATTGTTCGCCTCTAGACCTATAACCAGTTGAAGTCTAAGCAAGCCCCAAGGTGAGATAGAAAGTGTGGTCCCCAAGGAGGTACGCTGACACCACTAAAAAATTAATGGTTTGCGATTCATTCCAGCAAGCCAAGGAATATGTGTGGGGATGGAATTTTAAGGGTGTGGGATTAATGGTGTAAGGAATATAAAATTTGGATCTTACTGAGTTTATCAATATGAACCCACTGAGTAGAGATTCTGGGTTTAACATGGAACTTCGGGCAGTTAAAAAAGGCGTATTTAAAGTTTAGTTTGAATTGGTTGGCTGATGTTTTTATAAAACATGGCCTACTAAACAGCGAGTTAGAGATGCCTGATATTGGGGTGGAGAGATGGCCTAGCGGTTAAGAGCGGCCCCGACCGCTCTTCAGACCAGGTTGACCCGGGTTCGATCCCCAGCACCCAAATGGGCGGCCAAGAACTGCTTGAACACTCCAATTCCAGGAGAACTCCAGTTCAGGGGAATCCGAGACCCTCTTCTGACCTCCGCGGTCATTGCCCGCATGGTTGCACAGACTGCAGCAGACAGTACATTCATAACTATTACAGAAATAAATAAAAAATAATAAAAAATTAAAAAAAGAGATGCCTGATCTTCCTTGGCTTAGTATTGATGGAGGATGTGAGGGTCAGCAGATGGGCTGCTCATGGATTCAAAGTGTAAAACCCACTCTCTCAGCTTGTGTCCATAACTAGTTAGAAGGATTTGATCGCTGACTCTTCCACAAAATATCACACTGGTCCACTATATTGATGTGTTATGCTGATTGGACCCAGTGAACAGATTGGGTAGCAGCTAGTCTAGAACTTGTTGGTAAAGCATATGTGCATGGAGGATGGGAAATAAACAAAATTCAAGGGCCATTACCTCCGTGAGTTTCTAGGGTTCAGTGGGTGGAGCATGCAGAGACATTCCTTCTAAGGTAAAGAATAATTGTTGCACCTGGCCCCTCCTCCACCAAGAAAGAAGCACATTGTTTAGTGGGCCTTTTGGATTCTGAGAGCACATTCCTCATCTGGGTGTGTTACTATGACCCATATATCAGGTGACTCGGAAGGAGCAACTTTGAGTGGGGCTTGGAACATGAAAAGGCTCTTCAACAGGTACAGGCTGCATGCAGGCTGCTTTGCCCCTAGGCCATATGATCCAGCCGACCAATGGTGGCTTGAGGTATCAGTGGCAGAGATTGCTGGTGGAGTACTTTGTGGAGGCTCCCATAGGGATCACAGCGGAGGCCCTTAGGATTTGTGAGCAGGCTCTTCTCTACCTTCAATGCACAACTATTCTCCTTGAAAGACAGCTCTTAGCTTGCTATTGGGGCCTTAGTGGAAACTGAACGTTTGACAATGGGCCACCAATCACCTGGCCTGAGCTGCCCATCATGAGCTGGGTGTTTTTGACCCACAGCACAATTAATAGGATGTGCACAGAACAGTCATTGTCAATGAAGTGTTCGTTTACATATCGTGACAGGGCCCGGGAAGCCCTGAGGGCACAAGCAAGCTACATGAAGAAGTTTCCCAAATGACTATGGTCTCACTCTGTTACAATGCCTCCTGTGCTTAAGCATGCCCCATGGTTCATGGGGTTTGCCCTATGATCAGTTGACTGAGGAAGAAGACTAGGCCTGTTTACTGATGGTTCTGCACGCTATTGCAGGCACCACCCAGAGGTGGATAGCTGCGCATTACAGCCTATTTCTGAAAACAACCTAAAGGACACTATGAAGGAAAGTCTTCACAGTGCAGAACTTCGGGCAGTGCACATGTGTGCATTTTCTGGAAGGAGAAATGGCCAGAGGTTCGATTATATACTGATTCATGGGCTTTAGCCAATGGTTTGGCTGGATATCAGGGACTTGAAGGAGCGACAATTGTGGGACATGAGTGAGCGATGACTAGGAGAACTTATTGAGATGGTGAAGACATTTGGGGAAGAAGTATGTGGATAGAGCTCTTGAATGGTCAAAGGATTGAATACTTGTGTCTCATGTAAATGCTCATCAAAAGGTGTTCTCAGCAGAGGATGAGTTTAATAATCAAGTAGATCAGATACGTTCTGTGGATAGTCAGCCTCTTTCTCCAGCTATTCCTGTTGTTGCTAATGGGCCCATGAACAAAGTGGTCATGTGGGGGGACAATGGAGGTTCTCATGGGTTCGACAGCATGGACTTCTACCACTCACAAGGCTGATCTGGCGTACAGCTGCTGCCGAGTGCCGATTTGCCAAACAGACAGAGCACCAACATTGAACCCGACCTATGGTGCTACTTCCCAGGGTGACCAGCTAGCAAACTGGTGGCAGGTTGACTACATGGACCACTACCATCATGGAGGGGACAGGTTTTGTCCTTACAGAATAGAAATTATTCTGGTTATGTGATTTTCCTTACCTGCACGTAAGCTATTGCCCACCCAACTTAAACCACCACGGGACTTACAGATGCCGTACCCATCCGTTCATGGATTCATCACAGCATTGCTCCTACTACACCGACAAAACCACTTCAAGCCAAACGAAGTGTGACTGTGGGCCCATGGTCAATGGTATCAACTGGTTTCAACCATGTTCCCCACCAACAAGAAGCAGTGGCCTGCTTTATAGAACGATGGAATGCCTCTTGAAGACACAGTTTACAGACAATTAGGTAGCATACCTGGGAGGGTGGGGCAAGGTTCTCCAGCAAGCAGTATTATGCTTGAATCAGCGTCCACTATATGGTACTTTTCTCCTATGCCAGAATTCATGGGTCCAGGAACACCAAGGGTGGAAGTGGGGTGTCCACTCACTATCACCCTAGTGACCCAGTAGGAAAATTTTTGCTTCCTGTTACCACGACCCTTGGTCTGCTGGTTCAGATGTTTTGGCTCCGATGGGGGGAGTGCTTTTGCCAGGAGATACAGCAACGTTCCATTGAAACTGGAAGATAAGAATCTTCCTCTGGCCACTTTGAGCTTCTATGCCTTTAAGCCAACAGGCTAAGGAAGGAATAACAGTATAGGAGGAGTGATTGATCTAGCACCAACTATCGGGGGAAATTGGACTTTTTCCACAATGGGGGCAAGGGAGAGTTATGTCTGGAAGGCAGGAGCTTGCTGTAGGGCCTTCTGGTGCTACCATGTCCTATGATTAAGGTCAATGGAAACTCCAACAACCCAAACCCAGACAGGACAATAAATGACCCAGAGCCTTCAGGAATGAAGGTAGGGTCACTCCTCCAGGGAAAAGAGCCAAGACCTGAAGAGGTGCTTGCTGATGGTGGAGGAAATACAGAATGGGTTGTAGAAGGTAGTCTAAAATATCAGCTGAGGCCATGGACCAGTTGCAGAACGGAGATTAGAACTAGGATGATTCGTCCTATGGTGTAGAATGTACTATATATCTATATATTTTTATATATTATTTATTTTTATATATATAATATAAGGGATACTTTGTGTTTCCCTTTGAATGCTGCAACTGAGATAAGTGTTAAGTGTTGTCATATTTATTATTAAATACTGAAGGACTAAGTTTCTCTCTCAAGGAAATTACCACCTACTCTAAGATATAATTGCTTTGCTATTGCACATGCTATTGCACCTAACATAAACATGTTAGGTGGAATTATGACCCTGCCATTGTTTGCAATTGACATTAAAGCATAACCTAAGGAGAGGCTCATTATATGGGTGTCAAGTTGACAAGGGGGTTGTGATGGTTATCCTGGGTGTCAACTTGACTGGACTAAGGAACAAAAATAGAGAAAAAGGGTCTTTGTCTATTGTGAACCACCTCAACACCGGATGGCCCATCCCAAATTTGGGCATTACACTTCTGCCAGCAGGGTATTTAAGGCCACTGCAGAGGGACGCTGGTCCCTTTTTTTCCTGGGCCTTGCCCTCTCTCTCACTGGAGTTGCTTACTCCTGTGCTTATCAACCCCTACGGATCCCACGTGTGTACTGAGACCGCATGATCTCCTGGAATCCATTGCGCCTTCAGCTCCATAACTGGTGCTCATGAGACATCCAGTCTTGCAGACTGAGAAGTTCCTGGATTCTCAGCCTCTCCGTGTGGTTGTGTCTACTGTTGACTCCTTGAACTCTGTCATGTGAGCAAATCAATAAATTGTATATAGCTTTATTCGTCCTGTTACTTCTGTTTCTTTAGAGAACCCTACTAATACAGTCACACAAAGTGGGTTGCTGGGAATCGAACCTGAGTCCTCTCCAGCGAGTCAGTGTTTTTTTTAATTTTTATATTTTTAATTAATAATAATTATTTATGTGTATGAATGAATACTATTGCCTGTCTATTTAGTTGCACCCATGTCATGCAAAGCTCGCAGAGGTCAGAAGAGGGTGTTGGATTCCCCGGAACTGGAGTTTCCATCCTGGATTGGAGTTAAGGGTTCTAGCCGCCACGTGGGTGCTTGGATCAAACCGGGTTCCTTGCAAGAGGCAGTGTTAGCGCTCTTAACTGCTAGGCCATCTCTCCAGCCCCTAATTTATTTATTTTTATGTGTATGGTTTTTGTATGTCTGCATGTAGGTTGGTGCACCGTGTCGTGCAAGCTGTGGAGGTCAGAAGAGGGTGTCAGATTCCCCTGGAACTGGAGTTGGGTGCTGGGAATCTTTTTTTTGGAAGGGTGATGGGAATCTTTCCCAGGTCCTCTGCAAGAGCAGTTTGGCTCTTAACTGCTGAGCCCATTCCCAGCCCCAAGACCAAGTCAGTGTTTTCTTACTGCTGACCATCTCTCCAGCCCAAGAATGTTTTTTTTTCTCTTCTTGCCCCCTCCCCCCCCTCCGGGCAGCAAATATCTTATGCAGAACCCAACATGTAAAACACAATCTTAAAAATCTATAGCTGAGCTGAGCATGGTGGCACATGCCTTTTGGTCCCAGCTGAGCATGATGGTGCACACCTGTGTGATCCTGGCCTGTACAACAAGCAGGAGGACCAAAGTTCAAGGCCAGCCTTCCTTCGCTACATAGCCCACCAGACTACATGATCTAAAAAAAAAACAAAAAAACAAAAAAAAAAAAAAAACAAAACATCCCCGAATACCAATTCATCTCGTATGTATCTGGAGTTCTTTATTTCTTGATCCCGCGTTCTCGTTGGTTCATTTTAATACTTTGTTAACCTTTTTCTTGACGCTATTTTCTCTTTCGTCCTCACACTCGGCCATGTTCCTGCAGACCGTGAACCCAGCTGTCTTGATAACATTAGCTTCCGGGTTTGGTCACTCTACAACCCTTATATACCAAATAAAACCCTGACCAAACCGCACAGGTCGTGCCCCGCGTGGTCCTGAATCCGCTTTTAATCCATACCCACTGGTTGAGGCAGAGGCATGACGATCTTGTGAGTTCAAGGTCCAGCCGGTCTACAGAGTGGTTCAGGCACTACGTGGGCGTTACAGGAGACCCTGCTCTCTATTAAAGACCAAAAAAAAAAAAAAAAAAAAAAAAAAAAACCCAACTGACAACCAAAAAACCCTTACACATCATTAAGTTGAGTAACCACCAGTCTGTCTCCTGTCCCTGTGTGTTTGTCATTCTGATATTCATTATATAGAATCACACGTGTGACATTTGGTCTGTTTAACGTTTTTGAGGTCTTATAGAGTTGCAGCACGATAATCAACGCTTCCTATCTTTTCATTGACGACTATATTGCCACCACATATGGCTAGACACAGCTCTGCTCTATTTGAACCCAACGGTGTTGCCATCGCCTCAAACACTATCCCAGAAGCTCAGCAGCACTCCTGGTATCCAGGGATTCTTTGACAAAAATGTTGATTTGTTTCCTTCAGGGGTTCTGTCTGGTGGTAGGTCAGTGCTTTCTGTGAGTGCTTTTGTTTCAAGACAAATACTGGAGGAATCCTGGGAGGCAGGAGACAGTGAGGTAGGAGAATCTTTGGGTGGGGCTACCTTGTTCTACCAGTCAGCAGGGCTCCTCCACCCCCAGGGGCAGGCAGCCCCTGAACATCAGTCATGCAGTCTCCTGTGCTTTTTATGACTTCACGTTGAAACGCAAAGCCACGCCTGGGTAAGTACATTCTGCACACAAACAGGTGCCAGATGCAGCGTCCATCCTAGTTTACAAGTTTTCTTCTGTCCTTTCTGCCGTATTTCACTCAGTGGAGGACATTTTCCCAGTTCACACAAGAAGCCCTGTGAACATGTGACCTCCTTTCTAGAAGTCAGCGACTCCTGGCACTGTTCCTAACCCGACAGTCCTTGTTAGGTGCGACCAATCAGATGCCAGGCCTGTGGTTCTGAAAAGCGCCCCTGCTGACAGAACCACCACGGGGGTCGGGGTGTGGGGGGGCATATGTCAGTGTGAAAGCTCTGAGTGACACGGCTGGGAGGCTCAGTTCCCAGACAGGAAGGCTGGGATAATCTCAGCCATAGCCCAGGTATGAAGCCAACTGGGTTATACCAGCACCAGGTGGGGTCAGCTGTTTGTTAGCTGACTGAGATGAGGCAGGGCCTCCTCTTAGACCTCACAGCTTTTGAATGGAGAGGAAGTCCAATTGCTGAAAGCAGACTTTCCGTGGGCTGCCGGCTCTCACAGATGCAGACTGTCCCGCAAGGTAAGTGGAAGGCAGAGGTGGACACTTGCCTCTCTGGTCTGGAGAACGTGAGTTGTGGGGGTTGTGGAGATCCGGGAGAGGATCGCAACAGGATTCTACAGCCTTCCTCCGTGGTCTGAAGTTCAGTCTCTTCCAGAAGTTTTGCTGTTCTCTTCGGTCTACTCACAAAGGAAATCAGCCATTGGGAGAAAGGGAGGATCAGCAGCTCAGGGTTGTTGTTGGCTATGTGGTTTGAGGCCACCCTGGGCTGCGTGAGATCCTGTCTCAAACAAAAAGAAACAAAAAAACCCTAGTTCAATGTTTTTTTTTTTTAACTATTTTATTATTTTATTATGTTGTATCTCCTGTATTTGTAAGTGCACCCATGTCATTCCAGTGCCTGCAGGAGATCAGAAGACAGCATTGGATCCTCTGGTAACGGAGTTAAATCGACAGATTTCAGTCGCCATTGTGTGGTCTGGAAACTAACCCAGTCCTCTACAAGAGCAAGTGAGTGCTCTTAACCCATGTGAGCCATCTGTCCAGCCCTCAGATGGTTTTAATAAAATTATTGGCTTTAGATATTGAGTGTCAAAGATTAATGCTACATTATATAATTTTTCTCAGTCTTTTTGAGACAGGGTCTCCCTGTATTCTGAGCCTGCCTGAAACTCACTATGTAGACAAGGCTGCATCCGAACTCACAGAGATCCTTCTGCCCCTGCTTCTGCCTCCTGAGTCTGGGGACTAAGGGCACAATCACTATGCCCTGCAACTACAGCTTATGAAATTTAATTTTGAAGAGTTTACCTTTAGGTAAAAGATTTCAGTTAATATTTTATTGCAAGGGCAATAATTTCAACATTATTTTCTAATGAGGAATATCTTCAAAATGAACATAAAAAAATAAATTCAGGTGGGGAGAGATGGTTCCTAGCGGTTAAGAAGACCAGACTGCTCTTGAAGAGGACCTGGGTTCGATCCCAGCAACCACCTGGCGGCTGGAACTGTCTTTAACCGCAGTTCCAGGGGAATCCGACCCCTTCTCTCGACATCCCCGCAGCATTGACACACACGGGTGCACAACCTACATGCAGACAGTACATTCATACACATAAAAAAATATTAAAAAAGTAAAAAAAAATATATTAAGAATTAATTTGGGGGGTGATTTCTTTTGAGAAGGGTCCCTTATAGCCCAGTTCGCCGAACTCACTCTGTTTATGCCTAAACTGGCCTCAAATCCTCCAGAGATCGCCCTCTCCACCTCCTGAGTGCTGGAACTAAGCATGTGCCACCACTCCTCGCAGGATCAATTTTAAATAAATGAAATTTTTTTACATTTTGTGAGCATGATATGATGTGAGGTTTTTATTCCACAGCAAATGACATCAAGTATTAATGAGCTGTTTCCCCTTAATTAAAGAATTAGGAATGAGAGCCTTGAGCACTAAGGTAATGTCACTGCCCTTTTGTTAGTTGGAGGCATTTTATTTTTCTAGTTCTGGTGGGGAACCCAGAGCCATGTGCATTCTATTTTAATTAGATTTTTTATTTTATATGCATGAGTGTATTCCCTGTGTGTATTTGAATGCACCTCATATGTCATGCAAAACCCAAGAAGTATGAAGGGGTTGGATCCCCGTAACTAGGTTATGTGATGGTTGTTTACCCACCATGGGGTGCTGGGATCGAATCCTGCCTGATCTTATGCAAGAGTAGCTGGTGCTCTTAACCACTGGGTCATCTTTCCAGCTCTGTGTGTACAGTCTAAGGACACTGCTCTCTACCACTGAGCCACATCCCAGCTCCCAGAAGCACTTTAATTGGGCTTACTCACAATATTTACATTTTGTCAAGGTTTTTACATTTTCTATTAATAGTTATTGATGTGTATGAGCATTTTGTTGTGTATGCGAATGCCTACAAGTCTTGACACAATGCAGTCACAAAGGCCAGAGTAGGGATTTGGATCTTCTGGAACTGCAGTTAGTTCATGTGCTTTGGGAGCTGCCATGTGGGTGCTGGAAACTGAACCTGGTCCTCTGCAAGAGCAGCCGTGTCTTAACCACTGAGCATTTCTCAGCCCACAATATTTACATTTTGTTTATTAGTGATACTCAGTACTGTCCCCTATATTGATCATTTCATTAATGTGGTTGAATGACTAACAACACACAATGGGTGGATTTCAGTTTTCTTTAAAAAAAGATTATCCATCTTATTCCACTCCACCCGTCATTTACACTCACTCTCTACTATGTATCTATTTATCATCTATCTGTCATCTCTCATTTATTCATCTATGTACTGTCTACTTATATCATCAGAGTAGCTAGTGTGTGTGGTGGTGTGTTTGTGTGTGTGAGCACGTGCACGTGTGTGTGCATTCTCTGGTCCATCTGCTGTAGGATGCTTAGGGATTACAGATGTGCACCATTTTGCCATTGTTCTTTTTTTTTTTTTTTCGGTTTTTAGAGAACGGTGGTCATGAATAGTATAGTTCAGTGAGTGTAGGTCCAGCCTGTCCAAACGCCCACTCACTACCCCAATCCTACTGAAAGAATATCTCGCCCTGGCAAATTTTTCAGGATTTAAAAAATATAGTAAAAAACCTGGCTGTGGTGGTCTGCATGCCTTTAATTCCAGCACTTGGGAGGCAGAGGCAAGCGGATCTCTGTGAGTTTCTTATTTTCCTCAGCAGAAAATGGTCTCTGCTTCATTGAAAACATGTACAGAAGTGAAACTGATTTGATGAACAAGTGTTTAGAGTAAAGAACGTATGAACAACATATGTGTTGGAGAGAAATAGATTTAAGCCTCCAATATTAAGATACCAGGCTCTGCTGCTACCCATCCAGAGTAGCAGAATTCTGACCTGACAATTAGAAGTAGCAAATCCTCCTGGGAGCCATGCTCCTCGGGCTCCTTGGCACACGAACCCCTTTTGTCACTCAGTTTGTGTGTGTGCATCTATGTGTGCTCACTGGCTTTAACACAGACTCAGGAAAAAACTTGCCTTTCGAAAGCTCCTGCCAACCACGGGGTGGGGAATAAAAACAGCAGCCCGTACTGGGAAAGAAGTCTGGGTGGCATATTGCAAAAGAAAACCCTTCGAAAGTAATTTTCCATGATGTGGCTGCAGAGATAAACATTTGCCATCATCTGGCTCTGAGTGTGGGGAGGTGAGCAGACAGAGAAACCCCAGCTCTCCTTCCGCTTCCTAGGTGTTTACGCCCTTTCGTTTCTTCCAGTCACTCTGACAATATTCTGAGGGACGCTGGGCACCCCGATTCACCATGGGCAACGAGAACAGCACTCGGACCCCCGGTGGGTTCAGGAAGCATCTCTCTCCCACTGCACAACTCTCTTACGTGACCTGAATACATTTTCTTCCCTTGTAGAGACCAGATGTTGAGGAGGGTCCTACCCCAAAGTCTGGTCTCTACAAGCAAAGACAGAGCTCCTGCCTAGATCCTAGCAGTGTATTTGTATCTGTGGAAAGATTTATTTGCATTTTCAGAATTCTTCTAACTGAAACCCTGGCTCTGTCTTAAATAATTCATGAAACACACCTTTATATTCTCATGGTTAAAAAAAGCAATAAGCCGGGCCTGGGCGCCGCCGATCCCGCCTATGTTCAATCCTAGCACCTGGCTGCAGGCAGAGGAGGTGATTTCCTTTGTGCCGTTCCAAGGGCCAGCCTGGTCTACAGAGTGATGGTAGTCCCTTCCCTTCTTTCACAGCCCTTTTTGCTAAGGACATAGGTGGGCGTTACAGGGCAGAACCCCTGTTTCTTCGAAACAACCGAAAATAACCATAAATATAAAAATAAACAACCAGCAGCTTCCTTAATCGTGAATTTGTCCTGATCATCTTTTACCTATCCGGATTACCACTATCTTTCATCAACTTCCCTTGGGAGCGTCTCGGACGATCAAAGGATGATTTTTCAATTACATTGTATGAGTATAACATTATTAATCATTAGGCCATGATGGTATCTTTATTCAAGAGTCAAGCGATAAAGTTTTCAACCAGATTTGAAGAATGGAATTTCATCTTAAACCAAAACATGTTGTTTCATCATTTTTTTTTGTTCTTTTTTGTTTTTTTTTTTCTTTTTTTTGTATTTTACGCCGGAACCCGGGTCCCCTGTAGCCCCAGCTATCCTGGAACTCATTCCCTGCTTAGACACAGCTGGCCTTCGAACTAAAAGACTGATACACCAAGACCCCTCTGCACTCCACATAGTGATCCATTAGGATTCAAGGCGTTGCATGCACCCACCATGCTTGGCTTTTCTTTTTTTTGTCTTTTTGATGTTTTTTTTTTTTTTTTTTTTTTTTTTTTTTAGTCCCAGCTGGCCTGGATGCTAAATATGTAGGAAACATGGCAGGCATTAATACTCACTCAAGTCCACCTGCCTCTGCCTCCCAAGTGTTGGATTTAACAGGCGTGCACCTCACCCTCATTATTTTTATGTTACCTGCGAGTTGTATTGTTTGCTTGTTTGTACAAGTCGCTACTCATCTGTTGGCAACACCCAAAGAGTAGGAAAGAAGGCATCAGATACCATCGCGACATTGGAGGTTTAGGGACAGTTTTGTTAGCCCATCATGTGGGTGCTGGCATCAAACCCTGGGTTCTTATAAGCGCAGCAGTTAGTGCCTCCCTAAACCCTAGGTCATCTCTCTAGCCCTGAAGAATGAACTTTTCACTGCTTCATTGTGTATAAGTCTGGATAATTAAAACATACCCAAATTTCGTCCCTATCCACTTATTAAGTTTAAAAACCTAGAAGATCAATCGTCCTGGTAACGTACGGTAAACAAAAGTAAGCAGAGAGACCACACTTCCACCACTGGTCTACACAAAAAAGACTGTGGACCATTTTTGGTTTTCCACTAGGCGTCCAGCGATTCTTTGCCTGACGGATTATGGTAGGAAATTGTATCTAAAAGGCACCCTGGAGCTGAGGGATGCTTTAGTTGGTGAAGGGCTTGCTATCCAAGCATGAGGAGCTGAACTGACCCTCAGAACCATATGAAAACCCAGGAGTGCTGGGTGGGAGGTGTGAGACCTGAGGATCCCGGGGCGGGCTCCACTGGCTATCCGGGCCTTAGCCTGTGGGCAGCTTTCAGGTTAGTTTAGTTTCCCCAATGACCTTGTCTCAAAAACACACGGTGGGATTGACTGAAAAGGGACACCAGGATTCACCTCCTCCACACACCACACACGTGCACGTACACGTGTGCACACACCTCATAGATAAGAAATAAATAAGCCAGCCTCTTTAATTTGCTTCCACTCCTACTTCTTCCCCCGAAATCTTTATCAGGCCATGAAATTCCTATACATCTTGTCAATGAAAATTTATAAAAAAAACCGGCAACTACAGGGATTTCAGGGGGCATGTTGCTCCATGAGGCACGCTATCAGTAATTGTGGTGAGAGACAACAAGGAGAGGTAATAGCTGTGACAAATGGGTGGGTCCCACAACGCCACTGCCTCTAGCTGATGGTCCCTATGTGCAAAAGTGGACCAGTGGTACAATATTGTTCCAGTTCTTCAAAAGGTGTCACAAACCTGTGTTTGTTTATGAAGTCTTTAAGATTTTTTACAATTTCTTTATTTATTTTTTTTTTTTTTTTTTTTTTTTTGTGTGTGTGTGTGTGTTACAGCACACATGTGGAGGTCCATAAGGTTAACCATGGGGAGTTGGTTCTCTACTCTATCTTGTGGGGGTCTGGGGGCTTGAACTCAGGTCCCATGCAAGAGAAGCCAGTGCTACCTTGAGCCATCTCTTCAGCAGCACAAATTTTAATTATTAATATATTTTTTTTAATTATTTTTATGTGTGTGAGTGTATTGTATTGCCTGCTTGTGTGTTAAGTGCACTTCTTGTTTGTGTTGCTAACGCCCACAGAGAGGGAAAACAGGGCCTCCCACCCCCTGCAATTACCCTGTGAACTGGACGGTATTGGACAGTTGAGTCTTCCTTACTCTGTGCCTTCTTTTTTTATATTAACCTAACCCACTTTTTTTTTTTTTGAGACGGGTCTCCCTGTACCCCCAGCTGGCCTGTTACTCACTCTGTAGATCAGGCTGGTCCTTGAATACACTCCATGAAATCCGCCTTTGGCCTCTGCCCTCATTTGATTGGCGAGGTTAATCGCTGTGTTACGCACCATTGCCCAGGCCCCCACCCTTTTTTTTCCTGTTTTTCTTGCAACTATTTTCTCTGATTGAGGTCGATGTGTACGATATATATATACTCTGTACATTTTCTACAACACCTGTGTGCAAGCCTCGAGGAGGTCAGAAGAAGATGGCTATTGGATCCCTGCGTGGAATGGACAGTTTCACGTCTTATGGAGATAGTAGCCTCTTGGGCGTGATTGGGTGATTCGGGATCAAGGGGTCGCCTCTGCAAGATAAAACACACTGGTCTTTACACATTGAGCCCTAGCCTCCAGCTTCGTTGCCGGTTTTGCTTTGGCTTTTTGATAAATGAGTATCTCCCTGTAGCCACAGGTCGGCCGGACACATTGATATATAGCCAAAATTTGTTCAATCTTTTTTTTTTTTCGTTCTTTTTGAGACCGGGTCTTCCCTGTCGCTCCCAGCTGTTCCTGAACTCTCTATGTAGACCAGGATGTCCTGGAACTCACTATTTGGCTTTGAACTCACAGAGTGTCTCTGCTCCAGAGTGCTGGGATACAGTGACCTGCCCACATGGCTTGGCTTTGGTCAGTGTTTTCTCACAAATAGGAAAGCGAACTAGACATCAGAACCAGTTAAATAGGCTTGCTGTCCTGAAGCGGAGGGGAGGCTATCTTCGTTCGGGATGATTAGTGCCATTTTTCAAGAGAAGTTCACTTGAACAATATGGGAGGATGCCTTCCAGGACCCATGGGTCCACCAGCTACGGGTCAGACTTTGAAAGGAGAAGGCTTGGGCTGGAGAGATGGGTCATTGGTTAAGAGCACTGACAGCTTTGCACAGGATCTGGTTTCTATTTCCAGCATCCACATTGCGGCTGAGAACTCCAGTTCTCGTCTTTAACTCCAGTTCCAGGTGGAATCTGATGTTCTCTTCGACCTCTGCGCATTTGCCCGGCCCACCAGGTTTGCCCAACAACTCACATGCAGACAGTACAAGTACATTCTTACACATATAAAAAATAATAAAATAAAATAATAAAATAAAAATTTTTTAAAAAGACTGAATTAAAAAAACAAACAAAAAAGGAGAAGCTTGTAGAGTTTCCTGCTCCTAGAAAGCAACTGCTTACCCAAGATGTTGCCAAATTGATTCCAGTGCTGCAGTCATACATAGCAAGAAAGTCCTTAGAGGCCAGGAGGCCCTAACATCTCTTAGGTCTCATTGAATATGCCGCTGTGAATGATGAAAGTGACAGCTTGGGTTGTTTGTAGAAAAATACCTCACCAAGATGTTCAGAGAGCCATGAGATTGGGCTGGAGGAGATGGCTCAGGGTTAAGAGAACTCAACGATGCTCCTTGCATGAGGACCAGGGCCTTCATTCCAAGCTCCCACATGGCAGCTAAAAAAATTGTTCTTGGGCCTGGACGTGGGTCATGACACTTAGCTAATCACTTGGGAGGGCAGATACAGATATCTGTGCGTTCAACGGCCAGCCTGGATACATAGCAAGCTCCAGCGCCAGTGCTAGGACTAAAGGCGAGGACCCCCCTGTCTCAGGACCTGAGAGAGAGAGACTGATGAGAGGAGCGATTGTCGGAGAGAGAGAGGATCGATCGACGGAGATGAGCGAGAGAGAGATAGCAAATGATTACATTTGCCAAGGAGAGTTCCATACAGGGAGTGGGAGAGGGATGTATGTTTCAGGTAGAAAAGCTGGAGGGCAGAGGACTTAAGCCCTTTGAAACCTGCTGTGATGGAGCTGGCGTAGCCTTGGAGAGATGTTTCAAGAACTCGGTTACGGGTACTACCACACTGCTCTTGTGGGAGCGACCCTCAGAGTGTTCGATCCCCAGCACCCCACTGGCAGTTTTACGAAGAACTGTCTTTAACCTCTAGTTCCAGGGAAATCCAAAACCCTCTTCAGACCTCCACAACATTTCATGCTGCAGCACGGAATGGACATGGGTGCACTTACAAGTGGGGGCAGTATACTTCATATACATAAAAATAATAAAATAGTTAAAAAAAACAAATTTTCTAGGTTTTTGTTTTTTTTTCTTTTGAGACAGGATCTCACGCAGCCCAGGGTGGCCTCAACTACATAGCCAAGCACAAGCCCTGAGCTGCTGATCCTCCTGCTTTCTCCCAAGTGCTGAATTTCCTTTGTGAGTAACCGAAGAGAACAGCAAAACTTCTGGAAGAGACTGAACTTCAGACCACGGAGGAAGGCTGTAGAATCCTGTTGCGATCCTCTCCCGGGATCTCCACAACCCCACCACTCAGCTTCTCCAGACCAGAGAGGCAAGTGTCCACCTCTGCCTTCCACTTACCTTCGGGGACAGTCTGCACTTGGAAGCCTGCAGCCCACAGAAAGTCTGCTTTTCAGCAATTGGACTTCCTCCTCCATTCAAAAGCCTGTGAGGTCTAAGAGGAGGCCCTGCCTCATCTCAGTCAGCTGAACAAACAGCTGACCCCACCCTGGTGCTGGTATAAACCAGTTGGCTTCATACCTGGGCTATGGCTGAGATTATCCCAGCCTTCCTGTCTGGGAATCTGAGCCTCCCAGCCGGTCACTCAGAGCTTTCACACTGACATATGCCCCCCCCCCCTCCACCCCCGTGGTGGTTCTGTCAGCAGGGGCGCTTTTCAGAACCACAGGCCTGGCTATCTGATTGGTCGCACCTAACAGGACTGTCGGGTTAGGAACAGTGCCAGGAGTCGCTGACTTCTAGAAAGGAGTCACATGTTCACAGGGCTTCTTGTGTGTACCTGGGAAAATTCCACTTCGAATACCATGGAAAGACAAAGAAAACTTGTAGAACTAGGATGACGCTGCAGTCTGGCACCTGTTGGTGTGTGCAGAATGTACTTACCCAGGCGTGGCTTGCGTTTCAACGGTGAAGTCATAAAAAGCACAGGGAGACTGCATGACTGATAGGCAGGCTGCCTGCCCCTGGGGGTGGAGGAGCCCTGCTGACCTGGTAGAACCAAAGGTACCCACCCAAAGATTCTCCTACCTCACTGTCTCCTGCCTCCCAGGATTCCTCCAGTATTTGTCTTGAAACAAAAGCACTCACAGAAAGCACTGACCTACCACCAGACAGAACCCCTGAAGGAAACAAATCAACATTTTTGTCAAAGAATCCCTGGATACCAGGAGTGCTGCTGAGCTTCTGGGAAGTGTTTGAGGCATGGCAACACCTTGGGTTCAAATAGAGCAGAGCTGTGTCTAGCCATATGGTGGCATATTATTCAGTCATGAAAAGTAGGAAGCGTTGATTCATGCTGCAACTCTGATAAGCCTCAAAAACTTTAAACAGACACAAAGGGTCACACGTGTGATTCTATATATATGGAATATCCAGAATTGACAAACACACAGGGACAGGAAGACAGACTGGTGGTTGCTCAGCTTAATGATGGGTGTAGGGTTTTTGGGTGTCTGGTTTGTGTGGGTGTTTTTTTTTTTTTTTTTTTTTTTTTTTTTTCTTTGTACCAAGACAGTCTCACTTGTAGCCAGCTGAGCGTGGAACTCAACCGAGACGCTCTGAATCTACACATAGCTGCTGTCTCTCCCAAGTGCTAGGATTAAAGGCGTGAGAGCACCCCCACTGGCGGGGTGTAGGGTTTTATTTTGGAAGTAATGAAAGTGACACCCGGAGAAGCTATGTGTATACAATACAGCTGGGTCACTCATTCAGAAACTTAAACTTGTAATGCCGATATGATATGTCTACTATAATTTGTTTCTGGATGTTTTTTTTTTTTTTTTTTTTTTTTTGAGCATATGTGAGTCTGGTGGGGCTATGTAGCGAAGGAAGGCTGGCCTTGAACTTCTGGTCCTCCTGCCTGTTTTGTACAGGCCAGGATCACACAGGTGTGCACCATCATGCTCAGCTGGGATCAAAAGGCATGTGCCACCATGCTCAGCTCAGCTATAGATTTTTAAGATTGTGTTTACATCTTGTGGTTCTGCATAAGAATTTGCTGCCCGGAGGGGCGGAGGGGGCAAGAATTCTAGCACTGAATTTGAAAACCATTTCTTGGGCTGGAGAGATGGCTCAGCAGTTAAGAACACTGACTGGTCTTGGGGCTGGAGAAATGGCTCAGCAGTTAAGAGCACCAACTGCTCTCAGAGGACCTGGGTAAGATTCCCAGCACCTTCCCAAAAAAGATTCCAGCACCAACTCCAGTTCCAGGGAATCTGACACCCTCTTTCGACCTCACAGCATTGCACGACATCGGGTGCACCAACCTACATGCAGACAGTACACTCATACACATAAAAAATAATAAAATTAGGGCTGGAAGATGGCCTAGCAGTTAGAAGCGCTAACTGCTCTTGCAGAGGACCGGTTTCGATCCCCAGCACCCACATGGCGGCGTGAGAACCATCTGTAACTCCAATTCCAGGAGAACTCCAGTTCCGGGGGAATCCAACACCCTCTTCTGACCTCTGCGGCATTTGCATGACATGGGTGCACAAACCTACATGCAGACAGTACATTCATACACATAAATTAATTAATTAATTAATTAATTAAAAATAATAAAAATGAAAAAAAAACACTGACTGCTCTTGAGAGGACTCAGGTTCGATTCCCAGCACCCACTTTGGTGACTGTATTAGTCAGGGTTCTCTAAGAAACAGAAGACAGGACAATATATAGCTATATACAATTTATTGATTGCTCACATGACAGAGTTCAAGGAGTCAACAGTAGACACACCACACTGGGAAGGCTGAGAATCCAGGGAACTGCTCAGTCCGCAGACTGGATGTCTCAGTAGTCCAGTCTAGTGCTGAAGCGCAATGGATTCCAGGAGATCTGCTGGTCTCAGTACACACTGGGGATGTAGGGTTGATCACAGGAGTAAGACAAATCACCAGTGAGAGAGAGGCAAGCGCAGGAAAAAAAGGGACCAGCTCCCTTGCCATGGCCTTAATACCGCCTCTGGCAGAAGTAATGGCACAATTTGGGTGGGCCATCGTGTTGAGGTGGTCCAATCAGAAGACCTTTTTCTCTTATTTGTTCCTTAGTCCAGTCAAGTTGACACCAGGATAACCATCACACCCTTGTCAATTGACACCCATAATAAGCCTCTCCTTATGTTATGCTTTAATGTCAATTGCAAACAATGGCAGGGTCATAATTCCACCTAACATGTTATAATTAGGTACAATGCATGTGCAATAGCAAAGCAGTATATCTATAGAGTAGGTGGTAATGTCCTTGAGAAGAACTTAGTCCTTCAGTATCTATAACCTGAATATACAACACTTAACACTTATCTCAGTTGCACATTCAAAAGGGAACAACACAAGTATCCACTTTATTATATATATATATATAATATATATATATATATATGCACATTTTTAACCAAATAGGAACAAAAGTTAATATCTATTATAATCACGTTTCTGCAACTGGTCCTGTGGCCTCAGCTGAATTTATGACTACTTTCTTCTACGACCCATTCTGTATTCCTCCACCATCAGCAAGCACCTCTTCAGGTCTTGGCTCTTTCCCTGGAGGAGTGACCCATACCTTCATTCCTGAAGGCCTGGGTATTATGTCCTGTCTGGTTTGGGTTGTTGGAAGTTTCCATTGACCTTAATCATAGGACATGTAGCACCAGAAGGCACCCTACAGCAATCTCCTGCCTTCCAGACATAATCTTCCTTGCCCCCATGTTGTGGAGAAAAAGTCCAATTCCCCATGGTAGTCGTATAACAATCACCTCAGCCTACTACTTCCTTCCTCTCCTTAGCCTGTTGGCTTAAGCAGTAGAAGCTAAGTGGCCAGAGGGGAAGTCTTATCTTCCAGTTCAATGGAACGTTTGCTGTATATCCTGGCAAAAGCACTCCCCCCATCGGAGCCAAAACATCTAGACCAGCAGAACGCAAGGTCGTGGGTACAGGAAGCAAAAATTTTCCTACTGGGTCACTAGGGGTGATAGTGAGTGGAATCACTCCCACTTCCACCCTTGGTTCCTGGACCCATGAATTCTGGTATTGGAGAAACAGTACCATATAGTGGAGCTGATTCAAAGCATAAACTGCTTGCTGGAGAACCTTCCCCAGCCCTCCAGGATTGCTACCTAATGGGCTGTAACTGTGTCTTCAAGAGGCCATTCCATCGTTCTATCAAGCCAGCTGCTTCTGGGTGGTGGGGAACATGGTAAGACCAGTGATACCATGACCATGGCCCACAGTGCACTTCTTTGGCTGTGAAGTGAGTTCTTGGTCAGAAGCAATGCTGTAGGAATATCAATGAACGGTGGATATAAGGCATTCTGTAAGTCCCTGGATGGTAGTTCAAATGAGCATTACGTGCAGGAAAGAAACATCCAAACCAGAATAAGATCTATTCCTGTAAGGACAAAATGCTGTCCCCTCCATGATGAAAGTGGTCCATGTAGTCAACCTGCCACCAAGGTTGCCCTGGTCACTCTGGGAATAGCACCATATGGGGGCTCAAGTTGTGGTCTCTGTGTTGGCAAATTTGGCACTCGGCAGCAGCTGTAGCCAAGATCAGCCTTGGTGAGTTGGAAGTCCATGCTGTCGAGCCCATGCATAAACGTCCATCTCTGCCACATGACCACTTTGTTCATGGGCCCATTGAGCAAAACAGGGATAGCTGGAGAAAAGAGGCTGACTATCCACAGAACGAGTCATCTGATCTACTTGATTATTAAACTCATCCTCTGCTGAGATCACCTTTTGGTGAGCATTTACATGAGACACAAGTATCTTCACATCCTTTGACCATTCAGAGAGTCTATCCACATACTTCTTCCCCAAATGTCTTTCTCACCAATTTTCCAGTCATGCTCCTTCCAAGTCCCTGACCATCCAGCCAAACCATTGGCTACAGCCCATGAATCAGTATATAATCGAACCTCTGGCCATTTCTCCTTCCAGGCAAAATGCACAACCATGTGCACTGCCCGAAGTTCTGCCCACTGTGAAGACTTTCCCTTCACCAGTTTCCTTTAGATTTTTCAGAAATAGGCTGTAATGCTGCAGCTATACCACCTCTGGGTGGTGCCTGCATAGCGTGCAGAACCATCAGTAAACAAGGCCCTAGTCTTCTTCTTCCTCATGTCAACTGATCATAGGGCAAACCCATGAAGCCATAGGTGCATACTTTAGCACAGGAGGCATTGTAAAAGGAGTGGGAACCATAGCATTTGGGCAACTTCTTCATGTAGCTTGCTTGTGCCCTCAGGGCCTTCCCGGGCCCTGTCACGTAAGTACAACTTCCATTTGATCAATGGACTGTTGCTGTGCACATCCTACTTTATGGTCTGTGGGTCAGATAACACCCAGCTCATGATGGGCAGCTCAGGTCCATGGTGACTTGGTGGCCCATGTCAAATGTTCAGTTTCCACTAAGCCCAATAGCAGCTAAGAGCTGTCTTTCAAAAGGAGAATAGTGTTTGCAGATGAAGGTAGAGCCTTGCTCCAAAATCCTAAGGGCCTCCGCTGTGATTCCCCTATGGGAGCTGCCCTCACAAGATACTCCAGACAAACCTGCCGATACAAGCACCATTGGTCTGCTGGATCATATGCCCTACGATGGGAGAGCAGCCGATTGCAGCCTGGACCTGTTGAAATGCCTTTTCTGTTCCAAGCCCCACTCAAGTTTGCTGCCTTCCGAGTCACCTGATATATGGTGTAGTAACACACCCAGATGAGGAATTGCTGCTCCAGAATCCAAAAGCCCACTAAATTGTGCTTCTTTCTTGGTGGAGGGAGGGCCAGGTGCAACAACTTATTCTTTACCTTAGAAGGAATGTCCTCTGCATGCTCCACACCACTGAAATCTAGAAACTTCACGGAGGTAGATGGCCCTTGAATTTTAGTTTATTTCCCATCCTCTCATGCACATATGCTTTACCAACAAGTCTATTGACTAGCTGCTACCTCCTGTTCACTGGGTCCAATCAGCATAACATCATCAATATAGTGGACCAGTGTGATATTTTGTGGAGAGATCAGAAGACAGCATTGGATCCTCTGGAACTGGAGTTACAGACAGCTTTCAGTCGCCATGTGGGTGCTGGGAATCGAACCCAGGTCCTCTACAAGAGCAGTGAGTGCTCTTAACCCCTGAGCCATCTGTCCAGCCCCTCAGATGGTTTTTAATAAAATTATTGGCTTTAGATATTGAGTGTCAAAGATTAATGCTACATTTATATGAATTTTTTCTCAGTCTTTTTGAGACAGGGTCTCCCTGTATTCTGAGCCTGCCTGAAACTCACTATGTAGACCAGGCTGGCCTCGAACTCACAGAGATCCTTCTGCCTCTGCTTCTGCCTCCTGAGTGCTGGGACTAAGGGCACACATCACTATGCCCTGCAACTACAGCTATATGAAATTTAATTTTGAAGAGTTTAACCTGTTAGGTATAAAGAAGTTAATAATTGGCAAGGGAATAATTTCAACATTATTTTCTAATGAGGAATAATCTTCAAAATGAACATTAAAAAAATAAATTCAGGGGCTGGAGAGATGGCCTAGCGGTTAAGAGCACAGACTGCTCTTGAAGAGGACCTGGGTTCGATCCCCAGCAACCACGTGGCGGCTGAGAACCGTCTTTAACTGCAGTTCCAGGGGAATCCGACACCCTCTTCTGACCTCCGCAGCATTGCACAACACGGGTGCACAAACCTACATGCAGACAGTACATTCATACACATAAAAAATAATAAAAAAGTTAAAAAAAAATAAATTCAAGAGATTAATTTGGGGGGTGATTCTTTTTGAGATAGGGTCTCCTTATAGCCCCAGTTAGCCTCGAACTCACTCTGTAGCCTAAACTGGCCTCAATCTCACAGAGATCTGCCTGCTTCCACCTCCTGAGTGCTGGAACTAAAGGCATGTGCCACCACTCCCTGCAGGATCAATTTTAAATAAATGAAATTTTTTTACATTTTGTGAGCATGATATGAATGTGAGGTGTGTATGTCCACAGCAAATGACATCAAGTATTAATGAGCTGTTTCCCCTTAATTAAAGAATTAGGAATGAGAGCCTTGAGCACTAAGGTAATGTCACTGCCCTTTTGTTAGTTTGGAGGCATTTTATTTTTCTAGTACTGGTGGGGGAACCCAGAGCCATGTGCATTCTATTTTATTTAGAATTTTTATTTTATATGCATGAGTGTATTCCCTGTGTGTATTTGAATGCACTCATGTCATGCAACACCCAAGAAGATAAGAAGAGGGTGTTGGATCCCCGTAACTAAGGTTATGGATGGTTGTTACCCACCATGTGGGTGCTGGGATTCGAATCCTGCCTGATCTTCTGCAAGAGTAGCTGGTGCTCTTAACCACTGGGTCATCTTTCCAGCTCTGTGTGTACAGTCTAAGGCACATGCTCTCTACCACTGAGCCACATCCCAGCTCCCAGAAGCACTTTAATTGGGCTTACTCACAATATTTACATTTTGTCAAGGTTTTTACATTTTCTATTAATAGTTATTTGATGTGTATGAGCATTTTGGTTGATGTATGCAATGCCACAAGAGCACAATGCCCACAAAGGCCAGAGTAGGGATTTGGATCTTCTGGAACTGCAGTTAGTTACCATGTGTTTGGGAGCTGCCATGTGGGTGCTGGAAAATGAACCTGGTCCTCTGCAAGAGCAGCCGGTGCTCTTAACCACTGAGCCATTTCTCCAGCCCCACAATATTTACATTTTGTTTATTAGTGATTACTCAGTACTTGTCCCCTATATTGATCATTTCATCAATGTTGGTTGAATGACTAAACAAGCCAATGGGTGGATTTCAAGTTTTCTTTAAAAAAAGAATTATCCATCTTCCTATCATCCACCTGTCATTTATCATCTATCTACTATGTATCTATTTATCATCTATCTGTCATCTATCATTTATTCATCTATGTACTGTCTACTATATATCATCTAGCTAGCTAGTGTGTGTGGTGTGTGTGTGTGTGTGTGTGAGCACGTGCACGTGTGTGTGCTATCTCTGGCTCCCATCTTGCTGTAGGAGTGCTAGGATTACAGATGTGCACCATTGCATCTGGCTCTTTTTTTTTTTTTTTTTTGGGTCTTTTCGAGACACGTTGTCTATAATGTATATTCAGTGCAGTGTAGGTCCAGCCGTCCAAAGCCCACATTGCACTACCCAAGATCCTACTGAAAGAATATCTATGCCCTGGACATTTTTCAGGATTAAAAAATATAGTAAAAACCTGGCGTGGTGGTGGCATGCCTTTAATCCCAGCACTTGGGAGGCAGGGCAAGCGGATCTTCTGTCTGTGAGTTCTTATTTTTCCTCAGCAAAGAAATGGTTCTGTGCTTTCATGAAACATGTAGCACAGTGAAACAATGATTTGATGGAACAAGTGTTTAGAGTAAAGACGATGAAAACCATATGTTGTTGGAGAGAATAGATTTCACGCCTCCTAATATTAAGATACCAGGCTCTGCTGTCACCGATCCAGAGTAGCCAGAATTTCTGACCTGAATACAATTAGAAGTAGCAAATCCTCCTGGGAGCCATGCTCCTCGGGCTCCTTGGCACACGAACCCCTTTGTCACCCTCCAGTTTGTGTGGTGTGTGTGCATTGTGTGCTCACTGGCTTTAACACAGACTCAGGAAAAAACTTGCCTTTCGAGAAGCTCCTGCCAACCACGGGGTGGGGAATAAAAACAGCAGCCCGTACTGGGAAAGAAGTCTGGGTGGCATATTGCAAAAGAAAACCCTTCGAAAGTAATTTTCCATGATGTGGCTGCAGAGATAAACATTTGCCATCATCTGGCTCTGAGTGTGGGGAGGTGAGCAGACAGAGAAACCCCAGCTCTCCTTCCGCTTCCTAGGTGTTTACGCCCTTTCGTTTCTTCCAGTCACTCTGACAATATTCTGAGGGACGCTGGGCACCCCGATTCACCATGGGCAACGAGAACAGCACCTCGGACCACCAGGTGGGTGCAGGAAGCATCTCTCTCCCACTGCACAACTCTCTTAGCTGACCTGACTACATTTCTTTCCCTTGTAGAGACCAGATGTTGAGGAGGTCCTCCCCAACGTCTGGATCTCTACAAGCAAAGACAGAGCTCCTGCCTAGATCCTAGCAGTGTATTTGTATCTGTGGAAAGATTTTTTGCATTTTCAGAATTCTTTTAACATGAACCCTGGCTCTGTTTAAATAATTCATGAACACCTTTATATTCTATGGTTTAAAAAGCAGTATAAGCGGGCCTGGTTGGCGCAT
>VZQC01009853.1:2860877-2894482 GCA_009823505.1 Rhizomys pruinosus | reverse complement strand
TTTTTTTTTTGTCTTTTTGAGTCAGGATCTTCCTTTAGTCCCAGCTGGCCTGGAGCTCACTATGTAGAACAGGCAGGCCTTGAACTCACAAAGATCCACCTGCCTCTGCCTCCCAAGTGTTAGGATTAAAGGCGTGCACCACCTTCATTATTTTTTATGTATGAGTGTACTGTTTGCTTGTTTGTAAGTGCACTCATGTTGCGCAACACCCACAGAGGTAGAAAGAAGGCATCAGATACCCTGGAATTGGAGTTAGGGACAGTTGTGAGCCATCATGTGGGTGCTGGGAATCAAACCTGGGTTCTCTATAAGAGCAGTTAGTGCTCTTAACCACTAAGTCATCTCTCTAGCCCTGAAGAATGAACTTTTCACTGCTTCATTGTGTATAAGTCTGGGATAATAAAAAATACCCAAATTTTGCCATTATCCATTTTAAGTTTTAAAATATTAGCTCAATGTCCTGGTAAACAAAGTCAGAGAGACACATTCACACTGGTCTCACAAAGAGTGGACATTTTGGGTTAATGGTACAGGATTCTTTGACTGAGGAAATTGTATCTAAAAGGCACCCTGGAGCTGAGGGATGCTTTAGTTGGTGAAGGGCTTGCTATCCAAGCATGAGGAGCTGAACTGACCCTCAGAACCATATGAAAACCCAGGAGTGCTGGGGAGGTAGAGACCTGAGGATCCCGGGGGGCTCACTGGCTATCCGGCCTAGCCCTGTGGGCAGATTCCAGGTTAGCCCAATAGACCTTGTCTCAAAACACAAGGTGGATTGCACCTGAAGAAGGACACCAGGATTCACCTCTCCACACACGTGCACGTACACGTGTGCACACACACTCATAGAAAGAAATAAAAAGCAGCCTATTTCAATTTGCTTTCCATCTCCTTCTTCCCAGAAATCTTTTCTCAGGCATGAAAATATACATGTGAAATGAAAAAGCGGCAAACTCCAGGGATTTCAGGGGGCAGGTGAGAGGCAGTAATTGTGGTGAGAGACAACAAGGAGAGGTAATATCTGTGACAAATGGGTGGGTCCCACAACGCCACTGCCTCTAGCTGATGGTCCCTATGTGCAAAAGTGGACCAGTGCTACAATATTGTTCCAGTTCTTCAAAAGGTGTCACAAACCTGTGTTTGTTTATGAAGTCTTTAAGATTTTTTACATTTATTTATTTATTGGGGCTATGTATGTGTATATGGGCACGCACATGCCACAGCACACATGTGGAGGTCAAAGGTTAACTCATGGGAGTTGGTTCTCTCCTTCTACTTTGTGGGTCCTGGGGGTTGAACTCAGGTCATCAGGCTTAGCAGCAATTGAAGAATGGAGTTTTCTTTTTTGAATGGAGTTTTCTAAAAAACTTTTTAATTATTTTTTATCTAAGAGTGTACTGCCTGCTTGTGTGTTAAGTGCACTCATGTTGTGCAACGCCCACAGAGGTGGGAAGAAGGCATCCCATGCAATACCCTGGAACTGGAGTTATGGACAGTTGTGTCCTTCCTTACCTGCTGAGCCTTCTTTTTTTTAATTTAATTAAACTTTTTTTTTTTTTGAGACAGGGTCTCCCTGTAGCCCCAGCTGGCCTGTTACTCACTCTGTAGATCAGGCTGGCCTTGAACTCCCAGAAATCCGCCTGCCTCTGCCTCCAGAGTGCTGAGGTTAAAGATGTGTACCACCATGCCCAGCCCCCCCCTTTTTTTTCTGTTTTCTTTAAATATTTTATTTATTATTTATTTTATGTGTACGAATATATAATCTGTAAGTACACCCGTGTTGTGCAATGCCTGAGGAGGTCAGAAGAGGGCATTGGATCCCTTGGAACTGGAGTTATGGATGGCTATTAGCCATCTTGTGCGTGCTGGGATCTGGATCAGGGTCCTCTGCAAGAAAACCACTGCTCTTACCCACTGAGCCATCTCTCCAGCTCTGTTGGGTTTTGCTTTTGGCTTTTTGAGACAGAGTCTCCCTGTAGCCCCAGGTGGCCTGGAACTTGCTATATAGACCACCATTGGCTTCAATCTTTTTTTTTTTTTGTCTTTTTGAGACAGGGTCTCCCTGTAGCTCCAGCTGTCCTGGAACTCGCTATGTAGACCAGGATGGCCTTGAACTCACAAAGATCCAAGAGATCATCCTTCCTCTGCCTCCAGAGTGCTGGGATTAAAGACCTGTACCACCATGGCTGGCTTTGGTCAGTGTTTTATCACAGCAATAGAAAGAGAATTAGAACAGAAAGTTAAAAGGCTTGTGTCTGAAGAGAGGAGGCTATCTTTGTTAGGGAGATTAGTGCCATTAAAGAGAAGTGCACTGAACAATGGGGAGGATGCCTTCAGGACAAGGCCCCACCCAGCTAAGTGTCAGACTTTGAAAGGAGAAGGCTTGGGCTGGAGAGATGGCCTAGGTTAAGAGCCAGCCATGCAGAGGACCGGGGTTCAATCCCCAGCACCCACATGGCAGTTGAGATCTGTCTTTAACTCCAGTTCCAGGGGAATCTGATGTTCTCTTCTGACCTCTGCGGCATTGCACGACACAGGTGCACAAACCTACATGCAGACAGTACATTCATACACATATAAAAATAATAAAATAAAATAAATAAAATAAAATTTTAAAAAGACCTGAATTAAAAAAAAAAAAAAAAGGAGAAGGCTTGTAGAGTTTCCTGCTCCTAGAAAGCAACTGCTTACCCAAGATGTTGCCAAATTGATTCCAGTGCTGCAGTCATACATAGCAAGAAAGTCCTTAGAGGCCAGGAGGCCCTAACATCTCTTAGGTCTCATTGAATGAAGCTGCGAAAGTGAAGCTTGTGTTGTTGTAGAAACCCCAAGATGTTAGAGATGCCATGAGATTGGGCTGGAGAGATGGCTCAGCGGTTAAGAGCAATGACTGCTCTTGCAGAGGACCAGGGTTCAATTCCCAGCTCCCACATGGCAGCTAAGAACTGTCTTGGGCTGGACGTGGTGTTGCACACCTTTAGCCTCAGCACTTGGGAGGCAGATATCTGTGAGTTCAAGGCCAGCCTGGTCTACATAGCAAGCTCCAGGCCAGCTAGGACTAAAGGGAGACCCTGTCTCAAAAGAGAGAGAGAGAGAGAGAGAGAGAGAGAGAGAGAGAGAGAGAGAGAGAGCACAAGACATCTGCCAAGGAGAGTTCCATACAGGGAGTGGGAGAGGGATGTATGTTTCAGGTAGAAAAGCTGGAGGGCAGAGGACTTAAGCCCTTTGAAACCTGCTGTGATGGAGCTGGAGAGATAGCTCAGCAGTTAAGGGTACCATCTGCTCTTGTGGAGGACCCAGGTTCGATTCCCAGCACCCACATGGCAGTTAAGAACCGTCTTTAACTCTAGTTCCAGGGGAATCCAACACCCTCTTCTGACCTCCACAGCATTGCATGACACAGGTGCACCTACCTACATGCAGACAGTACACTCATACACATAAAATAATAAATAAATAAATAAATAAATAAATAAATAAGAAACCTGCTGCAAGCATGGACTAGCATGGGCTAAATTCAAAGGAATTCAGGACACAAATATTATAATGCAATCTAATTTTGTTAATTCCCACACAGATTAATTCTATAATTCTAATGCTGTCCTGTCCTACCCCATCTTCCCAAGACTGCTCACCTACACAGCATTCTCTTAGCCTCTTGGAAGTATTGGAGGGGGTCCATACTAGGGAAGCAGATCTCTCTCGGACCAGGGGCAGTGGCAGCTCAGGCAGGCCAGTCCGGGCAGCAGCAGTGGCCAGCAGGGTCAGCAAGCACTTCAGGCAAACCAGTGTCATGGGGATGGGGAGGGCAGCAGCATGTCCAAGTGTTCTCAGCTGAGAGGCCTGTGGCATCTCACAGCAGGTCTTCCATGGGGGACTGAGAGCAAAGTCATTCTGCACTTCCCAGCTTAAGTAGCTGGAAGCTGGCAGCTTAAGTAGCTGGTAGCCAGGCAGGAGGAGTGAACTTGGTCCCAGATGTTAATCTCTGGGGATTCACAGCCAGGTGGTTATCTGCTATCTGAGTTCATGCCCAAGTCCTGGGTGGATAGGGTCTGGCTTCTGGACTTTCTCTGGTCACCTAATCAGCTGTGCACGGGTCAGCTTTGGGCTCTCCTGGGCCCCTTTCCCTTGCTGGGTTCAGAGCCCCTGCTGTGTTCTGGGCTGATTATTTGAACAGCCTTGGGTTAGTGCAGTTTCTGACAAAGCAAAATTAACTTTCCTATTCTCTAAAGTTACAGCATTTCAAATCCACACATATGCTCCTTACAAAACCAAAGTCCCAGACTCCAGACATGGAGCTACAGGATTTGGGGTGCCCACTGCCAGGTTTCAGTCTTACTTTTCCAGTATTTCCTCGCCATGTCCCCATCCCTCCCTTTGGAATTGGAATGTACGTTCTGTGCCATTGTCTGTTGCAAGTTATGTCAGTTGCTTCTTTTTTATTTTTGAGACAGGGTCTCTCCCTGTAGCTCCAAGCAGGCCTGGAACTTGCCATGCAGACTAGGCTAGCTTCAGTCTCACAGAGATGCACCTGCCTCTGCCTGCCAAGCCCAGGGATTAAAGAAAGGTGTGCGCCATCACCTCTAGCTGGTGATTTCACAGGGGGTCACAGTTAAGAGAGTTCCTTAAGTCTCTTAAAAGACTTTGGCCTCTCTATCTTGTTACGACTGTTGAAGCCTATGGGGACTTTTAAAGTGGAATTAAATGCATTTTGTATTATGACTTGAGCCTATGGGGGCCAGGGAGTGGGATGTGGTGGTGTTTGATAACGTAGGCTCAGGTGTCAGAATACTTATTTCATGGTGGTGTTGGGGAAAGTTTACGAGATGCACCCTTACCGGAGGAAGTATGTCATTGGGGGTGGGCCTTAAGCCTTGCCCCTCCCCCTCCAGTTTGCTTTCTTTGCTTGCGTTTATGGTCGAAGATGCGGTCTCTCAGTTTCCTACCACTTCTATGCTTGCTGCTTCCCTGTCATGATGACTTTCCCCCTAGAACTGTAATCTGAAACAAACTCTTTCTACCATAACTCACTTTTACTCATGGTGTTTTATCACAGAAACAGAAAAATGACTAATCTACATGGTTACTCATGCTCTGAATATACTGAATGGACACATCCCAGAAGTGAACAATTTAGAACTTGTAAACTGTGCGGTGTTTTGTGAAACATGAGGAAATCTCTTGGTCTCCGTGGTGTCCTATGCAGAACTGGAGTCATCCAGTGGGATAATCTACCCACGCTGGATATGCTCCTCTCTCTAGTCACTTGGTAGCAGTCTTGGTGTGAGATTAACCATCATGGTATCACAGTGCTTTTTCAAGCTACCCTGTCACAGTAACCCAATGCTCACCGTACACCTCACTCCATCTCATCACATAGGCATTGTGTCACCTTAGATCATCATAAAGAGGTTGTACATAGGACAGAAGACTTGGGGGAGTAGAGAGATGGCTCAGTGGTTAAGAGTACTTGCTGCTCTAGCTGGGCATGGTGGCACACGCCTTTAATCCTAGCACTTGGGAGGCAGAGGCAGGCGGATCTTTGTGAGTTGAAAGCCAGCCTGGTCTACAGAGTGAGATCCAGGACAGCTGGGGCTGCAGAGAGACCCCCGATCTCAAAAAGACCAAAAAAAGAAGAGGACTTGCTGCTCTTGCTGAGGACTGGAGTTTGGTTCCTAGCACCCATGTTGGGTGGCTCACAGCCACCTCCTGTAACTTCATCTTCAGGAGATTTGGTACCCTCTTCTGGCCTCCATGAGTACCCACACGTACATGCACATGCACGCAAACAGACACACATACATACACATAAATAAAAAAATATTTTTTGAAAAGCTGTTTGGGAAGAAAAAAAGAAACCAGTCACATAACTTTTAGTGTGGGACGTTGTCTTAATTATTGTTTTCTTTGTTTGTTGTTGTTAGTCTCTTACTTGACTACTCTACAAATGGAACTTTATCATAGGTCTATTATGTATAGGAAAAATTGTGATGAACGTAGGTTTCAGTGCAACTTAGGGTTTCAGGCAACCTTCAGGGTCCTGGGGTGCACCTCACATGAATAAGTGAGGACCCATCTCTGGTGACATCATTCATGCCTTTTGGTCATTTTCTCATTGGATCATTTTTGTTATTGTTGTTTTAGTGTTCTGATTTGCAAGTTCTTTATATAGTCTAGAAGTCAGACTCTGATTTGTGAATGTTTTCTTTTTCTGAAACTTATCTTTTCATCCTCTTAACAAGGTCTTTTACAAAACAAAAGTTTTTACATTTTTTTTTATGTGTATGAATGTACTATCTGCATGTAGGTTTGTGCACCCATGTCCTGCAATGCCGAGGAGGTCAGAAGAGGGCGTCGGATTCCCCCAGAACTGGAGTTAAAGAGGGTTCTCAGATGCTATGTGGGTGCTAGGAATTGAACCTGGGTCCTCTGCAAGAGCAGTCGGCTCTCTTAACCACTGAGCCATCTCTCCTGCCCCAGAGTTGAACTCTTAATTCTCCTCCATCTTACAAATGCTAGAATTACAGGTGTGTGCCACTGGACCTGGCTTTTTTTATTTCCTTAAAGGTTTTCTTTCCTTGGCGTAGTTTTAGGTTCATAGCCTTCCTTATTATCAGCATCCTCCACCAGAGAGGTAAATTTGTTAGAACTGATCAACTTCTATTGACACATCTCCTCACCCAGTGTCCATATGTTAACGTGAACATTCATTCTGGATGGTGTACATTAGGTGGGCTTCTACAAATGTGCAGCAGCAGCAGCTAGGCACTCTAGGATTGCATCCCTAAAAAGCTCTGTGCTTACCTTTACCATTCATCTTTCAAACTCCTGGAAACCACCAATCTTTTTTTTTTTTACGTGTATGAGTGTACTATCTGCATGTAGGTTGGTGCACTCGTGTGTGTCATGCAGTGCCACAGAGGTCAGAAGAGGGCATCGGATTCCCCTGGAACTGGAGTTAAAGACGGTTCTTAGCCACCATGTGGGTGCTGGGAATCGAACCCGGGTCCTCTTCAAGAGCAGTTGGTACTCTTAACTGCTGAGCCATTTCTCCAGCCCAACCACTGATCTTTTAAAACATTGTTTTATGGGCTGGAGAGATGCCCCAGCAGTTAAGAGCCAAGGACCCAGGTTTGAATCCCAGCATCTACTTGGTGGCTAACAACCATCTGTAACTCCATTTCAAGGAGATCTAATGCCCTCTTCTGTCCACTGGGAGCACTGCACAACAGGTGCACTTAAGCACATGCAGGCATAACACTCATACAACTAAAAATAAACAAATAATTTTAGAAAACATTTTACTATTATTATTATGTGTGTTTCTCTCTCTGTGTGTATGTAGGCACACATGTTACATTCCTGTGCATAGGTCAGAAGATAACTTTATGGAGTCAGTTTGCTCCTTTCACCTTTCCATGGGTTCTGGGTTAGAATTCAGATTGCCAGGCTCATGTGGTGTACATCTTTTTTTTTTTAATTTATTTTATTTTATTTATTTATTTTGTATGTGTATGAATGTCTGCATGTAGGTTTGTGCACCCGTGTCATGCAATGCCGCGGAGGTCAGAAGAGGGTGTTGGATTCCCCTGGAACTGGAGTTCTCCTGGAATTGGAGTTACAGACGGTTCTCAGCCGCCATGTGGGTGCCAGGGATCGAACCTGGGTCCTCTGCAAGAGCGGTCGGCACTCTTAACCGCTAGGCCATCTCTCCAGCCCTGTGGCGTACATCTTTAACCATCCGAGCCATCCCACTAGCCCAATGCAGATCTTTTGACTGTTTCCATAGTCGCATCTTTCCCATAGTGTCATATCACTGCAATGATATAGTATTCAGTCTTTTTGGGTTGACTTTTTTCATTTAGCAAAATGTATTTAAGATCTCAGCACTCAGGATGCAGAGGAGGCAGATCTCTGTGAGTTCAAGGCCAGCCTGGTCTACACAATGAGTTCCAGGACAGCTAGGGCTATAGGGAGACCCTGTCTCAAAAAGATAAAAAATATATATATTTAAAATTCCTCTATGTTTTTCCATGGTTTGGTACCTCATTTCTTTTTGGTACTGAATAATATTCCATTTTATGGATATACCACAGTTTATTCACCTACTGAGAAACCTCTTACATAAGCTTACAATAAACATCTATATGTTAATGTTCAGCGGACATAAACTATAACCTCTTTGAGTAGATACCAAGACTGCAGTTGCTCTGTCATGTGATAAAGGAATGTTTGTTTATTTATTTATTTATTTGTTTATTTATTTATTTTTGGTCTTTTCGAGACAGGGTCTCCCTGTAGCCCCAGCTGTCCTGGAACTCACTCTGTAGACTAGGCTGGCCTTGAACTCACAAAGATCCGCCTGCCTCTGCCTCCCAAGTGCTAGGATTAAAGGCGTATGCCACTTTAAAATTTATTTATTTTTTTGTGTATGAGTATTACACCTGCATGCACCCATGCATGCAATGCCCACAGAGGCCAGAAGGGGGTGTTGGATCCCCTGGAACTGGAATTACAGACATTTGTCACAGGGGTGTCGTGGTGTCTCCTTGCTGTTGGTTGTGTTTCCCTGATGCTTTATGCTGAGGAACATCTTGTCATATGCTCTGTGCCTCTGCATATCGCCTTTGGTGACATTTCAAAGTCTTCAGCCCATCTCTTTTATTTATTTATTTATTTTTATATTTTTTTGAGGCAGGGTCTCTCTATAGCCCCAGCTGTCCTGGAACTCACTCTGTAGACCAGGCTGGCCTCGAACTCACAGAGATCTGCCTGCTCTGCCTCCTGAGTGCTAGGATCAAAGGTGTTTGCCACCACGCCCAGATTAAAGATGGTTCCTAGTTGCCATATGGGTCCTGGGAATCAAACCCGGGTCCTCTGCAAGAGTAGTCGGCGCTCTTAACCACTGAGCCATCTCTCCAGCCCCTTCTGCCCATTTCTTAATCATCTGTTGACACTCTTACCGTTGCATTTTAACAGTTTGCTTTTACTATAGTTTGACTAGCAGTTCTCTTTCAGATGTGTCTTCTGAATTCTCATGTTCTTGAAGATAAGCTTCATCTCTTGGCCTTTCTTGTTTGGGGTGTGAATGCCCACGTCCCAGCTCTATTTGTTGAGGAGAGACTGTTCCTGCTCTACTGGATGAATTTATGTCAGGCATTATGTCAGGCATCTGTGTTCTCTGGCCTATGCACTGTTGATTCTCTTGATTACTGTAGTTATGTGCTAAGTGTTGAAGTCAGAGAGAGTGTTTCTTCTCACTGAATTCTTTTTCAAAGTTGTTTTAGTTGTCCTAGAACCTAAGTATATTCCATACAAATGCTAGAATAAACATATGCCTACAAAAAACACTGTAGGGCTCTTGACCAGAATTATATTAAATCAAGAGATCAAGTGAGCCGGACATGGCTTTAATCCCAGCACTCAGGAGGCAGAGGCAGGTGGGTCTCTGTGAGATTTAGGCCAGCCTGATCTACATAGTGAGTTCCAAGCCAGCTGAGGCTACAGAGATAGCCTGTCTCAAAAAGATAAATAAATAATTAAAAATAAAATGCTCTGGGGCTAAATACCTCCCTCCTACTCCATCCCCTCAGTTCCCATCTCCAAACAGCACCCAACCCCTCCTTTGTCCCCTGTCTCTGCCTTCCTGAAGTAGACAGGGGTTGCTTCAGGCCAGGCCTGTGCCAATGGGCCTTTATGAGGTTGTCTTTGGGCTTCTGGGAATAGAACAAGGTTTGCCTTCTATAGAGAAACACAGGGATGAAGGATGGTGATATTTGGTCACAGGTTTAGGGCTCTTCCAGGGGCGAGGGGCTCCAGGACCATATTTCTATATCTTCTGTATGTGTATACTTGTATGCTCACACCCTCCTGAGTTCCTAAGACCCAGGTCAGCTTCCCTTCCCACCATGCCCCTCCTCCTGCTGCCCTTCCTGGGTAACAGGAGCTACCCTGTCAGCCAGGACCACACCTGGAAGACCACCCTGACTATCCGCTGTGTCCTCACACAGCTAATCCATCGCCCTATGATTGATTAATTAATTATTAATTGCTGGGCTGGCCATTTAGCCATATGCATTTCTGTTTAACTGGGTCTTTAGGGGATTGCAAGGGATAGGTCAGCACAATCAGAGAAGGGGGTGTGAGCTTACAGAACTGAGACACCCACAGAGTCTAGCTGCAGGGCTTGCTGCACCCAGAGCTCTAATACATGATCCAGAAGCTCCCCCTCTGGATCTTGCTCTGTTTTCCTCACTTCCCGAGTGTTCAGGGAGGTGCCCTCAGCCTGGTGAAAAAGAAGAGAGGTGCTGGCAACACCAGCCAGTGATCCAGCCAGATCCATGCCCTCTAAGGAATCAGACCCACCCTGAGTGTGGCATGTGCCCTAAGATCAGACACTATGCTTAGAAGGTGAAATAGTCTACCCCAAGTCATACACCTGTCCCTGTAGGGCACAGGTAGGCTGAGCACAATGACAGCCTGTCAACATCACTTGCAGTAGTCTCTCAAAGGACAAAGGCAGCACAGATTCATCTTGTTCTCTTGTTCAACCACTCCCCCGCCATACACTCTCCCATGACCTTTCTGTTTTACACTACCTCCTTGTTAACACCTCCACACTAGTTTTTCTGCCTCCCACACTCTCCTATCCTGTACTGGGTTCTATTTCTTTCTGGAAGTTCTTCAACTATGAAGAACTCTTAGAAGAAAAGATGTGACTCTTGAGGAACCTTCTCTCCCTAGATTAAAGATCAGCTCTGTTACCTGGGAAAACAAGTCTGCTGAGCCCTGGCCCTGGTCAGCTTCAACACCTTTGGGCCACAGATTCCTCTCCCTCTGATGGTCAATCTTCCCTGGGTAACCATGAGTGTGCCAAGAGCACACGGAGCAGGAATAGCGTGTAGGGCTCCCGTGGGATCCCTCTTCCACACACCACATCCTAATGGCGAGGTCCTGCTTTCAGCAGGAGGACACTGGCTCTCACAGCACCATCCTGTGGCCTCCAAGCCCTGGCCCTCCGCAGGTACAGGCATGTGTGTGCTCTGCAGCCCTGGCCTTTCAGCTGACTAAAACATTCGTCTGTGGATGATGAGCATGGCATGTAGTTGGAATATTTAAGTTTATTCTTCCCTCTCTAACACCTAGTCCTATTAAGTTGTAAAACACACTAGCGATCAGCAACATGTTTAGATTTTTAGAAATAACATTTGGATGTGCCTTGCTTGCTGGATAGGCTGAGATGCTGAATGAGACTTGTGTCAACAGAATGGAATGCAGATGCTGGGAGCCAGCACTAAGCCTTCCCAATTCTTCAGCTTTGGTTTCCTTTGTAGGAGAAATGGTACGCTGGCCCCACCTTCAATGCCAATGGGTAAAACCAATTTGTCATTAAAAAGATTCAGTCCAGCATCAGCGAGCTGAGTTGATGGTGTCTGCTCTGCCAGAGACATTTGTAGTTGACTGGGGAAAGGAGAGGGACCTTTGCCTTCTTTTCCCAGTGGGTTTTCTGGACAGGAGGTGAGGTTAGTGATTGCTTCTGGGTGTGGTCAGGGAAAGCAGTGAAGCTCTCAATTCTCAGGCCTGCTCAGCAATCCTGGGCCTACCTGCTTGGGTGTGTCTATCATCAGGCAATGCCTGATTTGCTTTAAAAGCCATTCTACCCTGAAGGTGGCTGTCAGGTGCCTGTGCTCAATGCCCTTGTCTCTGCATAACCCAGTGGTTTCTGAAATCGTGAGCTAACACAGCCACTGTGTGGGGCAGGTGGGTGGGGCAGGTCTATGATAGAAGGAAAAGGCAGTCTTTATTTATTTATTTATTTATTTATTTATTTATTTATTTATTTTTGTCTTTTTCGAGACAGGGTCTCCCTGTAGCCCCAGCTGTCCTGGAATTCACTCTGTAGACAGGGCTGGCCTTGAACTCACAAAGATCCGCCTGTCTCTGCCTCCCAAGTACTAGGATTAAAGGCGTGCACCACCACTTAGGTGGTGCAGTCTTAAAGACATTAAGGAACTGCATTTTGTAGGTGGGAAGACATGAACCCGTCTAGAAATAACACTAGAAAGCAGCAAGGCTTCTGGCTCCATTGCCAAACCCTGACATCTCCAGCTCCTCCAACAGAGACTTTCCTCCTATCTGTTCAACTTCCTGCCAGATTTCAAAGGTGCTATTGTCATCTGCTGAGGGAGGCAGGACAGGATGTGCTCCCCATCTAATAGAGGAACAGGCTTGAAGAACTGAACTCTCTACACTAGGGCACATGGACTTGGGTTTCCAGATTTGTCCTGCCTCCTTGAATTTCATTGGTTCTACTGTATTAAGCACATCCACGGCGTCCATATTGGTCTTTGAAGCCTCAAAAATGTCCAAACCTGCATGCAGACAGTACATTCATACACATACATAAATAAATAAAATTTTAAAAAATGTCCCTTTCCTCTGCAAACTAAAGGGGTCCAATCCTCTTGCATCTCTGAAGTTCCTGGGTCCTTTAGGGTAATACCTACCATGTGTGACCCAAATGCTTCTGAGAAAGTTCAGAAGTACATGTCACTTACTGATGTTTGTTATTGTCCATCACTCATTTATTCACTGAACTCTAAGCTCTATGAGGTAGACCCATGTTGTCCAGGGCTGAAGAGATGGCTCAGCAGTTAGGAGCACTTACTGCTCTTCCAGAGGGCCCATTTGGTTCCCAGCGCCCGCACTGGGTGGCTCACAAGCACCTGTAATTCCAGACCCAGATGATCTGATTCCCTATTCTGGCCTCTGTAGGCACCTGTACTCATGAGCACACACCCTCACACAAGACACAACTGAATAAACATTAAAAAATGATCTTTTTTATCCAGGCATGGTGGCTCACGCCTTTAATCCCAGCACTTGGGAGGCAGAGGCAGACAAATCTCTGTGAGTTCAAGGACAGCCTGGTCTACATAGAGTTCCAGGACAGCCGGGGCTAAAGGGAGACCCTGTCTCAAAAAAGACTAAATAAATAAATAATTGAAAATTATCTTAAAAAAAAAAAACCTATGTGCTTTTCTAAAAAAAAAAAAAAATTGTTTTTGAGACAGGGTCTCACTATAGTCCCAGCTGGTTTGGATCTCACTCTGTAGACCAGGCTGGCCTTGAACTCACAGAGATCCACCTGCCTCTGCCTCCCAAGTGCTAGGATTAAAGGCATGTGCCACCACACCTGGCTTAAAGACAGTTCTTAGCTGCTATGTGGGTGCTGGGAATAGAACCTGGGTCGTCTGCAAGAGCAGTAGGCGCTCTTAACTGCTGAGCGATCTCTCCAGCCCTCAAAAATGTTTTATTGGCATGCATTAATTGCATGATATTGGATTTCATTATGGCATTTTCCTACATGTAGATAATATATTTGGAATAGATTTATTCCCGTTCCCTTCTCTTATCTACTCCTACTGATCTCTTTTTTCTCTCTGACTATTCACCTTCTCCTTTCATGTCTTTTTTCTTTTTGTGACTCAATGAGTTTAGTAAAGGTCACTTACAGGAGCATGTATGGAGAATTTTTTACAGGAGCTTGGGTACCCTCCCACTGGCTGTGGCACTGAAGAAGAGGTCTCTCCCTTCCCAACAACCATTAACTGTAGCTCCTGGGGGGGTGTGGGGCTTTGTGAGAGCCTCGACCCTCCATGATGGAATGCTGATAAGCATTTTATGCCTTTTACAAACAAATTTTTAAAAATATTTGATTTATTATTTTTTTTATTTTATGTGTATGAGTGTATTGTCTGCATATGTGTACAGGCACCATGTTCATGCAGTGCCTTTGGAGGTCAGAAGAGGGCATTGGATCACCTGGAACTGGAGTTACAGATGGTTGTTAGCTGCCATGTAGGTGTTGGGAATCGAACTCTTGTCCTCTGTAAGAGCAGTCATCTCTTCAGCCCCCAGAATTAAACTTTTGAGTGTTTCTTATTTAAAGCAAAGTTTCCAATAATGCAGTAAGGACTCCTCCGTCCGGATGCACCACCAGCCTCTGTGACAGCTGAGTCGGGATGGTCTAGCAGAGCTGCTATGAGCACTTGCCCCCACTTGACAGAGCAGACAGGCACCATCCAGCTCCAGCTGGAGCCTGAGCACATGTTCATCCTCCATATTTGGCCAGCGTGGCAGTTGTTTCTGAAACCTGACTCCTATTCCTAAGGAGATGACCTTCGGTCTACTTCCCAGCATTCACCTGTCCTCAGTCAGCCCCCAAGAAGCTCACTCAAGACGATGTGGGTAGACACCCTGGGCATGAACCAGGCCTGCTGATAAGAATGCTTTATTTAATTTCATTGGTATGGTCTTGAGAGATGGAGCACATTTAAGAGGTAAGGGCAGTGAAAACTATTTTATTTAATTGGCAAATCCTTTAGCTCTTGACAGAGGATAATTTTCAGGACTGGAAAATTGCTATCATTATCTAAAGATTGCTTTAAAATATACCGAGGCCTCTGGAATATTCCTGAGCAAAGAAAGGCTGCTTGTTTACTGGAGCAGTGACAGCGGAGGGGAGATGTGAAGAAGCAACTGGGCGGCCGGCTGTCACGTGAGCGCGATGATCTTCCCAGCCTGCTGTTTGGCAGCAGAGGGTAACCTGAGAAATGTGCTGTTTCACAGTGATGTCTGTGGAAGCCACAGGAGCCCGGGTGGAGCTTAATACAGTTGCTAAGAAGGGGAAACTTAGAGGGGGTTCAAAGACACTCTGGGAAAAGGGACAAAAGCAAGAGATTTTCAGAAGTGCTGCCAGGCCAAGTGAGACTCATCTGTTTTCCATATCTTTAACAAATACAACTGTCTCTTCCATGCCAGGGTCTATTCTGGGCATCGAATCTAGACTCTTGGGACCACATTGCTCACAAATGTCCAGTTGCTTTCTGGAGCATGTTGGGGCATGGCAACAAGATGGCAAGTATTCTCACTCTACGGTAAACCAGCCCATTCAGCTCCAAATCCTAGCTTCCAGGCTGTGTGGTCTTAGGCAAGTGGTTTAACCTCTCAGCTCTCTTATCTGTGTTCATGTCTAGAAATAAAGGCTGTAGGGACTGAATGGGTTTATAGAGTGTGTGTAGTCATGCATTTGCTACTTTCACCAGGGCCGGAGTGCTGAATTATTACTGTTCTGAAGAGCAGTGGACTTCCAGGCAGAAGACCTGACCAAGGGCCCCCATTCCCAATTTCTTCTCTAGAAAATGGAAAACATAGCTTTACCTGCCTGTCTAGTAAATAGGGGTTCCATGTCACTTTGAAAAGTGAAATGTGCAATGCTTTTTTAAAAATTTTTTTATTTTCATATGTGTATGAATGTACTGTCTGCATGTAGGTTTGTGCACCCGTGTCGTGCAGTGCCGCAGAGGTCAGAAGAGGGTGTTGGATTCCTCTGGAACTGGAGTTAAAGACTGTTCTTAGCTGCCATGTGGGTGCTGGGGATTGAACCAGGTCCTCTGCAAGAGCAGTCAGTGCTCTTAACCGCTAGGCTATCTCTCCAGCCCTGTAGCTCTGTTGCTTTTATTTGATGGTGATTATTATTGTCGTTGTTGTTAATTTGGTGCTAGGGATGGAATCCAGGGCTTTGGCATGTGGTCTACCAGAGATACATGCCAGCCCTGCTGTTTAACTCTGTCCAGACATGTTTCTGCAGGAGAGCAGTGATGGGCTTGAAGGTGAGCTGACGAGGAGGAGGAGGAAGAGGAGGAGGAAGAGGAGGAGGAGGAGGAAGAGGAGGAGGAGGAGGAGGAGGAGGAGGAGGAGGAGGAGGAGGAGGAAGAAGAGGAGGAGGAGGAGGAGGAGGAGGAGGAGGAGGAGGAGGAGGAAGAGGAGGAAGAGGAGGAGGAGGAGGAGGAGGAGGAGGAGGAGGAGGAAGAGGAGGAGGAGGAGGAGGAAGAAGAGGAGGAGGAGGAGGAGGAGGAAGAGGAAGAAGAGGAGGAAGAAGAGGAGGAGGAGGAGGAGGAGGAGGAGGAGGAGGAGGAGGAGGAGGAGGAAGGATTAGGCCTGCCCCTTCAGAGTCCTTCAGAGCTGGAGCTGAGCTGCACTTCCTGTGCCTGAGGAAATGCATCATCAGCCCTTCCTCTTTAGGTGGAGATCTGCCTCCTTTTCCTTCTGTGGATTGCATCTGTCTGGGCTATTAGATAGATTGACGGCTTTCTAGAATTGAAGAAACTTTGAAAAAAAAAAAAAAGAAAAGAAAAACAAAAAAAAGAATTAAAGAAACTTTGATCAGGGAACACTGGGAGGGGGATTTATCTGCCAGTTATTTACAGAGTTTTCAGCACTGACTCTGTGGTGAGAAGGGAGGCCTGGCTGCGGGTGTTAAGAGCTGACACTTAGCTGGGCGCACACCTTTAATCCTAGCACTTGGGAGGCAGAGGCAGGTGGATCTTTGTGAGTTCAAGGCCCACCTGGTGTACAGAGTGAGATCCAGGACAGCTGGGACTGCAGGGAGACCCTGTCTCAAAAGGGCCCCCCTCCAAAAAAAAAAGAGCTGACACTTGTCTGACAGGCAAACAGGAATTGAGTAGTGATTTAAAATTTTAACCCAGGCATGGTGGCACATGCCTGTAATCCCAGCACTCCGGGGGCAGAGGCAGACCAATCTCTGTGAGTTCAAGGCCAGCTTGGTCTTCATAGTGAGTTCCAGGACAGCTGGGGTTACAGGGGGACTCTGTCTCAAAAACACCAAAGAAAGAAAAATCAAGACCCTGGGGCTGGAGAGACGACTCAGTGGTTAAAGGGCATATACACTGCTTTCCCAGAGGATCAAGTTCAATCCCTAGCAGGTAGCTCACAGCCTGTAAGTCCAGCTCCATTATTGGATCTCATGCCTTTGTAGGTTCTCTCTCTCTCTCTCTCTCTCTCTCTCACACACACACACACACACACACACACACACATACTTTAAAAATAATGAATGTAAAAAAAAAATGAATGTAGATCCTTAACAAAATTCAAGACTCCTATACAGCAATGTCAGTCCTTTTGTACTGTGGATCTTGAGTTATCAGAGCAAAGTGCAAAGATCAATCATGCACAGTTAGTGGTGCCATTCAGAGGAAGCTTTACAGAGCTGCAGTCTCAGGTCATCTAAGGTGCACAGTCTTGCTATGCTCTAGGCATGGGTGCTCACTACATGCTCATCTGGGACACTGAGCCCCAGAGGGTAGGGGGCTCTCCTCAGTTCCTCCAATGGCTCAAGCAGCACAGTGTCAGTGGCCTTGCCTTAGGTCCTCAACTCTGCCCAGCTCTGTCTACTTCCCTCTACACTTCCTTGTTGAAGGGGGTCATACAAAGAGCCCTGCTCTCCTGGCTCTGGGATCAGAGTGAAGCAGGTCCATCTGGACTCCTGCTGTGTGATCCTGGCCACGTTACTTAACCTCTGGAAGCCCTGATTCTAAAACGGGTATAAACGTCATCTTCCTTATAAGGAAGGGATGATTCGGTAAGACAGTTCATGAAAAGATACTGGCCCAGTGTCTCCCCTTAGGGCTCAGTGACCAGAAATTCATTACTATCATTATGCCTCTCCCCTGTACTTTTGTTTTTTTGAGACAGGGTCTTCCTGAAGCCCCAGCTGGCCTGGAACTCACTATGTAGAACAGACTGGCCTTGATCTCACAGAGATCTGCCTGCCTCTGCCTCCCAAGTACTGGGCCTAAAAGTGTGTGCCAGGCTTTGTTCTGTATCTTCAAGATCATTCTACATCTTCTCATTCTGTCATCTTTCAGTTAAAGTGAAAGGAGATCATCTCATTGTAGAATTTAGGTTCATCCAGACCAGACAGACCCCTGGCCATTGAGGCAGCCTTTAGAGTTTAACTGGGTGAACCCAGATAGCCAACCATTAGAGAAATGCATCAGGTGGGGAAACAAGCACAGCCTGCTAGCCCTTCAGGCTGGTATCTGAGGGCCAAGTGTAATAGCCATTTTAACAGGAGATTGAAGACCTCAAGACAGACCTCACATACAGAGAAGATGGATGGTTTATGCTCATCTGTCCTTCAGAAACTCCAAAATTATTTTACAAAGTCCTCTGCCTAGAGGGCATGTATGTGTGTAGGAGCTCTCCCTTCCTGAGGGCCTAGAGGCTATCTGTCATTCCCAAGGCCCCCACATTCACCCCCTACACTCATGGTACTGGCTTCTGTCATCCTACCTTATGAGCAGTTGAGAGAAAGCTTTAGACAAATATTGATTGATTGATATTTTTGAGACAGGGCCTCCCTTTAGTCCCAGCTGGACTTGAGCTTGCTCTGTAGACCAGGCTGGCCTTGAACTCACAGAGATCCACCTGCCTCTGCCTCCCCAGCGCTGGGATTAAAGGCGTGCGCTACCGTGCCAGCACTAAAGACCAGTTCTTAGCTGCCATGTGGGTGCTGGGAATTGAATCTGGGTCCTCTGCAAGAGCAGGCAGTGCTCTTTACCACTAAGCCATCTCTCCAGCCCATTTCTTTCTTTCTTTCTTTTTTTTTTTTTTTTTGTCTTTTTGAGACAGGGTCTCCCTGTAGCCCCAGCTGTCCTGGAATTCACTCTGTAGACCAGGCTGGCCTTGAACTCACTGCCTCCCAAGTGCTAGGACTAAAGGCATACACCACCACGCCTGGCCAGCCCCATTTCTTGAGTGGTGGAATGAATCAACACTCAGTGAAAAAAAACTATTTCTTGGATCTCAGTTTCTCCAAGTACCCAGCCAGCTACATGCCACAGTCTGAGCTACATTCCTTGGGAGGTGCGGGTGGGACTATGCTTCTAACTCACACAGAGGCCTAGCCAGCTCTCAAAGCAGGCCCTTGACCCTGAAAAATGTCACCTTTCTATTTGACAAGGACACCAGGCCAGGGAATCCTATATCTGTGAATTTGAATATGTAGATTGAATAAGCAAAAACAAAAAGGATGAAGCAACATGCCAACTGACTTCAGAAGTGCATTCTTAGGGTGGGAGAGATGGCTCAGTGGTGAGGAGCACTGGCTGCTCTTGCAGAACACCTGCACTTGAATCCCAGCACCCATATGGTGGTCAACAACCGTCCACAATTCCGGTTCCAGGGAATCTGAGGCCATGTTCTGACCCCCATGGGCACTGCACAACATGGATGCACTTACATACATGCAGGCATAACACTCATACACATAGAATAAAAATAAATAAAAAGGCAATAAAAGAAGAAGTGCATTCCTATCACACTACTGGTTTGCAACAGTACCAGGTAGAACTTTAACATGGGGTGGCCGAGAAACTTTAGGGATTCTCAGTTACAATTCAGCTGGTGGTGTGTAGTTGTAATCCAAGCAAAGAAGACAAAAGTAGGAGGTCCACATGTTCCAGACCACCTAGGCTGACAAGACCATCTCAAAAAAAAAAAAGTAAAATTCATTAAATTATTTTCCTGTGGGACACTTGGAACCTCTTTTTTGTCTTTTTGGGACAAGGTCTCCCTATAGTCCCAGCTGGCCTGAACTCACTATGTAGACCAAGCTGGCTTTGAACTCCCAGAGATCCACCTGCCTCTGCCTCCCGAGTGCTGGAATTAAAGGCATCCACTACCATGCCCAGTCCTTGGAACCTTTAAGATGTTAACATGTTGTACATATTTTTTGAATGAGGGCTATGAAATCTATCCCCTCATTATTCTGGAGTACAGAGTCATTACCCTCCAAGCTGACCAGGTAATAGATGCAGGAAAATCTCTTAGGTTGTACATGACTAAAATCCATCTTGAATCAGGAAAGTATAAAGTAGAGTTCAAGGCCTTATCCTATACTCACTGGGCAGGTGGGGGCAATGAGCCTAGATCCCAGGCCCTTGGAACAGCAGCATGGACCTCCCTGCCTTCAGAAGCACGTTCCTAGGGCGGGAGAGATGGCTCAGTGGTGAAGAGCACTGGCTGCCCTTGCAGAACACCTGCACTTGAATCCCAGCACCCACACGGTGGCCAAAAACTGTCCTCAATTCCAGTTTCAGGGAATCCAACATCTTCTTCTGCCTCCATGGGCATTGCACAACCAGGTACACTTACACATAGGCAGGCAGTATACTCATACACATAAAATAAAAATAAAATATTTTTTGAAAAAGGTCCTGGGCTCAATCCCTGGCACCAATAATAATAGTAATAGTAATAATAATAATAACAATAAAAAGATAGATGGGCAGATAGACAAATAGACAACAGGTAAATAAACCATGTCTGCTTTCTCCAGGGACTCTCCAGAGTGTGACAGTTGTCCCCGGTCTAAGTTTCCTATTGAAGCTTGACTGGAAGTGTGTGTTTGAATGAAGCAGACACCTCTGCTCAGCTCATCATGTTTCCACGCATGGCTCATTGATGCCACAGTTCCTTTGGGACGTAAGCCATACTGCAAAGGCTTTGGTCAGTGGCCTATTGAGGAACATTTCTGTGTTGATGTAGATTTCTGATTTCCTTTCCAATTTCTCTCTCTTCTGGTTCAGAGGTCTTCATCAGCTCAGAGTCCAAGATCACCACGACCACCTGGAGAGAGTGAAACTCTACAGAGGCAGCAAGGGGACTCAGCTAGAAACGGTGCATTCAGGGACTTGTCCAGGTAAGGAGCCAGGTCTGGGGGACAGATAGACACAGCCTGTGGTATGGTCTGCTCACTGCCTGCTCCAGCATCTGCTTTGCAGTGTTTGCTTTGGGAAAGGCCCCAGATCAATGGTTCACAGAACTCTCTAGAAGTGGCTAAGCCTGCAGGAATTGGGCAGCTGTGTGTGTGTGTGTGTGTGTGTGTGTGTGTGTTCTGCCCAAAGATGAAATTAGAAATCATAGATTTCCATTCCAGCAATGTGCCATGTCGTTGAGCTCCATGAGAAAGAACTAAAAATGAGAACGACAGAGATTTCCAAGGGGCTTAATATGTAGTTACACGCAGTCTGTATCCTGGGGAGGAGGCAGCAGAGGCCCTGGGCCAGGGCACAGATGATTAGAAGGCAGTTCCTCAAGCCACCCAAGGAGGGTGGCGGGTGGATTCCAGAAGCCAACATGGCCACACTGTGGCAGCAGCCCGTGGCGTCCCAGGTGTGGTCCTTGGTCAGTGGCTCCTCCTCGTGGTGCACTGGCAGGCCTGGTTTCCGTGGCTCCCACTGGACCTCTCTCCACTGGTGTTCTGTACTACTGGTTCTGGGAGGTATTCACAAATGGGGGCCAACAGATGTAAGCACTTGGTCCCCAGCAGGGACACAGGCCAAGCGCACTGGAGCCAATTAGGAACTACTTGAGGGTTCAGTTCATGAAGAGGCCTTGCATCTGGTTAAAGTAAACTTGAACAGCTCCCAGGAGTCTGTAATTACAGGCCTTAAAGGCCCAAACGGGAGTTCTTTGGAACAAAACTGAAAAATCTGAATGATCAGCCCCTTGTCGCAGGCAGCAAAACTTTGGGTCATGGTAGGCTTGGTTACAGCTTTTTAAAACATGGAGGCAAGGGGCTGGAGAGATGGCTCAGTGGTTAAGAGCACCGACTGCTCTTGCAGAGGACCTGGGTTTGAGTCCCAGCACCCACATGGCAGATAAAAACTGTCTTGGGCCAGGCATGGTGGTACATGCCTTTAATCCCAGCACTTGGGAGGCAGAGGCAGGTGGATCTCTGTGAGTTCAAGGCCAGCCTGGTCTACATAGTGAGCTCCAGGCCAGCTGGGACTAAAGGGAGACCCTGTCTCAAAATAAAAAATAAAAAACAAAACAAAACAAAACAAAAAAACCTGGAGGCAAAAAGCTACATTGTTTTGTTCATATATGTAGAGTGCCCTCTGGAGGTAGAACTGCCATGCAGGGCTGCTGGGTATTTTCTTTTTTTTTTTTTTGTCTTTTCAAGACAGGGTCTCCCTGTAGCTCCAGCCATCCTGGAACTCACGTGTAGACCAGGCTGGCCTTGAACTCACAAAGATCCACCTGCCTCTGCCTCCCAAGTGCTAGGATTAAAGGCGTGCGCCACCACGCCCGGCTCAAGGGCCGGTGGGTATTTTCTTGGACCTTCTTGGCATGAAGGTTTCATTTCTTTAGCGAAATCACCACACAGAGGCAGACAGTTCTCTCTGTTGGATCAGGAGAGTGATACTTTGAATGAGACCTGTGACCTTGTCCTCAGCAGGGGAGCTCCTTGTCCCCCCAGACCCCCATTGGCTGTTTCATGTTCACAAACCTTTCATCCACGCTACAGGACAAAGCTTTTAATACTCAGTTCTAACCAGCTTCTAAGTATTACATGAGACTAGCGGAATTATCTTTTCGGAAATCCCGCACGAGGGAAACACTGCTAGCTAAGACCCAAGGTCCGCTCTTCCTGCCTCATCTTTGTGGAGTCCTACTATCTCTCAGGAGATTCAGGGAACTGTTCTGGGGCCTGTGTCACAGCTGGATTGAAGAGTAACAGCAGCTCAAAGTCTTTGTGGCTCGTTCCTCAGCTTTACTCAATTACTTTTTTCCCTTGAAGAATTGTCTCTCCTGGACATGCAAATCAAATACAAAAAAAGATGCTCTAAAAACAAGCAACTTCCTGTTCACAATCAAAAGCAGGAGGGTCCTCAGATTAAATGTGTGTACGTCCACAGTGCAGGGCTCCGTATTAATTCGGGAACCACCCTGCCCCCTGCTCTCAGGGGCTGACCGTGTCCATCATGAAGGCAGGATGTTTGTGGGAGGCAAGATGGAACGAGGCTCCTGTGTGAGTCACTCCAGCCTTGGCACCACACAGGATAACAACAGCATTAATATCTTGCATATGGGTGCCAGACAGTAGGCCAAATGCTCTAAGTGGACAAAATACAATTTTGCTTTCTTTGAACCAATTCACTTCTTATTCTGAACCCTTTACTCTGGCATGCTGTCCTCAGAAAATCCCTCTTCTGAAGCCTGGTGTATGGAGGCTGTCACCTGACCTCCCCTCCCCCAGTGCCACCACTAGAATACCCATTGGTCCAGCTGCACTGTCCGTTCACACCATAACTATGTTGCTTCCCTGCAATCGCTGCCACATGGAAATCAGTGCTGAGGAGAGCCCATGACCGTCCCTTGGAGCTGCTTCCCCCCTGCTCGTCCCTCTCTGAGCCAGAGAACACTGTTAGGAAGCCAGGGAGGGGCCCTCAACACCCCCACTGTCCAGGACCTTTTTCTGCTTTCTCATCTTCAAATGCATTGTCTTCTCTGGTGGTCTGATTGGTTAGCCAGCATTTACTATTAAAGGATAAAGGCTTTTAGAAAAGGTGGTTGGAGCCATGGACCTCAGACTTTGTTTTCTACTTGGAAAAACTCCAGAGATGGGAAATGTAGCAAGGCATGCAGCAGCTCCATGCTGGTGTGGTTTGGGCTCTGCTCCTGTGGATTCAATCATCTGTGGACAGGGGAAAGTAGCATCTGTTGTAAACACATACAGTCTTTAAAGATTACTCCCTGGGCTGGGCGTGGTGGCTCACGCCTTTAATCCCAGCACTCCAGAGGCACACGCAGGTGGATCTCTGTGAGTTCAAGGCCAGCCTGGTCTACAAAGTGAGTTCAGGCTAGCTGGGACTGCAGGGAGACCCTGTCTCAAAAAGACCAAAAAAATAATAAAAATAAAAATAAAAAATATTCCCTAAGGGGCTGCAGAGATGGCTCAGTGGTTAACAGCACCACTGATTTCTCTTGCTGAGGACCCAGGTTAGATTCCCAGCACCCACACAGAAGCTAACAACTATCCATAACTCCAGTTCCAGGGAATCCCTTTTCTGACCTCTGTGGGCATTGTATGACATGAGTGCACCTACCTACATGCAAACAATACACTTGTAAAAAAAAGTAGATTTAACAACAACAACAACAACAAAAAAGTAGATTTAAACTTTTGAGAGGATATACTGTGCATATTTGGAATGGGGAGTTGGGCACCCTTTGCTTTGGGGGTTCTGGTGCTAATCCTCAGCAAATATGGAGGGATGATTATACAAGTGAAAGGCACAAGACAATACTGCCAAATATCTCTCTGCCTAGGCCTTATCTCCACACCATGAACAGGGAAACAGAGGCTTGGGGGCACTACATAATCTGCTTTAGTGGTAGAAAGTCCCGGTTCACCTTAAGAATCTCCCCTTTCTTTGAGTTACAGTAAACCCAGGGTTTTACACAGAGAAGGAGCTTGAGGTCCCTTGAGTTCAAATGCCTTACATCCTTATTGCCACAAGGTGTCGCTATTGTGACTTGACCCTACGTAGTCCAAACCTTGCAGGGCACCTGGCTGGACCCTCACTGGATTCCAGGGAGTGGACAGTACTGCCCTTTCAAGGTGAAGCTAGTTTCATCCAGGTATTACCTGACTGCTCACTATGCCCACCTGACACAGCTGGCCTGGATGCCTGCATCTGGACTGGTTCCAGCAGGTCCACCAACTCCAGGAGCCCCCCTTTCTTGGGTATCAAGAACCAAGAATGGTAATCCTTCCAGACACAGCTGATCTTACAATCTTCTCCCAGATAGCTGCAGCCATGGAAGCAGGGAAGCAGCCTGAAGTTTTGGGGGTTTTTTTAGCGAACTCAGGTGAGGCCAGGATTTCTTCCTGTGCTACTGCTCTTGCAGAGGACCCGGGTTCGATCCCCAGCACCCACATGGCGGTTGAGAACCATCTGTAACTCCAATTCCAGGAGAACTCCAGTTCCAGGGGAATCCGAGACCCTCTTCTGACCTCCGCGGCGTTGCACGACACGGGTGCACAGACCTGCATACAGACAGTACATTCATACACATAGAAAAAAAAAAGAATTTGCAGGGGGTGGAGAGGTGGCTCAGCAGTTAAGAGCACCGACTGCTCTTGCAGAGGACCCAGGTTCAATTCCCAGCACCCACATGGTGGTTGAGAACCATCTTTGACTCCAGTTCCAAGGGAATCCGATGCCCTCTTCTGACCTCCGCACCATTGCACAACACGGGCGCACCAACCTACATGCAGACAGTACACTCATACACATAAAAATAAATAAATAAATAAACTAAATAAAAAAAAAAAAGAATTTGCAGAGTCACTATGAAGCAGAGTTAGAGAAAAGAAAAAGTGTTTTTTTTTTTTTTTTTCACCTGGACAGTTTATCCTATCTGAGGGGAGAATGTACAATTGCTCTTTAGTTTAGTATGAATGTCAAATAATATAATGCTAGTTTTTTTTTTTTTTTAACTATATCACATATTCTTTTATATTAAGTGCATATTTGCTTTTTACTGCACTTTATCAAAAAATATACATAGGCTTACTTTTTTTTTTTGAGACAGGGTCTCCCTATTATCCCAGGCTGGAACTCACTCTGTAGACCAGGTGGCCTTGAACTCACAGAGATCTGCCTGCCTCTGCTCCAGTGCTAGAATTAAAGATGTGCACCACTACACACGGCTTGAAGATGGTTCTTACTACCATGTTGGTGCTGGGAATCAAACCCGGGACCATCTACACGAGAGTCCGTGGCTCTTTAACCACTGAGCCAATCCCGTCTAGTCCCCAGCATATCTTCTTTTTGTCNTTTTTTTTTGGTCTTTCTGAGACGGTTCTCCTTGTAGCTCCAGCTATCCTGGAACTTCACTTGTAGACCAGGCTGGCCTTGAACTCACAAAGTCTGCCTGCCTCTCCTCCACAGTGCTAGGATATTAAAGGGTTGCCCACATGCCCGGCCTTGTAGAAAAAGTTTTAAAAATCAATTTTAAACATGTTATTAGAGAGGAAAGATGCTTAGGAAGTGGGCTTCTCCAGAGGGACAGTTACATGTATGTCTTAACAATAGTTTTTAATATGGGCTGGAGAGATAACCTAGCGGTTAAGAGCACCGACTGCTCTTGCAGAGGACCCCGGTTCAATCCCAGCACCCACATGGCGGCTAAGAACCGTCTGTAACTCCCAATCCAGGAGAACTCCAGTTCCAGGAGAATCTGAGACCCTCTTCTGACCTCTGTGGCATTGCTCGACAGTGTATGAAGACTTACTGCATGCAGACAGTACATCATACACATACAATAAATAAAATAAAATTTAAAAAAAGATTTAAAAAAATAAAATAAAAAAACAATAGTTATATATGAAAATGTTGGTGGCTTCAGAGATTACATTGTTCAAAAGGCAAAGGGTTTTCCTTTTTTTTTTAATTACATTTATTTGTTTATTCATTTAGTGTGCTGTTGTGGGGTAAGAGGGCACATGGGACATGGGGCACATGTGGAGGTTAGAGGAAAGTTTCTGGGAGTTGGTTCTCTCCTTTGACCATGTGGATCTGGAGGGCTGCATTTAGTGGCAAGTGCCTTTACCCATTGAGCCTTCTTGCTGGCTCTGTTCAAAGGTTTCTAAAGAATTTTTTCTTAATGCAAATAAGATCATAAGGTGGTTTCTCAGATACCGGTGAGAGGATTACCAGCTGGTTAAATAAAAAAGGTCAGAAGAATCAAAGGAATCCTTTAAGAAAGTCACAAGGAAACGATCAAGAGTTTCAGTAAAGTAGCTGGATACAAAATTAACCTAGAAAAAATCAGAGCCTTTTCTTTTTTTTTTTTTTTTTTAAAACTTTTTTTATTAATTTTATTTATTTCTGTATGTGTATGAATGTACTGTCTGCATGCAAGTTTTGCACCCGTGTCGTGCATGCCGCGGAGGTCAGAAGACGTGTCTCGGATTCCCCTGGAACTGGAGTTCTCCTGGAATTGGAGTTTCAGCGGTTCTCGGCGCCATGTGGGTGTGGGGATCGAACCCGGGTCCTCGTAAGAGCGGTCGGCGCTCTTAACGTTAGGCCATCCGCTCAGCCCCAGAATCGCTTCGTACACACCCAACAAGAACAGAGAGAAGAGACCATACCCATTCACAATAGCCTCATGAAACAAAAAACTGGAACAAACCCTAACCAAAGACACAAAGATTCTCTACAATTAAAAAATTTTAACACCCTGAAAAAGGAGAATTGAAGAGATACCAGAAGATGGAAAGGCCTCCTATGCTCATAGATTGGAAAATAATTTTAGTAAAAATGTCCGTCCTACAAAAGTACTATACAGATCTCAATGCAATCCAAATCAAACTCCCCATGATGTCTTCTCAGACTTAGAAAAAGATCCTTAAATTCATAGGAAAAACAAAAGACCCTGGCATACGCCCAAGCAACCCCGAGCAAAAAAGCAATCACAGAGGGGAAACCGAACCTGACTTCAAACTATATTGGGGGCTATTGTAATAAAAACAGGCCTGGTACTGGCACAAAGAACAGTAGTCAATGGAACAAGATTGAAGATCCTTGCAGGGCGTGTTGGTGCACGCCCTTTAATCCAGCAACTCAGGAGGCAGATCCCTGTGGATCTCTGTGAGTTCAAGTCTGCCTGGTCTTACAAGCGGTAAGTTCTAGGCCAGCTGGGGCTATAGGGAGACCCTGTCTCAAAAAGACAAAAAACAAAACCAAACAAAAAAAAGATTGAGAGATACAAACCTGAGCACTATGCATTCAGTCACCTCATATTTGATAAGGGGCATGGAAGCAGGGGACCCATGTTTGACTCTTAACAAGGTTTTACAGCTGGGAAGAACAGGTTAAACTCAAAGGTCACATGTATTTAGGCCCCAAGCATGATTCACTGTTATTTTAACATTCTCATTAGAAACTCTATGAAAAGGAATGTTTCTCCTTGGGCAATGTCCAACGCATAATTTGTTTATGTTTTTGGTCTTTTTGAGCAGGATCTCCCTGTTGTAGCCCCAAGTAACTTGAAACTCACTACTTGATATGTCACTATGAGACCAGGCTGGGCTTGAAACTCACAAAGATTCACCCTGCCTCTGCCTCCTAAGTTGCTGCCGGATTAAAGGTGTACACACCATGCCTGGCTGAGAATTTTGTTATTTATGGTAATTTTTTTTTTTTCCTCTTTTATTTGTTTATTTTTAGGACATAAAGAGAGCCCTAGGGTACTCTGATCTATACATAAATGCACACCATTGATACAAACCACTGTGAACAATTTTTTTAATTTTTTTAATTAATTTTATTTATTTCTGTATGTGTATGAATGTACTGTCTGCATGCAAGTTTGTGCACCCGTGTCGTGCAATGCCGCGGAGGTCAGAAGACGGTCTCGGATTCCCCTGGAACTGGAGTTCTCCTGGAATTGGAGTTTCAGACGGTTCTCGGCCGCCATGTGGGTGCTGGGGATCGAACCCGGGTCCTCTGTAAGAGCGGTCGGCGCTCTTAACCGCTAGGCCATCTCTCCAGCCCCAGAAGCCTTTCTTTACACCACCAACAAACAAACGGAGAAGAGACCATCCCATTCACAATAGCCTCGAAAAAAAAACTTGGAACAAACCTAACCAAAGACACCAAAGATCTCTACAATAAAAAATTTAAATCCCTGAAAAAGGAGATTGAAGAAGATACCAGAAGATGGAAAGCCCTCCCATGCTCATGATTTGGAAAAATTAATTTAGTAAAAATGTCCGTCCTACACAAAGTACTATACAGATCCAATGCAATCCCAATCAAACTCCCCATGAGTGTCTTCTCAGACTTAGAAAAAAAGATCCTTAAATTCATATGGAAAAACAAAAGACCCTGGATAGCCCAAGCAACCCTGAGCAAAAACAGCATCACAAGGGGATAACCATACCTGACTTCAAACTATATTACAGGGCTATTGTAATAAAAACAGCCTGGTACTGGCACAAAAGACAAGTAGATCAATGGAACAAGATTGAAGATCCTTGCAGGGCGTGTTGGTGCACGCCTTTAATCCCAGCACTCAGGAGGCAGATCCCTGTGGATCTCTGTGAGTTCAAGTTCTGCCTGGTCTACAGCGTAAGTTCTAGGCCAGCTGGGGCTATAGGGAGACCCTGTCTCAAAAAGACAAAAAACAAAACAAAACAAAAAAAGATTGAAGATACAAACCTGAGCACATGCAATTTCAGCAACCTCATATTTGATAAGGGGCCATGGAAGTCAAGACCCATGTTTTGACTATAAACAAGGTTTACAGCTGGGAAGAACAGGTTAAACTCAAAGGTCACATGTATTTAGGCCCCAAGCATGATTCACTGTTATTTTAACATTCTCATTAGAAACTCTATGAAAAGGAATGTTGTCTCCTTGTAGGCAATGTCCAAGAATAATTTTGTTTATGTTTTTGGTCTTTTTGAGGCAGGATCTCCCTGTTGTAGCCCCAAGTAACTTGAAACTCACTACTTGATATGTCACTATGTAGACCAGGCTGGCCTTGAACTCACAAAGATCCACCTGCCTCTGCCTCCTAAGTGCTGGGATTAAAGGTGTACACCACCATGCCTGGCTGAGAATTTTGTTATTTATGGTAAATTCTCTCTCTCTCTCTCTCTCTCTCTCTCTCATTGTTTTGGAAGTTCTCTCTCTCATTGTTTTGGAAGTAGAGTCTCTTATAGCCCAGGCTGGCCGGGAACTTGTTAGGTAGCCAAGGATGACCTTGAAAGTCTGCCCCCCCTGCCTCTACCTCCCTGTGCTGGGATTACAGGCACATTCTACCACACAGGGTTTTGGTTGTTTCAAAATTGTTAAATTCTCAATTGGTGAGAAATTTCAAACAGATTCTGGAGTAAAGTTTCCTTTTCTTTCTCACGGCCCCTTCACTGTTTTCTATTCCCCATGAGGCTCCTGGGCCAAGTTAGCTAAAGTGCTAGTTCCTAGGCCTCCAGGTGAGGCCTCTTGAGAAGGAACATTACTAACAGATTTTAGGGTGATCCCATGGGTCTAGGGTCCCTCTGAAAGCTGGACTGCATACCATATAGTTGTGTGGTACCCTGGGCTTTGTGCTGTCGGGGTGCAGAAAAAGAAGCCTTCTCCAACTTGGATCAGATAAGTTTCTAGATGGGGTGTACAACTTGACCTTAAAGAACAGACTCTGGAGGCCAGGCCAGGTTAGGAGTGAACTCACTAAGAGAGGCCCATCTAGGTGGAACAGAAAGGCAGCACCTGAAAAAAAAAAAAAGCAAACTACTCAAATAAAACTCACCAGGACTTGAAGGAGCTGAGCCCAATGGAAGGGAACTGTGAATTGGGGTGGGGTTGAGATTTTACCCTGCAGATAGGAAGCCAGCAAGTACTTTTGACCGCTGGGTTTACATAAGAGCATAGGTTTACCAGCAAAGAATGAGGTGAGCCAAGTCCCTCTGTGGACCTGCATTAAGAGAAGTTTTTGCAGTCAGGGGATAGAGGCTAGGAAACCACTAGAAGTTACAATTCAGGACTAGGTGACTACCCAGGAGTAGGGGGTGGGAAGAGGTGAGCAAAAGATGTTAAAGTTTAGGACCAAGGACCCCAAAGAAACTGAGTGGTCCACTGGAGGATGGCCGCGGAGAAACCGATACACCTAGGCTCGCTGAAGGAAAGCCTGCATGCACAGACAGGGAGCATTGCTGGTCTGCCTTAGTGGGGAGGAGTGACAGTTTAATGGGGTGATTATGGCCTCAAGTCCTGTGACAGCTTTACAGTGGTTTCTGTTATTTACAAAAGTTATTCTTAGATAGGCTGGCTCACCCCAGTGTCTTATTTTATCCCTTTAAACCATATTGAATAGGAGAAGAATAGAGCAGGGTTGGGCAGAGAGATGGTAAGCTTTACCTGGGTGTTGGTTGGGTAAACATCATATACCTGTGCCCACTCAGTCCTGAAGCCTCATGGCTCCAGCCAAGTCTAACAAGCACCCGGATGATTCTTTAAAAAAAAAATTGCTGGGCCTGGTGGCGCACGCCTTTAATCCTAGCACTTGGGAGGCAGAGGCAGGCGGATCTTTGTGAGTTCAAGGCCAGCCTGGTCTACAGAGTGAATTCCAGGATAGCTGGGGCTACAGGGAGACCCTGTCTCAAAAAGACCAAAAAAAAGTTTTTTTAGGGCTGGAGAGACGGCTCAGTGGTTAAGAGCACCGACTGCTCTTGCAGAGGACCTGAGTTCAATTCCCAGCACCTACATGGCGGCTAAGAACCGTCTTTAACTCCAGTTCCAGGGGAATCTGATGCCCTTTTCTGACCTCCATGGCATTGCATGACACGGGTGCACCAACCTACATGCAGACAGTACACTCATACATATAAAAAGTAATAAATTTTTTAAAATTTTGAAAAAAAAAGTCGGATGCCACCACGACTGGCTGTTTTTCTAATATATTTTTTATTATATATAATATATTATATATATGTGTATATATATGTGTGTGTGTGTGTGTGTGTGTGTGTGTGTCTTTTTGAAACAGGATCTCCCTGTAGTACCAGCAGGACTTGAACACAGAGATCCATCTGCCTCTGCCTCCTGAGTGCTGGGATCAAAGGCGTGTGCCACCATGCCCGGCTAAATATTTTATTATTTTTATGTGTTTGAGTGGATTGCCTGCATGTGCGTAAGTGCATTCATGTTGTCCAATGCCCATGGAGGTCAGAAGAGGGTGTCAGATCCCCTGGAACTGAAGTTATGGATGGTTGTTAGCCACCGTGTGGGAACCAAACCTAGGTCCTCTGCAAGAGTAGCCAGAGCTCTTAACTGCTGAGCAGTCTTCTGAACAGGAAAGTCTGTGGGAAGGTGAGAGGTAGCCAGGCAGAACTGCACAGGGCACCAATTACATTCCCCATCTTGATCGTTTTTCTTTTTTTTTTTTCTTTTTTTTTTTTTTTGGTCTTTTCGAGACAGGGTCTCTCTGTAGCCCCAGCTGACCTGGAACTCACTCTGTAGACCAGGCTGGCCTTGAACTCACAAAGATCTGCCTGCCTCTGCCTCCCGAGTCTTGATCGTTTTTAATGAAATAGCCTCTTACTTAAAACAAAAACCCTTGATGTTTGAGGTAAAAGCAGTTTAGGGGAATGGTAGCTGAGTGCTTTAGAAAATGAAATTGCAGGCTTTGCTGAAAGGCAAGGGCTTGGTGTGAACATGACTGCTGAGTGCTTATCATGATTAAGGACTAAACTCATCTCATACCAAGCACCTCTGTGGACATGCCTGTGGATGGCCTGAGGGAATTTGGGATGGAATAGAGCCTCAGAGAGGTCAAGCAGTTTGCCCGGACTCACACAGACAGGAGGGGACCCGATGGGCTTAGAAGTAAGTATGGTTGATGCCGCCACCCCAAACCCAGGCTCATAGCCACAGGCAAGAAAATATTTGTGTCATGGTCTCCATAACTAGAAAAGAAAACCCAGTCAATCCGTGATGGTTAAGATCCCTGTAACAAAGTCAGATCTCAGAAAGGGGGGGGGGGGCTAAAAAGAAACAAAAAGGTCTGATCTGTGTTAAGAGCAGCAGAGGGACAGGTCCTTTAGGTCCCAAACCCTTCATGCAGCTTTGTAACCTTCCGGATGTACTGGCTAATGCCTAGCCGGAAGTATCTGACTCACTGTTTACCTCTGACCAGAAGTGAGCAGGGAGGGGGGCCCAGAGGCAGCACCTTCCCCTCTGGCTGAAAGTGACACTTTGACACTGCCCATCTGGTATCAGCAGGACACTTTTAGCTTTAAAGAGGCAGGCGAATTTTTTTCCATAGTGAGATAATACCCATTTATTCTAACAGCTGGGGACACAGGAAAGTGGGAGAAAGAAAATCTCCTTCACTTCGAATCCCACTAAAGTATCTGTGTGTCTCTCAGATTTTCTGGGTTTATTTCCCAGTTCCTTTCTTGACTATGAGATAGCCACCGTTTTTGTATATATGGATTTATATTTACATATATAAGCACACCTTGCATATATACATATTTGTATACTTTAAAAATAATAGGTTATTCTTTAGATAGGTTAGTTTTAGGTGTACAGAAAAGCTAAGCAGATAGTATAGAGTTCCCAGGCCTCCCTCTCTCCCTCTCTCCCTCTCTCCCTCTCTCCCTCTCTCCCTCTCAGCCCATCTGGCACATTTGTTACCAGTTGAATTAATATGATACAGTTTTGCCGTCACTGAACCAATGGTGGTGAATTATTATTAACTATAGCCTAACATTTACTCTAAATACCTTCAACTACAAAAGTTTCCTGACTTCCTCTTCATCTTGCCCTTCACTGACCGGTACCTCAAGCCCTGACAATCACTGATTCTCTCAAAGTGGTCCTTAGAGTTTCTTTCTGCTTCTATTATCTAAAATAATTAATATAGAATGAATGCACACTGGCCGGTATCTAAACCGGAGAGTATGGTGAATGCTTGCTATCTTCCATGCCTGTCTGATCTCACCCAAATCTGGATCAAGTTCATGTCTGTCACCTCAGTATACTCCCTCTTCTTCCTTCACACTCTGTCTTCTGCCCAAGAGTAACAACCATTCTGACTTCTCTCACCGTTGATTCCTTGTGTTTGCTCTGAGCTTCATATACATGGGATTAAACAGTGTGTATGGTCTGGTATCTGGTTCCTTTTATATGCTGTTCCTTATCAATTTCTTAAAAAAAATGTTTTGGTTTATTTTTATTTTATGTATTTTGTGTGTATGTATGTGAGTGCACCTGTGTCCTGCAATGCCCGTAGCGGTCAGTAAAGGACATTGGATCTCTTGGAAGTAAAGTTACAGATGGTTGTTAGCTGCCATGTGGGTGCTGGGAACTGAATCCAGATCTTCTGCAAGAGCAGCCATCTCTCCAGCATTTCCCCCCCCCACCCCCCCCCCC
>VZQC01009853.1:2842057-2853913 GCA_009823505.1 Rhizomys pruinosus | reverse complement strand
TAAAGAGAAAGAGGAAACTTTATTATTTGATAACAACAGATCTCATATGACTTTAAATGACTTAAAATCTAGTGTTTGGAGGCACAATCTCTCAGACTTTAAAGGAAATATAATGATCTTTTGGTTATACTTTCATCTTGGGTGTTTAAGTCCATACAGTTAGCCCGGATTAACCAACTTTTGTTTTCTGAAGTTCAGTTGAGGATCTGGTCCTCAGGGGCCACTTGGATTTTGGGGGGAGAGGTCTCTGGCTCCTCTCAGCTTTTCATTTACCAGTTCCATCCACATGAGGACAAAGTCAGGTCTTGCTAGACCAGGCTTCCCTTTTTGAAGCATGAAGAGACTTTCCTCTTTACAGACTGGACACTGGCTAGCTCAGGAGGACTGGTGACTCACATTTGCAGGACATTTCAAGAGATGCCTCCAGACATAGTCCCCTGGGACTATTTGACCTCAGAGGGCAAGAAACAAAGTTGTTCCTTAAGTCCCTTGGCTGAATTGGTATGGGCATTTTGTATGGTCGTTATCTATCCAGAAAGGCTAAGTTACACCAGTCTAATGCTTTTGATTACTGTATAATATTTTAGATAAGGCTTGGACAATAATTCAAGCAGCCTTGTATAATACTGACTGGAGGAGGGACTTAATACCATAGGTTAAGCAGGAATAGCCCACAAGATAGAATTAAAAAATAACAGGGTTATTTTAAATGTAAGCTGTTCACTACAATTACTACAAACAGGAATGATCTCTTTCCTTCTCAGACCCCCTATCCTGATTTATAGTTTTCCCAGAAAGACAGGAGTTGTAACATGTAACAGAAGACAGGAAATTAACTGATAAGGATTACCAAGTCCATCCAAACTATTGTCTTTTGGACTGCATGCAGCTGGTTCAGGAAGATAGAATCTAGCTTTTTGAGCCAAATTATCTGGTTAGGTCAAAGGCAATATCAAAAGCAACTCTTGCAAGAAACATAAAGTATATTTTTCAGTAGCCATAGGTAACCCACTATTTGCCTGTGCCCATTTAATCCAAACCTGTAACAGGGAGTCAGGTTCAAGCCAGAAGAGGACTGAAAATTAACAACTCTTATATTCACAATCCTATTTAGGCCACTAGTAAACTAGCTTGAGTGTTTATACCAATTTAACTTAATACAGGTATCTTATCATTTTACTAAACCTTGATGTGCCATGTGATATGCATATAAAGGCTGGACAAAAACTGAACACTCTTAAACAAACCTTGACTATATTTACATTTTGAGTCTTAAACTAGTTGACTGAACCTTAGAAAATTAAGCTTACTCATATAGTCTCACCTTTTCCCTGCCATAACAAACCTACTCAGACTTTTATCACTTGCATAGACTTTCTCATCTTTACATAAATCCTTACTAAAAATACCTTTTAAACATTTTCCACTTTTTATATCCCTTTTTTAATATCATGAGACATAACATTCATAAACAGATTAACCCTTAATTGTGAAGATTTACTAAGTAATTAATATTTATTTCCCATGTAACAAGATGGGACAATTATCTTAAATACACTAGTATAAACTGTGAGCTGTTCATGCCAGCTTGGGAGCAGCTTTTGAATGACTAATTTTCTTTGAGTGCTTACAGGTACTTTACCTAGGCCTGGCAAATGTCCCCATATGTGTAAAGTGTGGAAATAAATTGTACCCTAGAACAGAAGTGATCATTCCTTAAAACGAACTTATATTTTTAAGGACCAAGGACCATAGTGTAATTTAACAGTTTTAGCTCACATGATAGTTTACTTTGTGAATCAACTTGATATCAAGTAAATCATTAACATTAGATGCGAGCCTATTCATTTAAACAGCTCCATAAAACAAATATCATGTTGATCAACACCTTGATGAAAACTCTAAATCAGGGGTGAAAACTTAACTCAGAATAAAATATGACTCTTAAGTTTATATCAGTCAAAATAACAACATTTTAAAGTTGACAGTTTATACAGTACTGAGGTCGTCTGTGAGGTAAATTTTCCCATTTTTAATTTAGGATTAATTGGTACAACTGAAGCTGGGCCATACTCTGATGCTCTAAGTGGGTGTGAACTTTAAAGTGACACTGTTTGGCCCATCTCAGAGCAGTGGTCACCAGAGCAGTCAGGGTTCAAATGTGACTTGAGTCTGGAGCAAGTGCAGGTGGTGAGTGGTGAGAAATCAGCCCTGGCTGATGCATCACAAAAATCTCTAACCTGCCTTTTTCGTCATCAGAGACTCAGAATAGGCTACTCCCTTCTTCCATCAATAAAAATAGCACAATTCCAAGGCCTCATTTAGCCTTTCCACACCTTCTCTGCCTAGAAAACATCTAGACATCCCCTCCCAGTACAGGGACAATAAGCCCCAGCCATCTCAAACACCCACATTCATCTTGCCCACATCCCTCTTACTGGCTCCAATATACTTGATGCATCCTTTTACTCAAAAACAACTCTCCCTCACACCTAAGGCCCAGCCCACTGACCAGATGGGACTGGGAATAAGGCAGGGACTTTAAGCAACAGGGGGTCCCACTCTCTATCCAGAGTTGTGTGTATGGTACACACCTTTGCATGCAGAAGCTGTGAGTCCCTTGGGGACCCACCCAATGCCAAGAACTATTTCAATGGAGACAGTTGCCTGGTATTTATTTTCTCTAACACCATGTTATTTACTTCAGGTGGAAAATTACCAATAGTCACCTACACGTGTGTAATTTCCATGCATGTGGGAATTACCAACACTCACACACATGCTTTTTTGTTTTTGGTCTTTTTGAGACAGGGTCTCCCTTTAGTCTCAGCTGGCTGGGAACTTGCTCTGTAGACCAGGATGGCCTTCAGCTCACAAAGAACTGCCTGCTCCTGCTTCCCAAGGACTGGGATTAAAGGTGTGTGCTACCACACCCGGTCCTAAGGGGCAACAAAACTGCCCCACTCAAAACAAAAGCCAGTCCAAGAATTCATTTCCAGCCCTGAATCTGGTCCACAGAGATCTCAAAAAAAGAGTAGATAATTCCAAAGCAAGCAAGTTACCTTTTTTGAAAGCAAACACAAACCAAAATGTCATCTTAGAAAATAGGATCTTTAAACAGTCAACTCTGAGGCTGATTCCTATAAACAATTACCACCTGTTGTGAAGCATTTGATAAACTCGGAGACAATAAATTTAGAGATGTCTACAGTATCCAAATTTTAGGTCTTTAAATGCATTTTTATTTTTTATTTTTATTTTTTTTTATTTATTCTTTTGGTCTTTTCGAGACAGGGTCTCCCTGTAGCCCCAGCTGTCCTGGAACTCGCTCTGTAGACCAGGCTGGCCTTGAACTCACAGAGATCCGTCTGCCTCTGCCTCCCGAGTGCTAGGATTAAAGGTGTGTGCCACCACGCCCGGCCTAAATGCATTTTTAAATATCAATTTTTAAAGTTTGCACATGTGTATCTAGTCTGCCATGCCAAAATGAATGATTCTGTGTACATAAAGGATTGAAACTTGAAGTGGCCACCTTGTTGGACAGAACCAACATAAGACAAATACAATAATGGAATTACAAACACACACAAAACTCAGATGCATAACGAGCTACATGAATCGTAGACACACAGTTACCATAAACACAAGACATAGATACCTCCTTTAAATCAGGGTAGATTTAGAGCTTCCCATCCTGAGATCCCAGAGAATGAGAATGAAAGCAATCTCAGAGAACCAAGGTGAAAGCAACAGATGACAGAAAAAGGGCCTAACAACAAAGACTATGCAGACACAAAGAGAAGAAATGCTGTGTGCACGGAGCCAACCCCCTGTTGGCCCCCGAGCCAGAAATCCAGACCCCTCACCCAAATTCCAAATCGCTGAGGTGAACCCACTATTCGCACTCTAAATCCTGAGGTGAACCCCCTGCTCACACTCTATCAATGGAGAGCTGCGGTGTCCCCTGGCTCCACGCTCAAGGAACAGTACGGCGTCCAGTTTCTCCTAACTGAGCACCCCAAACCAGAAACTTGAGTTTAACCAAAATAACCAAAACCAAAGTAAAGTAAAAAGAAAAAAGAATTGAGCTCACTCTTACCCAAAAGACACAACCGGCTGAAAGTCTCTAGTCCCTTCAGTGGTCTTTGGGGGATCTTGGTGGGACCTCCAAGATGTTATGGTCTGACCTTCCCCCAAATTGGGCAGGTTCCAATAATTGCTTAAAATTGTGGCTATACTCAAAATGGAGTCAGCGTGGGCCTCTCTTACATTGTCAGCAAAGTCTCATGACTTCTACCTGTGCTCCCAGGAGATGCTGGCTAGAAAACTAGCCCATTCATACCTAAAACAAACTGGATTTCCCTACACTGGCCCATCTAAAAAAAATAAGTCAATCTTCTGTTTTCATAGAAATACAATATTTTTTTTTTGAGACAGGGTCTCCCTATAGCCCCAGCTGGCCTGGAACTCTGGCCTTGAACTCACAGAGTTCTGCCTGTCTCTGCCTCCCAAGTGCTGGGATTAAAGTGTGTACCACCATGTGGGTGCTGGGAATCAAACCCAGGTCCTCTGCAAGAGCAGTCGGTGCTCTTAACCCTGAGCCATCTCTCCAGCCTCCAGAAATATAATACTTTTAAAAACAAAAATATATCAATCTGCTATAACAAGCCATAGTCATGCATACTAAATGAAGTTTTACTCTTAACAGCTGAAATTATTCAAAGTTCAGAAACTTTGAATATAACATGCTCAGTTCAGCTTAGATACCATCAATGTCTTCATCATCATCTCTAATATCATCAAACTGGATTTCTTCATAATCTCCAGGACCAAATGTGTTCATTCCACTAATTTTACCATGTTCTGGAAGTTCTCCATTTGCCTTCAGACTTTGTGCTGGATAGCTTTAGTGTCAACTTGACACACCTAGGTTGAGGGAGCCTCAATTGGGGAATTTCTTCCATTGGAGTGGCCTGTGGCCATGTCTCTGGGGTATTTTCTTGATTGTTGAGTGATGTGGGAGGGCCCAGCCCATTGTGGGTGGTGCCACCCTTGGGCAGGTTGTTCTGTATTGTATATGCAAGACAGTACATTCATACACATAATAATAAATAATAAATAAATAAATAAATAAAATTTATTAAAAAAAGAAAGCAGGCTGAGCATGGACAGGGGAGGGGTAGGGGAGCAATTCCGGAAGTAGTGTTCAACCATGGCCTGGGCTTCAGCTCCTGCTTCCAGGTTCCTGCCCCGAGTTCTTACCTTGGGCTCCCTAAGTGATGAACTGTGACCTGGGAGATATCAGATGAATAAATCCTTTCCTCCCCAAGTTGGTGTTAAGAGTGTTTTGTCACAGGAATTGAAAGCAAACTAGAATAGAGTTCTAGCTTCATTTGCTTTGTACTTTAAAATGACACCAGCTGGGCTGGAGAGACGGCTCAGTGGTTAAGAGCACTGACTGCTCTTGCAGAGGACCTGGGTTCCATTCCCAGCACCCACATGGCGGCTAAGAACTGTCTTTAAGCTGGGCATGGTGGTGCATGCCTTTAATCCTAGCACTTGGGAGGCAGAGGCAGGGGAATCTCTCTGAGTTCAAGGCCAGCCTTGTCTACAGACCTAATTCCAGGCCAGCTGGGGGTACAGCTTTATATCCCTTATAAAGGATAAAGGAGGTAAAAATATTTATATATAATATATAAAATATTTATATTATTTCTGGCATGGTGGTAAGGGCAACCACAGGAGTAGACCTGAGGAGACTCTCTGCTGACGGAAGCTCCTTTCCAAGGGCTACTACTTGGATGAGAGGCAGAGGCAGGTGGATCTCTGTGAGTTTTAGGGCAGCCTAATCTATATAGGGAGTTTGAGGCCAGCCAGGACAACGGGGAGACCCTGTCTCAAAAACAAAAAGAAAGATGTCACCAGTATCACTTACCTGAGACCGAGTGTGTGGGGTCTGTATATTCTGATCTAAAACTGTGACTAAGCCAGGCGTGGTGGCACATGCCTTTATCCCAGCATTCGGGAGGCAGAGGAAGGCAGATCTCTGTGAGTTCAATGCCAGCCTGGTCTATAGAGTGAGTTCCAGGCCAGCTAGGAGTAAAGGGAGACCCTGTCTCAAAAAAAAAAAGAAAGAAAACTGTGACTAAATCCCAGTCTCAGTCTATTTTGGTGAAACCTGGAGTCCACAAGTCCATGTTACCGTGAGCAGAGCTGGGTCAATACCAAAGGCATGAAGACCCCTCTCAACCTAGCACAGCTGGGAAAACTAACTGCTCTCAAGGCTGGCCTTTGAGGTCATAAAAAGATACCAGAGGACCGCAGGTGTCTGATACAGGAGATGTGAAATTGTATCCAGGTGGTAGGTCTAAAAGCACCCTGTGTTACTGAAGCTTTCTGGGAAACAGCAAAGTATACAAGATCCACAGACAGCAAAGGGTTCCTGGGGCCCTGGCTTCTGCTTCTGGCCCAGTTTTCAGGAAGGTGCAGTCTCCTGAACAGCAAGGAAAGCTGGCAGAAGCCCTGTACAACCCTGTCAAGGTTGTGGAGCATCAACCTTGACACCCCCCCCCCGCCCCCAGGCAATCGGAAACTTTCTTTTACTTCCTCAATTTTTGTTTTTTATTTATTTTTTATTTTAATTTTTAATTTATTTCTGTATGTGTATGAATGTGCTGTCTGCATGCAGGTCTGTGCACCTGTGTTGTGCAATGCCCCGGAGGTCAGAAGAGGGTGTCGGATTCCCCTGGAACTGGAGTTCTCCTGGAATAGGAGTTTCAGACGGCTCTCGGCCGCCATGTGGGTGCTGGGAATCGAACCCGGGTCCTCTGTAAGAGCGGTCAGCGCTCTTAACCGCTAGGCCATCTCTCCAGCCAAAAATTTTATTTACTTCTGTAAGTGTGGGAATGTACTGTCTGCATGCAGGTTTGTGCACCCATGTTGTGCAATGCCGTGGAGGTCAGAAGAGGGTGTTGGATTCCCCTGGAACTGCAGTTCTCCTGGAATTGGAGTTTCAGACGGTTCTCGGCCACCATGTGGTGCTGGGGATCGAACCCAGGTCCTCTGTAAGAGCGGTCGGTGCTCTTAACAGCTAGGCCATCTCTCCAGCCCTACTTCCTCAACTTTTAAATTTACTGTTTCTTCAGGGATTCCAATTACACAAATATTCAACCATGGACAGTCATTCCACACCTAATTAATGCCTTCATTTCTTTTTTTAGTCTTTATTCCTTTTGGGGGGGGTTTCTATTGCATTTTAAAGTCACTAGATCTCAGGGATGGAGAGATGGCTCAGTGGTTAAGAGCACTGACTGCTCTTGCAGAAGACCCGGGTTCAATTCCCAGCACCCACATGGCAGCTAAGAACCATTTTTAACTCCAGTTCCAGGGGAATCTGACTCCCTCTTCTGACTTCCTCAGCATTGCATGACAAGGGTGCACCTACCTATATGCAGGCAGTACACTCATACACATAAGAAGTAATAAATAAATAAACAAATAAATAAATAATTCACTAGATCTTTCTTTCTGTCACTCTCAACCATTTCTCCACTTCCCATACTGTAGTTTTCATCTCCAAAAGTTGGATTTGGTGGGGTTTTTTATATATACCATTCATGTCTGTGCTTGACAGGCTCAGTCTTTCCTCTATCCCCAGGGCCATATAAAATATAATTATTATGTGCAGGACTTGGTGGCGTAAGCCTTTAATCCCAGCACTCAGGAGGCAGAAGCAGACAGATCTTTGTGAGTTCAAGGCCTGCCTGATCTAAATAGCAAGTTCCAGGCCAGCTGGGGCTACTGGGAGACCCTGTCTCAAAAAGATACACACACACACACGTATATATATATACATATAAAATTTTGTTTTTGTGGTGCTGGGGATTGATCCCAGGTCCCTGTACATGCTTAGCAAACACTCTTTCACTGGGTTATACCCCTAGCCCTGTCATTTTTTTTTTTTTTTTTTGTATGTCCCGTGTCCTAACTCTGTCCTCTGTGTCACTTCTGGGCTGGTTTTGAGGATTTGCTTTTTCTTTTCATCATGGGTCATCTGTTCCTGCTTCTTTGCATGCCAGACATTGTGAGCTTTAAGTTTTGGGATATAGTAGCTATTTTTATATTTCTACAAATAGTCTTGAACTTTGCTCTGGGGCAGTTATTTGAAATAGCTAAATCTTTCTGAATCTTGCTTGGTTGGGTGGGATCATGCACCGCATGTTTATGTGAGGATTCGTTCTCCTGACTGTGGAGGCCAGACCCTTGGTAGTCCTCTGACAGATCCCCTATGAGGAATGAATATTCCATTCTGGCTGGTGGGAACAGGACCAGTCCCAGCTGAGACTCTGAGGTTCGTTCTTCGGTCTTTTCTTTCAGTTGGTCTGTGTCTCCTTGTTCATGGTCTCTGTATGGGAAACGTGCCAATCTGAACCTCTCCTGTTTCTGGAGTTTTCTCTGCATTCAGCCCTGTCCTCTCTGCTACTCTGGGCTGGGGATTCCAGTTGTCCTGATTTCCCTAGACCTACATCCATCTCCTCAAGTGAAGGAGACTGTGAGCCTCCATTTACCCCCAGCCCTCATGTCACCTGCCCTAGCCACCTTAGCCTGGGGCAAAAGCGGGGGTCCTAATTTGACATCTTTAGAATCCCAAGTGCTAGGATTAAAGGAGTGTGTCACCACGCCCAGTGAATGTGTCCTTGATTGTAAGTTAAATCCCTCTAGATACTCATAGAAAAGTGCAAATAACTTTTGCTTATAGAGTTGGATTCTGTGTTTTTATTTCATCTTGCCAACACATGGACAGAAATACCAGTAAATGTATTGCTGCTATATTCTGTCTTGATAAAGCTTCTAGAGTGTACTGAAATAAGTTGTCTGCTCTTGTAAATGTGGTACAGCATACAAGAACAATTTCTTGTTAACTGAAAATGTGCATGCTTGAATGTGTGTGTGTCCAAGAACACACATACACATGTGTGTGTGCATATGACTGCAGGTGTGCATGTGTTTGCATGTGTAGTTGGCCAATGGCCGGCCAGTGGGTCCTGAGATTCCTTTTGTCTCTTCCTTCCCAGTGCTGGGATCGAAAGCACATGCCATCCCATTCAGCTTTTTAAACATGGGTTCTAGGAATAGAACTCAAATCCTCATGCTTATATAATGAACACCTTACCAATTAGCTGTCTCCCCAGCCAGAAAAACTTGTTTATTTTCTTGTTTGATTGCTTGTTTTTGCAAGGCTAGAGATCAAATCCAGGCAAGTATTCAACCATCAAATGACACCTCCAGCTTTAGTGACCAAAAGTCTTTCAGAGAATTTGGTGCATTACCAGTTGTGTCCCCCATAGGCTTTAAGTATTCAGACATTTGTCTCCAGTTGGTGGCACTGTTTTTGGATGTCTTAGAAGGTGTGGCTGTGCTAGAGGAAGTATGTCACTGGGGGCAGGCTTAGTGAGTTTATCAAGCCTTGTGGTCTCCAGTCGCTTTCTCTGCTTCCTGTGCTCATTGCAAGATGTGACCCTCAGCTTGCTGCTCCAGCTCCAGCCGCCATGCCTCCCACCACAATGGACTCTAATTCCCTGGAGCCGTCAATCGTAAGCTCAAATAAACTCTTCCTTTTATAAGTTCCTTTGGTCATGGTGTTTTATCACAGCAACAAAAAAGTGACTAGTACAGTTATTTGGTACCAAAGAGTGGGCTGTTGGCTGTAAAGAACCTGACCATGTGGATATTTGGAGAAATGTGGAAGACTTTGGAACTTTGGGCTAGAAAAACTGTTGACTACTGTAAGCAGAGCTTAACAGGCCATTCTAGTAGAAGCCTGGAAGAAAGCATGGCTGCAAAAAAATGTAGTTCCAGAGGAAAATAAAGACTTAGGCAGCAACTGGGATATTTTGATAAAGAGTCTGGCAACAGTTCGCCCACAGCCCAAATGCTTGCCTGATGCTAAGTTGAAAAGCAATGGACTGTCTGGGTGTGGTGGCGCACGCCTTTAATCCTAGCACTTGGGAGGCAGAGGCAGGCAGATCTTTGTGAGTTCAAGGCCAGCCTGGTCTACAGAGTTCCAGGACAGCTGGGACTACAGGGAGACCCTGTCTTGAAAAGACCAAAAAAAAAAAAAAAAAAGAACACATTCATATTTAGATGAACATTCTACCAAATTCTTTTTTTTTCTTTTTATTTCTGTATGTGTATGAATGTACTGTCTGCATGCAGGTTTGTGCACCCATGTCGTGCAATGCCACAGAGGTCAGAAGAGGGTGTCAGATTCCCCTGGAACTGGAGTTCTCCTGGAATTGGAGTTTCAGATGGTTTTCGGCCGCCATGTGGATGCTGGGGATCGAACCCGAGTCCTCTGTAAGAGCGGTTAGTGCTCTTAACCGCTAGGCCATCTCTCCAGCCCCTCTACCAAATTCTTTGATTTGGGTTTATTGAAGCCTAAAGAGGTTTTTTTTGTTTCTTAATATTTTATTATTTTTATTACATGTGTATGAGCATATTGCTTACATGCATGTTAAGTACATGCATGTCATGCAATGCACACAGAAGTCAAAAGAGGGTGTTAAATTTCCTGGAACTAGAGTTGCTAGCCACCTGGGAACCGAACCCAGTCCTCTGCAAGAGCAACCAATGCTCTTAACCGCTCAGCCATCTCTCCATCTCTCCAGCCTGTAGTTGTTTTTTTTTTGTTGTTGTTGTTGTTGTTTTAATGAATAAAAGCAGTTGCCTTCTCTACTGGGATGGTTAATTTTATTTATTGATTTGATCATTAAGAAAAGTCTCAGGCTGGGTGTGGTGGTGCATACCTTTAATCCCAGCACTTGGGAGGCAGAAGCAGGCTGATCTCTGTGAGTTCAAGGCCAGCCTGGTCTACACAGTGAGCTCCAGGGCAGCTGTGACTTAAGGGAGACCCTGTCTCAAAAAAAGACAAAAGAAAATTCTCGGGCTAAAGAGATGGGCTAGCGGTTAAGAGCACTGACTGCTCTTGCAGAGGACCCAGGTTTGATCCCCAGCACCCACATGGCAGCTGAGAACTGTCTTTAACTCCAGTTCCAGGGGAATTTGACACCCTCTTCTGATCTCTGCAGCATTGCAGGACATGGGTGCACAAACCTACATGCAGACAGTACATTCATACACATAAAAAATAATAAAAAATAAATTAAAAAAATAAAAAATAAATAAAAAAAGAAAAGTCTGGATCTAGATACATTTGAAGGGCAATAGACATCAGATATCTGAGACATGGCATGGCTCAGCCATGGGGGGGCTCTTGTGTGCGACAATTCAGGCTCTCCCAAGCACCAGTTCGGGCATTACAAAACTGGGTCACTCTGCTGTCTTTTAGGAACCCTTGGGGGCATTTGCTTAGAAACTTGGTTAAACAACAGTTTTGAATGAATTTTCTTTCTCTGTCCCTATCGCCCCCCTCCAACTGTTAGACAATGGATGAGCTGAATGACCCCTTGACCTTGAATGTTGTAAAATCCATGTGATTGCTGTGGATGGTGTTCACACCTCTAATTCAAACACCAGGGAGACCAAGGCAAAAATGAGGTCAGCTGAAGCTTTGTAGTGAGATATTGTGTGTGCGTGTGTGTGTGTGTGTGTGTGTGTGTGTGTGTGTGTGTGTGTGTGTGTGTGTGTGTGTGGAGAGAGAGACAGAGAGAGAGGGGAAGAAGGAAGAGGATGAGAAAAGAGGAGGAGAGGGAAGGAAAGGAAAAAGGAAAGGAAAAGGAAATTAAAGGGAAGGGAAAGGGCCAGGCGTGGTGGCACACGCCTTTAATCCTAGCACTTGGGAGGCAGAGGCAGGCGGATCTTTGTGAGTTCAAGGCCAGCCTGGTCTACAGAGTGAGT
>VZQC01009853.1:2824772-2838621 GCA_009823505.1 Rhizomys pruinosus | reverse complement strand
GCCTGGTCTACAGAGTGAGTTCCAGGCCAGCTGTGACTAAGGGGACACCCTGCCTCAAAAATAAATAAATAAATATCCAAGTGGCTTAAATGGTTACTTAAAAAAAAATCCTTGCTGGAGAGATGGCTCAATGCTCTTGCAGAGGACCTGGGTTCAATTCTTAGCACCAACATGGGGGCTAACAACCATCTGTAACTCCAGTTCCAGGGCACTACAGGACATGGGTGCACTTACACACAATGCAGGCAATGCACTCATAGACATAAAATTTAAATATAAGCTAAAATAAAATAATAATAAAATAAAAATTTTAAAAATCCTTGGTTTGGGTCCACCTGTCTATCCACCCATCCATCCACCCATCCATCCATCCACTCATCCACCCATCCATCCACTCATCCACCCATCCATCCACCCATCCACTCATCCATCCACCCTTCCACCCATCCATCCACTCATCCACTCATTCATCCACTCATCCATCCACCCATCCATCCATCCACTCATCCACCCATCCATCCACCCATCCACTCATCCATCCACCCATCCACTCATCCATCCACCCATCCACTCATCCATCCACCCATCCATCCATCCACTCATCTACCCATCCATCCACTCATCCACCCATCCATACACCCATCCATACACCCATCCATCCACCCTTCCACCCATCCATCCACTCATCCACTCATTCATCCACCCATCCATCCATCCACTCATCTACCCATCCATCCACTCATCTACCCATCCATCCACTCATCTACCCATCCATCCACTCATCCACCCATCTATCCACCCATCCACTCATCCATCCACACATCCATCCACCCATCTATCTACTCATCCACTCATCTATCCACTCATCCACCCATCCATCCCCTCACATTCATCTTCCACAGAATCTATTGAGTGTTGTCATATGCCCGCCAGTGCAGATACAGTACAAAAAGTGGGCTAAGACCCAACTTCTAGTGAGGGAAGTTGTCCTCAACCCTGGGGATAGCCACTATGCCAAGTACTAGGTGGCCTTGTGGAACAGAGCTGTGATTTGGGAGCCAAAGCCAGGAAGGTTTTACTGAGACCTTCTGGGGAGGAGCAGGAGGACTCCAGGCTCCAAGTACGTACAGAGCTGGTGAGCTCAGTGTGAGATAGAGCTGGAAAGGTAGGCTGGGCCACAGATGTCAGAAAAATGCACAAATGACATTTCTAAGCATTATTCTGGCTGCTACCTGGAGTATAAAAGAAAGGATCCCAAGGTATATGAGAGACAGGAGAGAGGCTGGTATAGGCGGCAACACAGAAACCAGCTCTATAGCCAGAGAGTCCCTGAACCTTGATCCTGCTTTGTGTCCAAAGTCTGGTCTTGACCCTCTCTGGGAATATTTTTTCATGTGTACCATGGGGACACCCCCTCTGCCAAGGTGCTATGGGGATGAAATGAAATCCCAAGCACAAGTCCTCAGTGTGGGCGCGGGCAGAGAAAATGCTCAGACTGTGGCAACTCTCCACCTTTGCTATTTCGCTTCAGTTTGCTGTTAGTGCCCAGGACTGCAGCAGCCATATTCCCCAAACATCACCGTGTGTTTTTAAACCTGTGCATTTAGGTGCCCACCTCCATGTGGTTGAATGTATCAGGGGAGTGGGGGGCATCTTTTCTGTGCTCCTAATATCTGCTCAGCCAACAGCCCCTACTCCTGGGCCTACACCCTTAGGGTGCTATTCACAGTCTGCCCCAGCAAGAGGCTGTGGTCCTTTGTCCTTCCTGACCTCACACACAGAAGCAGCACCCCCAGAGCTGAAAGGCTTCTATTGAGGGCCCCCTTGGATTTGAGCACAGTCTTATCCCACACATTTCAACTCAATCTTCAGGCATAAAAGGACATTATGTAAGCTTAATTAATGCAGAGCCTTCAACAGATCAGTTCTCAGAATTTCTCCTGCCCTGAGGCAAATCTGTGCCTCACAAGTGGCTTTAATCTGACTTTAAAAATTGCTTCTGATGGGTAATCAAAGAAATTGCTGGTGCCGGCCTTCTGCTAAACAGACCAACCTTTGGGCTCTTCTTCAGAGGGAGGTGCTGTATCCCACATTCAGTGGAAGACTTATTTCTGCTTGCTTTCTGATAAGAATGAATATGTTTACAAAGTGTCAAAATGGTACAGTTATCATCTTGTCCTGTATGGTAGTGACTTCAGTCAGCCTCAAGGGAAGCTGCGTATTCTCCCTAAACTGGCAGTTTCTGTCAGAAGGCAGACTTGGGAACAGTTTTCTTTGTTTCACTTCCAGTGGGATAAAGGAGGCTTGAAGGGATTGTGTCCTGGACTCCTTGAGCTGGCTGACATAAACAGGAACTCTGTTAATCTTATCCTATGTTTGACCCCAGTTCATGAGTGGAGCATGCCAGAATGTAAAGTCCTTGTTAAAAGGAAAACCCGATAGGTAGGGACCACAGAGGTGTTGGTTTGGTAACAGATCATCGAGCCCACAGATCATCACAATTCTGTTCCTGTTCCCTTCGAGCTCTGCTACTTTTTAGAAGCGCAGGCTTTTTTTTTTTTTTTTAGAAGTGCAGGCTTCTGTACTTTACCCAAACCCCAGGCACACATCAGCCTAGCTGGGCAAGGTCTCTTTGAGGGCCCATCTGTTCTGAGTGACCATTTGCATGTTGGTGATCTATATCTATATATCTCTATATATGTATATATGTATATATCTATCTATATCTATTTATATATCTATATCTATACTATATATCCATCTCATTTTTTTGTCTCTTCTTTGCCAGCTTTAATTTGGGGTCAGAAAACAGTAAGCTGTTTGAAAATGTAGCCAGCTCCCTCTTGGGCCCTCAGGCACCTGTCTGTCATCACACGTGTAGGAACGGGTGTTAGGCAGAGACGGCCACATGGTGATGGTGCCTATACCTCCTTGAAAGACATCAAATTATGTCCCATTCAGAGGTGACTGGCTTGGCAGAGAGGCGGCAGTGGGGCGGGTGAAGAGCCTCCTCCCTTCTTAGGAAGGATTTGTTCTTGGAGGCAGCATGCGGAGAACAGGAAGATGTCCAACCGAGATTTAGCTCAGCCTCTGTTCTATGTTCTCATCTGCAGACTGCTGCGGTGATACTGAGCACACCCACTTCTCACTAGGTTTAATGAGATGATCTGTGCCAAGCCCTGACATCAATTCATCCATTACTCGTTCCTCCACTTGTTATTTTGGAAAGACTGAAACCTCAGTGTTGAAAAGAAAGGACAATACATGCCTCTGTATTTTATTTATCTACTTGGGCTGCCATGATAGAACCTCACCGACCTCCAGCTTAAACAACAGACATATATTTTCTCACTGTACTGGCTGCTGAAAATCCAGGTCAAGGTGCTGGCAGGCTGGTTTCTGTTGGGGCCTCTCTTTCTGGCTTGCAGAATTCATCTCACTGTGTCCTCCTGTGGCCTCTGGTCTGTGCACAGGCACCCCTGCTGTCTCTGCCTTTCTACATAAGGACAACAGTCCTACTGCATTGGGCTTCCACCCCATGATCTCATTTAACATTACTTCCTAAAGGCTCTGTCTCTAAATAGTCTCACGAGGAGGGGGGCATCCACACATAGATTTTGGAGGACTATACAATTCCGTCCGTAGCACATATTTATAAATTTTGATGAGCAAGTGTGTATGTTATGTTATGTGTGTGTGTGTGTGTGTGTGTGTGTGTGTGTGTGTAGGACAGAGGTCAGTGTAGGGTATCTTCCTCTGTCATGTCTACTTTTTTTTTTTTTTTTTTTTTTTGTATTTTGGAGACAGGGTTTCCCTTAGTCCTAGATGGCCTGGAGCTTGCTCTTGTAGAGCAGGCTGGCTTGAACTCAACAGAGATCTACCTGCCTTGTCTCCTGAGTGCTGGATTAAAAGGGTGTGAGGTACACCACACCCAGCCCAAAAATTTTTTTTTTTTCCTTTTGAGACAGGGCTCCCTGTGGCCCCTGATGGCTGGAACTCACTCTGTAGACCAGGCTGGCCTTGAACTCACAAAGATTCACCTGCTCTGCCTCCGCGGCTAGTCTTAAAGGCTTGGCTCTACTTATTTTTTGACACAGGGTCTCTTCACTGGCCAGGAAGCTGCCAAGATCCACCTGACTCTTCCCTTCCCGGTCCCCCAGTGTCACTGGGGTTACCCTGTGACATCCGGCTTTGACATGGGTGCTAGGGACCTAAATTCAAGTCTTCATGCTTGCACAGCAAGCACATTATTCCCTTAGCCATCTCCTTAGCCCTATCATAATTTTTTTTTTTTTTGGGTTCTTTGCAAGAAAAGGTCTCCTGTAGCCCCAGGGATACTCCTGGAACTCACTAGTAGACAGGCTGATCTTAAACTCACAAGATCCGCCTGCCTCTGCCTCCCAAGTGCTAGGATTAAAGGCATGTGCCACCATGCCCAGTTCATCATAAAATTTTTAACAAGGACGCATAGCCACCCTCCCACCCTACACATCCCAAATGTATGAATGCATATTCATTGCTTTGCATGGAAAGGGTGGATTTTGGTAGCAGGTGTGGAGAATAGTGGGCATTCTTCTGCCCACTTCTAGAATACAGTGAGTCTATAGATGTATTTGTGTGTATGTAATAGTTACCAAAGGTTCCATAAGCTTCCTTTGCTATTTCCTCCTTATAATAACTTTAAAGAACATGATGTTTAAAAGCCTTAGAAAACCCATATTTATATCAACCTTGTTGTATTAGTCACTTTTCTGTTGTGCTGTGATAAAAACCAACATGACCGGGCTGGAGAGATAGGCTAGCGGTTAAGAGCCCGACTGTTCTTGCAGAGGACCCGGGTTCGATCCCCAGCCCAAATGTGGTAAGCTAAACCGTCTGACTAATCCAGGAGAACTCCAGTTTTCATAAGGAATCCTGAGACCCTTTGGACTCCGTGAGCCTTGCACGCACACGGGTGCACAACCTACACGGACAAAAGTACATTCATTACACATACAAAAATAAATAAAATTTTTTAAAAAAAGAAGTATTATTAAAAAAAAAAAACCACCATGACCAAGGGGACCTATAAAAGGAAGAGTCTATTTGAACTTACGGATTGATGTGTCATTCAAGGGGAATTAGAGGTCCATTGTGGTGGGAGCATGGTTGGCTGGGCAGAGCAGAAAGCTGAGGTTCACATCTCCCCATGAGCACGGGAAGTCAAGAGAGAGAGAGTTTGGAGGACTAGCAAGGCTTGTTCAGCTCTCTAAGCCCGCCCCCCAGTGAGTACTTCCTCCATCATGGCCAAACCTTCTACGACCTCCCCAACAGCGCCACCAACTGGGGATTAAAATTTCTGGAATATTTAAAAGCCTATGGGGACATTCTCATTCAAACCACCACAGTTGTCTTGAATAACTTCTCTTGATACCAGAAAATATAACCATTGCAAGTATGTAGAATAACAGCTGTATAAACAACAAACAATACGCCATCAAGAAACTGTATAGGTAAGCAATAGGAAAATCACTAGACCAGCACATATGGGATATTCCTCCAACATTTTCCAAATTTTGTGTTGGTTATATATATTATTTATAAAATTAAAATATGGTCAGCTATGGTAGTACACACCAACAATCCCAGAACTTGGGAGGCACAGGCAGAGCCTGGACTACATGACACCCTGTCAGGAAAACATAAAACAAAATAAAAAATAAACCAAACAAGGACTTAAGACAATATAGAACTGAGGAACACATTCTAATACATCACGTAAGAAGCTGTATTACAGTAACCGGAAAGTTGGTTTTCTTTTTTTTTATTTTTTATTTCATTCTTTATGTGTTGAATGTACTGTCTGCATGTAGGTTTGTGCAAGTGTCATGCAATGCCGCGGAGGTCAGGAGCGGGTTTCAGATTCCCTTGGACCTGGAGTTCTCCTGGAGTTGGCGTTACAGACTCGTTCTCAGCTGTCATGTGGGGTGCTGGGGATCGAACCCGGGTCCTCCGCAAGAGCAGTCGGCACCTCTCAATCGCTAGGGCCATCTCTCCAGCCCGGTAAGGCTGTTTCTTTTTTTTTTTTTTTTGTCTTTTTGAGACAGGGTCTCCCTGTAGCCCCAGCTGTCCTGGAACTCACTCTGTAGACCAGGCTGGCCTTGAACTCACAAAGATCCGCCTGCCTCTGCCTCCCGAGTGCTAGGATTAAAGGCGTGCGCCACCAAGTCCGGCGGAAGGCTGGTTTTCTATGAGGAAGCGTAATTCTGAGTCGAGTTCCCTCCATTCCCTACGTGTTTCTCATAGTCATTTTCCCCACACATTGCCAGTTAAGTGTGTTCTAGTTAAGATAATATGAGTACAAGGATATTTTGGCTCTTAACTAATCCATGTTGATCATGTGGAGAAATTCCATATTAACAAGAAATGATTTGTGATTATGCCTCTCAGTGTGGCACCCGCACTCTGTGAAGAATCAGTGTGACTGTATTCAAGAGGAGCTCTGGATTTCAAAGCACGGCTTTGCTAACCACTGCTTTTATCCCGAATATCAAAGGATCCTATGAATGCTTGGGGCCATCTAATAATCTAACCAGAATTGATTCAACTCTACCCCGCCCTCCCCATCATTTTCTTTTATTAAAAGTATCCAGGCTGGGAGGGGTAGCACAGGCCTTTAGTCCAAGCACTTGGGGGCGGGGGTGAGATGGGGTGGGGGAGAGGCAGGTGGGTCTCTGGGAGATCAAGGCCAGCCTGGTCTGGTCTACACAGCAAGTTCCAGGCCAGCTGGGGCTACTGACAAAACTTGTCATAAGTAAGTAAATAAATAAATTAGCTCCCTGGAGGCTGGAAAGAATGAGTACCCGAGATAAATCCCCAGAAACCACATTTTTAAAAAGCCAGGTTTGGCAGTATACTCTTGTAATTCCAGGACTAGGGAGACAGAGACAGGCAGATCCCTGAGGAAGCCGCCCAGTCTAGCCTGCTTGGCAAGGTTTATAAGAAATTCTGTCTCAAAGGAAAGAAAGAAGAAAAAAAAAGAGGTGTGGAGCTGAGGAGACAGGGCTCAGGGGATAACAGTACTGCTGCACAGCATGAGGACCCGAGTTCAAGTCCCCAGAACCCACATACAAGCTGCATCTAGTGCAAGTATCTGTAACCTCATGCTCCCAATGCCAGGTGGGAGGTGGAGACAGGAGAATCTTCCTGGTGTGCACAACAGAACACAGGGAGCCTGCCTCCAACAATGTAGAAGTTAGGACTGACACTTAAGGTTATCTTCTGGCCTCTGTAGACGCGCGCACGCGCGCGCGCGCGCACACACACACACACACACACACACACACACACACATGCTCACACGCAAAACAAAAACTTACTGGGTTTCCTGCATCTTTAGTTTTCTGGATGAGTTTCCGCATCCCTCTGCTCACTGCTGCCTTGCATGAAAGCCCAGCATTTGAATGTCTGAGAGTCCCCGCATTGTTTGTGGAGAAGTGAGGGCATGTACATGATTATCGGACGAGGGAACTGAGGGCTCCTTGTGGAGTCCCATGGGCTGCATGGGGGCCAGTGCGTTTGTGGAAGAAGCTCCTGGTGGCCTTTCATGGGGGGCAGATGGGGGTGATACTGCCTGTGAGACGACTCTGTCCTGGGCATCGTGAGAACCAACGAAACATGACCTGTTTTCATTGTTGGCAGCACTGGGCTAGGAGGCTCCCGCTCTGCTTCTGAGAGTGCTGCCAGCCTGGATCCATACACCGCGTCCCTGGAAGTGACTGAGCCAAGGAAGCATCCCCAAGAAGCCAGGGGGCCAGAAGATTCTGCACCGCCCAGCTCATCACTCCTTGAAGAGCAGAAGTGCTTGCCATCATCCATGCCTTTCACCGAGTGTTCCCCAGAAGTGAGCCCCGAAGCAGCACCCGAAGATGGTCCACTCAACCAGCACCTAAGGAGGGAACTCTCCCCCAGTGTTCCTGGGGATGCCTTAGCAAGTTTTACTGAAGGGGACAGCTCTACACAGCATGTGATGGCTCCCAAAGCCCCCAGTGCTGAAGGTGACACAGATCTGAGAAAAGAGAGACAGAACTCCTCCTCTTCCAGTTGTACAGAATTGCCAGGAGTTTCCCCAGCACCTCCCAGGGAGCCAAAGACAGAGCTGCTCTCTGGAGAAGGTGGCAGGCATGGTAGTTTGGAGACCCAAGGGAGAGAGGGTGCAGGTGGCTCTTCCCTGCCAGAATCTGCCACTAAGGCCTCTGCTGCTATCCAGTTAGAAATGGAGAGGTCAGCTGTCCTTGAAGAGTTCCCCCCAAAACTTGAGACCATGGTCCTACAAGATTCAGTCTCAGGACCCTCAGACATGGAGAACGGTCAAGTGGAGGTGCTGTCTGAGTATTCGGCCAACAACTTGGAGTTCCTTAGTACCTCCAGAAATAATTCAGGGGCTGCCCACCAAGCAGAAGCAAAGAAGCTTTCCCAGGAAAGCTGCCAACACCAGGCGGGAGTACATGTGCCATATGCAGAGCTGCCCTCGGACCCACAAGGTCCCGCCACAGGGCCAGGGACCAGTGAGACTCTGAACAGCAGTGATTCTCAGAGCCACCTACAGAGAGGGACACCAGGAGCTGAGCCCCAGCAAGTTGTCTGTGTGTTCCCGGGCCACCAGCTGGATGGTAGCCTGCTTGTGGGTGCTGGGGCAGAGGAAGCACCTCCTTCTTCAAGCCCCGCTGCACGTCTACCTGATTGGATTTCTGTTGCCACAGAAGGATTCAGCTTGGCCATAGAGAAGGTTTCTGAGGCTAAGATGCCAGTTTCTATAGATTTGGCCACAGAATGGGTGGATGCAGGATTAATGGGACTGAAGCCGGCATCATATCTCAAAAGAGCGCAAGGACCACCAGAAGAGAGCCCCCAAGGGGTTCCTGTCCCTTCCCTGCAGGAACAAAGCAAAGTAATCCCAGGAACAGTGCTGCTGCCCCCTCTTCCTCCTGGGGCTTCAGGGGAAAATGCTGGAAGGTCAGTAGGACCAACTTCTGGAGACAAGGCCCCCCAGAATCCTGAAAACCTAGTTGTGGTTAGAGAAGAAAGCAGATCTCCTGGAGGCCACCCAGCGGGACAAGAAAAAGCTATCAGAGTCCTTGACAGTACAGAGCCTGTGAACTGTGAGGGAGAGGAGCCTCAAGCCTTCCATTGCCAGCTTGATCTAGAGATGGCTAAAGAGGAGGTTTCAAAGCCGCACAGTGACACAGAGAGCACAATGCTTCCCAGGTCAGACCCAGCCTGGCCCCCCGGGCCAGACTCTGAGTCTGCAGAAGCAGCAGAGCAGGTGATCTCGGAATCCCACGTGACCAACACAGCTCCCTCAGTGCACAAATGTCATGAGAGGGACCCCATCGTGCCCCCAGCACAAGATGGAACTGGTGATCATTTGGCTCCCCAAGAATCCATCCTGGAAAGGCCAGGATTGCAGACCAAGTGCCCCAACAGGCTTCCGGGAAAGGAGGGGACAGCACAGGTGCTTCCGGTTCTAGACTCTGAGAAATCAGATTTCCTGTCTGCTCCAGCTTCAGGGGTTGTACCCAAAGTCCAGGAGGTGGAGAGCACATTGGAAGTGAAGATGAGGAGCCATTTGCCTCTACAGAGCTGTGAGGGGGACAACTTGCTGATATCCCCAGGCCAGCCATGTGGGCCAGGGCATGAAGTCCAAGCTGATGTGTCGCATCCCCCTGATGGGGCGAACTCAGAAGTGGACTGTGGACTCATGATGGTCATTCTGGAGCAAGACTGCCAGGGAAAACTACTCTTCCCAGAGGACAGCCCCCCACTACCTTCTGAGAAACTGCTCCAGCCATCCCAACTGGACTCAGAAACATCCATGTTTGCTCCGCTGGCAGAGAAGGCCAAGCCACCCACAAATAGGGAAGGGGCTTATCCAAGTGCCCCAGGTCCTGAGAAGCAAGGTACAGATCCTCCCCAAATCCCAGTGCCTGGGAAGCCTTGGACAGATGTGAGCTTCCCTGCTCACGGAGGAAAGGGGCAGCCTTCCAGATCAGAGTGTCAAAGTGAGTCCCCCAAAGGGGATATCCCAAGTTCATCACCTGAGAATACAGCTCTGGGAAGGGGTCCATCAGAGGAGTCAGAGTTGTCAAACGCAGTAGGACAGAAGTTGCCTGGACTAGGGGGGGATGGTCAAGAGGACATAGGAAGTGGTGGTCAGTCCTCAGACAGCCTGCCTCCTGCAGCAGATGATAGCTCAAAGGACTCTTCCATTACAGGAAATTTGGGTGGAACGGAAAGTTGCTGTGCTGGGCAAGGGCTGAGCAAGTCCCAACAGGAGCTGAAAGCAGGCAGCCTACATGAAGAAGCGTGCAGTGGAGATACAGGCGATTCTAAAGCAAGTGACGCACTGCCCGTGCCCCAGTGCTTGAGTGAGACGGAGGAGGTGGCAAGTAGAAACAGAGTGGAGGCCCCGCCCCGTGTACCTGACTCAGTAGCTCTCCGCGATGCCGCACACTGCCTGCCAACCCCAGTGCCCACTAGCCCTGGAATCACACCCACCTGGGAGGCTCCAGAGAGCAAGGCACACGATGAAACCCAGGAAGTGTCAGTCTCACAGCTGGAAATGGAGCAGCCAGCTACCCCAGACACAGAGGTGCAGGGGCTTCTTGGAAGTTTCCCGAGAGCGGAGGAGCAAGATGGTAAAGACGGGGCTGCCGAGCTGGAGGGCCCAGAAACAGCTCAGAGTGGCGGCTTCCTTCAGACCAAGCAGTGCCTGACCCCTGAAAAAGAAGCTTCCACCTTGGCTCTGCGTGAGGTGAGCCACACTGTGCAGCTCGGGTCCAGTGGTCAGGGTGCCTTGCTACCGGCTGGAGAACTGGGGGCGACCGTCAGAAGCACTGTGGATGTTTTGACATACGAGACTGTTCCAGGCCCACAGAGGCTCCTGCAGGCCGGGCCACCTGAAGAGGCCGAGCCTGACACCCCTTACCTGCATATCAGTGGTGCTGGCAGAAAGGGAGCAGAAGACGGTGGGGTGAGAGCTGTTTCCTCCAAGGACCTCGGAGCTCCTGGTGAAAGCCCCTACCCCATAGAGGACCCCCTGCCTGCTTTGGAAAATGCCAGCCCTGGAAAGCTATCTGCTGCCTCCCCCACCACCCTCTTGCAACCTGCAGCTGCAGGTGGGGAAATTTCTGCAGTGGGAGAGGGCAGTGGCAGCCCCCATGCTGGAACCACAGAGGGACCTCTGGGTCTCATATCCAGTCTGGACAGGATGTCTCTCCTGGACAAAGACAAACAGATGACAGGGAAGACAAAGGGGGCTGCAGACCCAGATGCAAGTGCCAGCCCCTCTGAAATTGCAACGTGCCCTGCCAACGAGGATGCAACTGGAAAGACAGAGAGCAGCAGGGAGAGGGAGAGAGCACTTTCCCTTGACCCGAGGGGTGGTACATCAGGTAGTGGGGGTTCCAAGCAGACTAGCATAATCACAGGACTCCCTGACTTCAGACAGCACATCACCAAGATCTTTGAGCAGTCTGCACTTGGAGCCCTGGCTGCAGATCGGCCCCAGAGTTCTCTTGGTGAAAAGGCGGGAGCTGAAGGGAATGTACTGGTCAAAGACCTCACCATACCACTGAGCCCAGAGAAGTTTCTAGATGGAACTCAAAGCACAGCTGCTGCCCCTCTCCCCGTGTCTCCTGAGAGACTCTGGGTGGAGAAGCAGCCAAAATCAGCTGTTGAGGCTAAGACTGCACATGTGATTCCCCAGGATCCAGCTCCAGAGAACCTGGCAGGTCTGGTGGGGCCAGCCTTGGAGGAGAACCTTCCAGGTCCCAGGGTTGATGGGGAGGTGACCTGTGTCCCATTGATCATGAGAAGTGAGAGGCTAGAGGGGACTGAGGAAGACTGGCCTGGCCTGGGAGCCCAGGATCACTCACAGCTGGAGAGAATTGGGCAGGAATTAGCAGCTGCTCAGGGGATATCTGTAGAAAGAGCTGCTGACCTCCCTGTGGTTGACAGCCACGGAGAAGAGGCTTCTGCTCCAGGCACCAGCATTTCTTCTGGAAAAGAGCACCTGGAAACAGCCAGTGCCAGTCAACACAGAGATATGAGTGATCAACCAGGATCCACCTGCACCCTGGAAGCTTCTTCTCCCAATGGGAATGTTGTGCCTGAGGCTAGCACTGAACCCCAGACCTCTGCCACACTAGGGGATGAAAAGAAATCCAAAGCTCCTGTCCAGATAGTAGAAATGCAAAATGCCCCAGGCCACCAAGGTACCACAAAGCCACTAGCCAGGGGAGTGTTGGCTTCTCCCCTGGAGCCTGGCGAAGTGGCAGGGACTGCTGAGGGAGGAGAAGGTGACATTACATTGAACAGAACAAAGACGTGGGCATGCATCTCTGGTGACCTGCCTGAAACAGGTACTACAAGGATCCTTTCTGGTGTGGTTGGTGACTCAGTGCTGCCTGGGAGCTGTCAGGACCCAGGATGCTTTGGTAGGGCTCAGTCAATGGTGGATGCAGGCACCCTGCAGGAGGACACCAAGGCTGTGTACCAGCAGGACAAGGAACAGCCAGGGCCTCATCTCTACAAGAAGATGGATGTCTTTCCACCCCCAGAGCCTGGTGAAACTGGAGGCCTGAAGCTGCGTCTGTTGGCTCCGGAAGTCCACACTGACAGGTATCTGGGCAGAATGCCCACACCTTCGCAGCCGATCCCCCACTTCATGTTAAGTGACTCAAACAGATGGGTGGTTTTTCAGACACTATAGGTTTCCCATAGCTAATAGGTTAAATGACCCCACTTACCCTCTGGATGTATTGGAATTCTGCAAAGTGTGAAGAGGGTTGGAGGCATGAGAGCTGTTTGTTTGACTATCTTGTTCCTTTCCTTGTGTTCTTTAATTTATCCAAAACCCTGGAGAAGCATGAAGTGCTTACTGGCTTGGCGGTGATTGGGTGAGAGGTTGCAGGCAGTTATGTGTTTTCTGGAACTCAGATAGAGCTGGAATTGTTTAGGTAGAAGGATCCTACAGGATTCAAAGCAGCTCCAAGTCCCTGGCTGCCTAAAGCTCCCCCACCCCCACCCCATCTCTCTCTCTCTCTCTCTCTCTCTCTCTCTCTCTCTCTCTCTCTTTCTCTCTCTCTTTTTCTCCGTATGAGGGTAATTTGTGGGAGTTGGCTCTCTCCCTCCACCATCTGGGTCTCAGTTATTGGTCAGCCTTGGAGTCACATTTCTTTACCTACTGAGCCATCTACCAGCCCACTGTCCTTTTTGGCTAGGATGATGGACCATGCATTTCCCATCATGCAATTCTCACCATAGAAACTATAACAGTCTTGATTGGTCAGTGTTTGATTCTAGGAGGAAGCTGGGTTTATGGAGAACAGCTCTGTGGTGTTCAGTGATTGGCCATTGTGCTGGATAGCTTTAGTGTCAACTTGACACACCTTGGTTGAGGGAGCCTCAATTGAGGAATTGCCTTCTTTGGACTGGCCTGTGGCCATGTCCGTGGAGTATTTTCTTAACTTTTGAGTGATGTCAAAGGGCCCATCCCACTGTGGACAGTGTCACCCCTGGGTAGGTTGTTCTGTATTGTATAAGAAAGCAGGCTGAGCACTGGCTAGGAGAGCAAGTCAGTAAGCAGCATTCCTCCATTGGCCTGTGCTTCAGCTCCTGCCTCCAGGTTGCTACTGTAACCTGGGAGATGGAAGATGAATAAACCCTTTCCTCCCCAAGTTTGTATGAGTCAGAGTGTTTTATCACAGCATTTGAAGGCAAACTAGATCAGCCATGTTCCTTGGTGGGAAAGAGTCTGGTTTAGGGCCACAATAATTTTGATGATCATTAATGGTCTTGATGGTTAATT
>VZQC01009853.1:2649584-2824660 GCA_009823505.1 Rhizomys pruinosus | reverse complement strand
GAGAGAGAGAGAGAGAGAGAGAGAGAGAGAGAGAGAGAGAGAGAGAGAGAGAATGGGGTGGGGTCAGACTCTAAAATAGTACCTGTGTCTCCGAACAGCTGTGGGCATTTTGTAAATGATTTGATTCATACTCTGCACATGCTGAAAGAATGTATGGTCACCTGTTCCTCAACACTCCCTTTGGCTCCCAGCTGCCTCTGTTGCCCAACAGTAGCAACTCCCATGACTCTGGGCCAGCACATGTGGCCCAGGCTGCCCAAACAGATGTAAGCTAATCTGCATTTGATGGCTGTTTCTGTACTGACTTAGTGAACAACTGCCTGCGGCCCTCATGGGCCTGTGCCTCTTGCATTCCCACTTGAGGTATAGGGAAATTATCTGTGTAGCTGGGAGGAATCTCTTCTTTTCACAAATGAGTGGATCAACATCTTCCTTTCAGTGTCTACAGGCATTGTGTCATCTTGGGAAATTCAGGGCCACACACAGAATAGCCCCATAAATATTTCAGGGCTCATCATTTTAATCGCTTTAGAATTTAAAATGGTAATTACTGAATATATATATTGAAATTATGATTTCTTTCTGCCACATTTGTAAAGTATAGGAAAGTATTAAGAAAAAGAGCTGGAGAGATGGCTCCTGCTCTCGCAGGACCCAAATTTAGTTCCCAGCACCCATGTAAGGCAGCTCACAACTCTAACTCCAGCTCTTTGGGATCTTTTACCCTGTTCTTGCCTCCACAGGCACCTAGACTCATATGCACACACCCACACAGATATACAGGAACAGTACAAGCACACCACTTCCTATTACTGTTATTGTATAATTTCACCTATTGATATTTTAGTGTAAATATTTATAGCACCTTTTTCTGCCTGCTATCAAAGCTCTTTACAGACTTGAGTCTTAGTGGTCCATACAGGACAGCTGATCTCAGTCTTCACATGTTGAGACATATACATGCTCTGGACCTACCTGACCTACATGGCAGCCATTGTCCACCACACACGAATGGAGACGCACGTGTGTGTGTGTGTGTGTAAGGGTAACACATACCGCCGCATGCTGACAATTTAGTATTTTGTCAAAAAGAGTGCAAAATAAAGCATTGATCACTTTCATGCTGTGTGTCTGTGAAATGATAGTATTTTGAATGCTGTCAGTCAAAATATATTATCAAAATTAATTTTACTTTCTGGGATCTTTAACGAGGCTCCCTAATTTTTAAAAATCACACATGTAGGCTTTGCACACATGCCTTGCATCCAATGCAGATCACATGGCTCCAAAGCCACCTCTTCTCTGGTCCTTGAAGGAAAACAGGAAGGTAAAGGGTTAGTTACTCTGCTATTGCTTGGGACTCTTGGGGAAACTCTTTTCCACCCAGCCTACTATTGGCTAAAGCCCCCTAGAAAAAAATTCTATTGCACTCTGCTCCAGCCTGCCTAGTGAGATGATCCTTGGCGCTGCTCCTTGAGGATTCCAGGGAGGATAACATCTGAGCAAATAGACCGCAGGATTCAGTCCTTATGCTTAGGGGACAATCAAAAAGCTCTTTGGACAGACACAGATCAACTTTTCCCACTAGAAGTGTGATACAAGCCACAAAGATCTTAAATTTTCTTCTTTTTTTTTTTTTTCTTTTTAAGAAAGGGTCTCCCTGTACCCCCAGCTGTCCTGGAACCCACTACATAGACCAGGCTGGCCTTGAACTCACAGAGATCCATCTGCCTCTGCCTCCTGAGCCCTAGAATTAAAGGCTTACACCACTAGGGCTGGCCTTATCTGAAATTTTCTAAAAACCACATTAAAACACACATACAATTAACCTTAAATAATTATTTTATTGAAGCTATTATGTTAAAATAATGCCATTTCAAAGTGAAATCGATGCAGTCGTTATTGAGGTGATAAACTGCACTCTTGTTTTCTTGATATCAACTCTTTCTGTATGATATACTCGCAGAACATCTCAATAGAGAGCCGAGCCGACAACACAGTTGGCTAATGGCTGCCGACTCAGAGAGTCTTGACATGGAGATCTAACAGTTCCCATAATGGATCCAGAAGACTGCACCCACCTCTAGGGACCCCGAAAGCCCCTGTTTCTCATACCCACGGCTTACAACAATGAAGAAAATGCCTCTTTCCTTACAGTGGAGACTTCTTGTAAACCTGTTTATCACAGGGAATTGTGTGTACAGCCCTTAGAAGGTCTCAGAGAAACTTCTGTCAAGGCCCAAAGGGGCATGTCTAGGGCAGAGGCATGTGAAGGTCAAATCCAGCAGCTGTCTGGGAGGAAGGTGGGTGGGTGCTGACAGGAGATAGGTTGTGATGCAAGCCAAGGCTGGGACTCTAAGATCATTCCCAAGCTCTGCTTCTTACTGGTTACAGAGAAAACCTCAGCCTGCTCCTCTGCAGGATGTTGACAAGTGAACCTGCTTCATCAGATTGCCCTGAGGTTGAAGGAGATTGCCCACTCCAGTGTCACACCGGCACGTCCTGGTGCCTGTCGAGTGTTGGGCTCCTGTGATTTCATGACAGGCTTTCCTAGCATGACAGGCTCAGCCACCTCCGCTCTTCAGTGTGCAGATGATTCCTGAGATCTCAGTCTGTGGACCTCAAGCTGAGGCTCCAGGCTGCCTATTTCTGCTTTGCAATAACTGCAGCCCCAGCTGGCCTGTAACTCACTATGTAGACCAGGCTGGCCTTGAACTCACAGAGAACCACCTGCCCCTGCCTCCCAAGCACTGGGATTAAAGGTGTGTACCACCATGCCCAGCTCTGAAATTTTTTTTTACATGTATGAATATACTGTCTGCATGTAGGTTTGTGCACCCGTGTCGTGCAATGCCACAGAGGTCAAAAGAAGGTGTCAGATTCCCCTGGAACTGGAGTTAAAGTCAATTCTCAGCCGCCATATGGATTCTGGGGATCGAACCTGGATCCTCTGCAAGAGCAGTCGGTGCTCTTAACCGCTAGGCCATCTCTCCAGCCCCTGAATTTTTAAAATATAAAAATTTTATGGGTATAAGTACTTATTCACATGTATGTATGTATGTATGTGTAACATGTATGTGCCTGGTGCCCACAGAGATCAGAAGACATCAAATTCACTGAAACTGGAGTTACTGATGGTTGTTAGCTACCATGTGGGTGCTGGGAACTGAACCTGGGTCTTCTGCAAGAGCAGCCAGTTCTCTTAACCACTGAGCCATCTCTCCAGCTAACATTTCTTGAGATAGAGCTTCACTGTCTTGCAGTCTTTCTCTGTATGTCCCGTTGTATTTCAGCATCACATAATGTTTCCAGTTTCCACTCTCTTGTTGAGAGGTCAGGGGACTGGCTTCTGTGAAATTGATTGAATGTCAAAGATTCTGCTGACTGGAGTTGACATGAGAGCACAGGTCTTCTTTGATATCTTGGAAGTGTCTCTTTTGTCTTCTTGGAGACACGAGTGATTGATAGTCCCACTCATACCCATGTAGATGCGTGCATCATATGTTTACATGGTGTTATTTCCCAGCTACAATATCTGACTGGCTGTCGGTGATGTGCTGTGGATAGCCCAGGGCTTTGTATCCCTTCAGTCATGTCCCCCATTCTGAGAAGCAGGCTCAGACAGACTGTGGCCTATTTCTGTACATTGTGTAGTCCTACTATGGGGAAGCCTGGGACCAGAGGGAGCGACTCTTTATGTTGAAGGGATTTGACTTGATGTGTCCATTGTCGATCATCTTCCACATTGGTGGAATACCTAGACTTTGGCATTTTTTTTTTTTTGGTCTTTTTGAGACGGGGTCTCTCTTTAGTCCCAGCTGGCCTGGAGCTCACTATGTAGACCAGGCTGGCCTTGAACTCACAGAGATCCACCTGCCTCTGCCTCCCAAGTGCTAGAATTAAAGGCGTGCGCCACCACGCCCTACAACTTTGGCATTTTGATTACATATGACAAATGTTTAGATAAGTAGCCCTGAATCAATGTTGGACATCACCATACTTCTATTTACTAAATCCACAGGGGTCTTCATTTATGTGGGGAAATGTTTGGAGAAGTATCATATTCAATTATTAGTGCATTTTAAGAGAATCAGATTGTTCCTGGATGCTTAGGGGTCTCTGGGTGAACCTAGGCTAATTACCAAGGGTGGTTGGGTTGAAAAGTTGACAGAAAAACAAAGAGGCAAGGTTGGCTGCTTGCCGAGGAAGCCCTGGCAGGACCTGAAAGCCACAGGGAGCGGATCCTCTGTTCCTTCCCACACCCTCTCCCTACGCAGTCTCTAACTCTCCCTTCTCTTCACCCCTTCTAAAATGACCAGTGCTGACACCAGATTTTCAAGGTTAAGAATAAAGTTAGAGGACGGCCACAGCTGTGTAAATTAAGGAAGAGGGAAAAAAAAATCTCCCAACATAGTTCTCTCAGTACAGATCCGAGGCAACAGTACTTGGCCTGGAAACCTCCTAGCTTTATTTGATGGCAATATTCTTCCCTAATGCTAGACTGTCTGGACCATGGGCCCACTTGTAGCTCCGCAGCTGCCTGGCTTCTTAATCCTTTTTCCCCCCTATACCTATAAGATGGGACAGTAAAAAAATAACACCTTCCTGGTAAGGTTGGGATCAGGACACAGCTGGAATGGATAAGGCCTGGTATGTAGAGGTCTGCTACTGCATGTGTGGGAACAGTAGTGGGGTCTGTCTCTAGCCATTCTGTCTCTTAGGGCCTCCATTGCTGCCTGTCCTCTGGGGTTCCAGTCACTCTGCTCAGACCATAAGCATGTCTTCCATGCAACGAGATCATATATCCAAATGTGCTTAGATGACAGGCAGGGAGTACGGGTGCTGTTATCCAAAGCTTCAGTCACTGTGAACTGTCTATATAAAAGTCAAAGGGCCCTTGGCCTAGTGGTTAGGAGCGCCAACTGCTCTTGCAGAGGACCCGAGTTTGATCCCCAGCACCCACATGGTGACTGAGAACCGTCTTTAACTCCAGTTCCAGGGGAATCCGACACCCTCTTCTGACCTCCGCAGCATTGCACGACATGGGTGCACAAACCTGCATGCAGATGGTAAATTCATACAAATAAATAAATAAATAAATAAATAAATATTTAAAAGTCAAAGGGCCCTATAACATGTAGCCTTCAAGTTCTGAAGCTTTAGTGTACTGCAATTAAAATTTCCTAAGAAATGAACCTGTCATTTCAAAGAGTGCCAAGTCTCCTTAGGAGGCACCTGATGTTGGTGGCCAGCTTCTGTCTGCAGGGCCAGGTGGGGACACGAGCACCCACCTTTGGCTCTCCCGTGTTTGCAGTTGGTCCACAGTGGCCTCCGTCCACACTTTACCTGGGCCCAGTGCAGGGATGGTGCTCTTCCACTGAAAAGTCCAGGGCTTGTCTCGGGGCAAGGTGATCATTTTGCAAGTTGCATGTGGCCAGACTGACCCAGCTCTTCTTCCTGAAGTCTCTTATTACTGTCATGGAAGGAAGCCATTGCTCAGGCCTGGATGTGGGCTTGACTGGGAAACAAGGTTTGGGAAATGAATATGCTTACCACGTGGATGGTGCTGGAGTAAAACTCAAGGGCATTCTTGTTGGGACCCACTTTACATAAGAGGAAACTGAGACTCCAAATGGGGAAGGAACTAGGGAGCTAACAGAACCAGCACTGGCTTCTGGCTTATTGGCATCTAACATTCTGCCAACAGCAACTATTTCTCTGCTTCTAGACTTTCCAGAGAAGACGGCACACCTCAGGTTGAGAGCAAGACTAGCATAGGCCTGGATATCGGATGAGCTCAAGTTCTAGGTCAAGTTCAAGGTCTGTGACCTAGGGGACTGTTTCACCCTCTCTGAACCTGTTTAGTTATGTGTAAGATAGAAGCACACAGTGAGAGTCTATTGTGGTTAGGATGATGTGATGGGAGTTCTCTGTGCAAGTTCCCTTCACTCATTTATCTCTTGGTTAGATGGTCCTTCCTGTCTGCTCTCACCTCAGCATGTAGGGAATAGGCAACCTTGTCAGAGAGCTGATGAAGATAAACTAGGACTAGAACCTCTCTTCTAGAAGGCTCTTTAGACCTCAAGAGTAGGTTAAAAACCTGTCCACTAACCTAGCTGACCAATAGACTCCTGTGGAGGTGAGTCTTTGAGCCACCATGCCCACTCAGGCCTTCTACAGTGATGGACTGTTGTGCGTCTCCACTGCCCACTGCTGCAGCCATCCAGTACGATAGTTTCATGTGGCCTTTGCATACTTGAAACGAGGCTAGTGCCAACAAAGACCTGAACTGTTTGGCTTGTTTTCATTCTAGCTAGTTGGACTTGGAGTTGAAATAGCCACATGGAGCTGGAGGCTTCTATCTGGGGGCATTCCAGAAGGAACCAGGGTTTCCTCATGCCTAGGAAAGGTATTAATCTTCACTGTCATTGTTGGATTTAGTTCTGTGAGTGAAACTCTGGAAGTTTCTCCTGCACCTATTGGTGCTCAGGTGTTAGATTCGTCCTCCTCTTCAGATGCCAGTTCCTCAAGTGGGAAAACCTCCTCATACATTCGAAGTAAGCAATCCACCCATGAACCACCCTGGGGATGTGTATCTCCAGGGTAAAATCTGAGGTGGATTCAGGGCTCTACTGCCCAGAAATGCTGACCGGCAGGAGAGACCCTTCTATACTGAACCAAGAAATATGCTGGGCCTGCCAACCTTGGCTTGGCTTGCTGTCAACACACCCAGGCCTGCAGACCTGCCTCTGAGCTGGAGGTGGTGTAAGGACACCCCAAGTCACATGGTCAGCTGGCTCTAAATAGCAACACCCAAAAGCGACCGACCCTCTTTGCCTGTACATCTTGTGGGCATACCTGCCAGAGTGATTCTTGCCAGCTTGAACGGGCGTCAGAATGGGCAGAGGTTCTGTTCTTCAGTTGATGGCTCTGCATTGTTCTTGTCCTGAGAAACTGGCAGGGTGAGGGAAAGGTGTAATGTGCAGGGTCAACAAGGCTGGCTCGTAGCATCTCGGCTCTGACTTGTTTTCCCTCCCATTCTTCCGTCCCTCTCTCCCTCCCTCTCTTCCTCTGTTCTTCTCTCCCTCCCTTCTGTCCATCTTTCCTTCCTTCCAGACAGAGGCTTACTCTGTGGTCAAGGGTGACCTGTGGCTCATTATGTAGCCTGGATTAGCCTCAAACTCATGGCTGAAACTGTCTCCTGCTATTTTAATCCCAAACCCCTTGTGCTGGCCTTGTGTCTTGGGTCAGCACTGAGTTCTCAGGCCAGGTTCCCCATCTCTGGGGAAAAGGAGAGTAAGATACTGTGTGTGTTCCAGGTGAGCTGGGAGAGTGAGTGGGAAGGGAAGGACATGGTACTGTGGGAGAAATCAGACTGAAGGCAAGGGTTTAAACAGCTTCCATTCCCAGGGTCATATGGGGAGGTGTCAGGAATGCACCAAACCTTAATGTTTTATTGCAAGTGAACAGCGCTGATGATCTCTCCTGGGGGAAAAGGAGAGTTGAAACGAGTGGATGAGGCAAGACACAGAGCACACTGCCCAAGTCAGCTTGCAGTAGCAGCGGGAAGAGGGGTCAGCTTGCAGTAGCAGCAGGAAGAGGGGTCAGCTTGCGGTAGCAGCAGGAAGAGGGGTCAGCTTGCAGTAGCAGGGGGAAGAGGGGTCAGCTTGCGGTAGCAGCGGGAAGAGGGGGCAGCTTGCGGTAGCAGGGGGAAGAGGGGTCAGCTTGCGGTAGCAGGGGGAAGAGGGGGCAGCTTGCGGTAGCAGGGGGAAGAGGGAGCAGCTTGCGGTAGCAGTGGCTATCCAGGAAGAGCGGCCAGCAGCTCCTGCAGGCTGCATGGACAAAGCCCCTGAGCCGTGAGCGTCTTGTAGACAGTGGCACCTCCCACAGTGGACTGAGCTGTATGTGTATGTGCCAGGCTGCCTGCTGAGGAAGAGAAGCTAGCAAATGGGAAGCTCTGTGCTGGGCATTCAGGGCACACTGGCACAGGCTCCTCCACTAGGAAGAGCTGCAGGATACACTGTCGGTTGTGTGGGCAGATTGGTGTGCAGCAGCTGAGTGATGCATGCAGCTTGGTGACCCCCAGCCTGGAGCTCAGCATGCTCCTGAGGAGTCCAACCGGCCATGGAGGGCCATCTGCTCCTCAGGTACTGTGTGTGAGGGATCGCACATCCTCCACCTGCCTGAGCTAATGGCCTGCCACACAGGATGGGAAGGTGGACATCACGGTCCTCAGTTCTTGGTCTAGTCATGATCACATGGAGAGACTGTGAATTTTGGCCTCTGACCAAAAAGATAAACCACACTCTTCTTTCTTGAGGAAACTTGGACTTGCAGGGCCCAGCTCTTGGTTACCTCGCACCTGATACTCTGTGTGACTCCATAAGTGTCTATGAATAATTAAACACAGCCAGCTATCAGGTGAACTGGGGGTTCCTGTCCTGGAAAATGAGGTCAGACTAGACTTCAGAGGCAGATGACGGAGCCTTAACATCCGACTCTTAAAACCTAGCCTTCGCAACCTTGAGCAAGTTCTTAAGGCCTATTTCGTCATCTGAAATGTTGTGTAATATCGGGATGACTTCAGAAAGTTACTACAGAGATTACATAAAAGTAATGTGTACTGGGCTGGCGAGATGGGTCAGTGGGTCCTGGGCACTTGTCACGAAGCCTGACAACCTGAGTTCAATCCTTAAAATCCACCTAGTGGAAGGAAAGAATGGACTCCTGCAAGTGGTCCTCTGACTTCCACATGTATGTCTTCCCCCCATCCCCGACACACAATAAATAAAATTTAATTAAAAGCATGTATAAAAAGGTTATCAGAGGCCCTGTGTGACCTATAGCAAACATAAATATTGGATTGTTTTAATTATTACCATTATTTTATCATTACACCATTTGGATTGCTGATAATGTTAAGGTACCTAAAGATAAAGTTTTTATACAGTGGATCATGGGAATTTGCTGAAGTTCTCAAGCAGTATGCACTGGATTACTTAGATGTGCCAGTACCTCTCCTACCCCTCCACCCACACCCCAGTCCTGCAGACACAGCCTTCAGTGTTGTAGTGGAGGCCAGGCCAAAGCATCTGGCACTCATGGGGAACGCATTCTCTTCTTTGTGGAAACCAAGGCTTTGGGGTTTGCTGAGAGTGGCTACAAAAGGCTGCAAGCTAACATTAGTGGGCGCGGGAACATGCCCTGTGGGTGAGCCAGGGCACACCAGCGGGAAGTAAGCACTGAGCATGTTTTGTGGGACAAACTGCCTTGGCTATTGTGGTAGGATGTTTGGAGCTGCCAGCCCACCCCAGATCTCCTAGAGATGCGGGAGAGCAGAAAGTGTACAGCCCCGTTGCCTGTCCAACACCGTAACACAATCGCTTGAGGAGGAGAACTCTTCCTGGCAGGCCACCGAACAGTGGGTAGTGAACACACATGTTCAGAGCTGGCAGGCAATGAGAATCTGGGGGTGGGCGGAAGTGTCAAGCCTGGGCTTGAGTGCTTAGCCCTAGGTCACTTACCAGGCCACTTTTGGAAGATGTCTTGAGAGATGTTCCTCTTACTCTCATGTCTAAGCAAGAAGCATGCTGGCTTTTTCAATGGAAGCTACTTCATGCCTAGCTCAGCCATTCACAGTAAAGCTAGAAGGATCTTTGGGGGCTTCAGCCTCCTCACTTGACAGACAAGAGATCTGAAACCCAGAGAGGGCCTGTGAGTTCCCTAAGGCCACACAGCCTTTCAGTTACTACTGAAATGTAGTTCACCAAATGTAGTTCTTTGACCTCAGCCCTGCTGGCACCGCGCCAAGCAGCCACTGGAGATGTTCTGGATTGTTTTGTGGAAATAGTGGTGGTTGACCTAAGGCGATCTCCACCTCTATGTCCACGGAAGTTGCTTCTGCAGACATGCTCTGACTTTTTTGGCAAAATAAGTAGGCTGCAGCCTCCATGCTGTGAGGCTGACTCTCCTTTGCTGAGTCTGCAAGCTTTTGCAGGTTCCCTAATTTACAGCGATGTGGGGAGTGTGTAGACATGGACAGGGGAGGGGAGTCTTGCTCAGAGTCCACCAGAGAGATGTGCGGAAACCTGAGCTTAGCCTCGCAGCCTGGGTCTGTGCAAGCAGTCTATTGAGGAAGCCTCAGCGGACAGGACCGTCTGGCTCAGGTTTCTCGGTGAGCAGTAGGTCACGGATCCTTCAGAGATATGAGGCTCTCTTGAAGGTCATTGCAGGGCTTGGTTTGGTTTTGCCTGAAGTTGAAAAGTTTATCTGTGAGAAAGCACCAGGCCCCTGTGGAACCGATGTTCACGCTTATTAGCTTCATGTCTCTGATCACATGTGACCTAGAAACGGCACCAGAGGTGGGGAAAGCCTAGCCTTCAGAAACTTTTCCCTTTGCATTTTATATTTGGAAACCAGAGCTAGTGCAAACAAAAGCTGGCCATTGGTTTCAAAGCCCAACAAGATATTCATGTCCTCTTGATGTAACAGCATGGAGGCGTGTAAATGCAGAGGCAGGCCCAGACTCTAAGACACTGAAAGCAGGAGATCTAGTGAGGCTCAGAGATGCTGAACCACATTCCTCATCGTGTGTGTGTGTGTGTGTGTGTGTGTGTGTGTGTGTGTGTGTCTGTGCCTGCCTGCCCTGTGTCTGTGGTTTGTGTGCTAATACTTCTATGGAAGCCAGAGGAGGGTTATCAAGTGTCCTCTTCTATCAAGCACTAGCAGTCTTCCTCTTTGCCCTCCACAGTGCTGGGGTTATAGACACACAGGAAACCCCTCTGGGCTTGTTAAGTGGTTGTTAGGATCCGAACTCAGGCATTCATGGTCTTAACCACTGAGCCATCTTTCTAGCCCCCTGCCCTCAATTTTTTCAGACTCCTCTGCCTGCCTAGTCCCTCCTCCTACTGATGGATCTGGAGGGGACCAAATCCTGCTTCAAGAGATAGTAAATGCCTGGCAAATGAGGTATCTGTGAAGCTTTCCCATCTCTCCAACTCCCTAGGAGTCTCCTTCCTCTTGAAGGCTCCAACTTGAGGACAGGGGCACCTGTGTTCTAGTCAGAAGAGTAAGGATAGTTTTTTGTTCTTTTTCTGTTTTTTTGTTTGTCTTTTTGATGAGGGAATCTCCCTGTAGCCCCATCTGTCCTGGAACTCACTATGTAGGCCAGGCTGGCCTTGTTCTCATAGATATCCTCCTGCCTCTGCCTCTGCCTCCAGACTGCTGGGATTAAAAGTGTGTTCTACCATACCTGGTGAGTAAGGGTGTTTTGAGCTGGCAGATCTGGGTTCAGATCTGTCACTTATTCCCTATGGGGCAGTGGTCTCTTATTAGTTTCTTCTGGTTTCAGTTTTCTCAACTATAAAATGGGTATAAAGCTATGTTGTGAAGGATTCAGTGTCATGGTGCCTAGGACGTGTTTGCTCAGGGATGGCACAGGCACAATCTCTATAAGAATCTGTGTGGTAGTGTAGATCTCTGTGAGGCCAAGGACAGCCTGGTCTACATAGTGAGTTCCAGGCCAGTTGGTGTTATAGGGAGACCCTGTCACAAACAAGCAACAATAAACCCCAAACAAAATAAGAATAAATGAGAAGTGATCTGTTTGTTGACTAGGCTAGTACAATAAACGAGACTCTCTGACCCTCAGCACTGCTGACATTTAGGGCTGGCTAACTGTTGTGGAGAGCTGTGCTAGGCAAACAAGGATGAGTGGCAGCAGTTGATGTCCACACCATCCTCCAAATTATGACAGTCAAGAATCTTTCCAGAAGGTGAGGGAAATAGCTTAGTCAGTAAAGTGCTTGGTATACAAGCATGAAGGTCTGCATTTGAGCCCCATCCCCCACGCAAAAGCCACGTGTGGCAGGCCTAGCCATCCCAGCACTGGCGAGGTGTAAATGGGAGAATCGCTAATTGGCAAACTGGCAATCCCCAGGTCTCAGTGACGGACTTTGTCTCAAACCGTAAACTAAAACCCAGGAGATGACACCTAAGTTGACTTCTGGTTGCAGGCATGTATGTGCACCCCAACCCCTCCCTCAGGAAAAGTCTCTGTGGGGCCAAATCGCTCCCTGGGTAGGGTCCTGGTGCTTAAGATGTGGCTCCTTAGACTAGGAGCATCACCTGGGAGCTTATGGAAATGCAGTCTCAGGCACTATCCCCAGTCTCCCAGCGGGCATCTGTCCTAGACACAGCTCTGTGATAGAGCACTTGCCTAGCAAGCCCAAGGGCCTGGGATCAGATCAATTCCTTAAGAGAAGACAGGGAAAACAAAGACAATGCCTTCCTACCTGCCCCAGGGTTTCCGATTTAGTTTATATGGGTGTAGGCAGGATGTGAGGGACTTTAACTGTCCCAGATGCCTCTGCAGATGCAGCAGAGAGCTTGCTAGCCTGAAGGCTGCAGAAGAGAATCGGATAAAGTCTTTAGATGCTTATTTGTCTAGTATAAGATGACAGGCTCATTACCACCATGTGGACTCAATTGAAACCGTCCTTACCTCATCCCTGCCGGGACCTCGGCCACTGCCATGGATCCTCAAGTGTTTTACTTTCCATCTTGGCCATTTCATCACCTGGATTCTGTTTCCTGGAGAAGGTTGTCTGCCAAGGATGATAGTATGGGTTCTGCTTTCTGTTTAGTCAGAGTTGTATTTAAAATTTGGACAAGGTCAGGTTCAAGTGTAAGAGCACCTTGACCCTGAGGGAGGTAGGCCAGGTTCACTTGGCCTGCGAGGCAGAGGTTCAGCAGCTCACCTCTAAACACACAGTGGAGCAGTGCAAGCATGGTGCGTGTGGTGTAGATTGGTGTGCATGCGAGAACTCAGTGGCCACACCCAGAACGTCTGGACAAGGTTGGGAAGCCAGGCTGCCCTCAAGAACAGCTCTTGGGTGTATTTTGGGCTCAAGGCTGGCATTTCATCTTAGCATGGGTGGAGGTAATGGCTGAATTTTTAGAACGCCTGGAGAAATATTTCTGTCTCTATCCTACAACCCAAGTTTTGCAGGGTGGCAGTTCAGGAATGCGTCTTGCTGCTTGACAGCCCTTCATGGAATGTCGGGACTCAGAAGCCCAAAGCAATGATTCTTTCTAGAGAAAAGGAAAAAAAAAAGTTCCTTCAAGTTTACTAGTGAAATAGGTCTTGTGCTGTTAGTCCGAGGGCTGAACTGTTGTAGCCTCAGGGACAGGGCCCCGGTCCTGAGGTAACGTGGCATCTTCCTCTCCAGGTTGTAGCATATACAGAAAAATTACAAACGTAGCCCTTCATTCCTGGGCTGGGGAGGAGTTTGGGTTCTCTGGACACAGAGCCCTACTCTGTGGGCTTGTGATGTCATCTCTCAAAGCCTGTTACCTCCTGTGCCAGGCCATGTCTACCACATGGGCTCAGTGTGGGAATTAAGGGTGAGAAGAGGCAGAGCTCCCTCACGGGGTTTCAGCTACATAGCTGGTGCTCAGGAAGCTTGCTTGATAGTGGGGCTGGGGAGATGGTTCAGTGATGTGCGAGCATGAAAACCTGTGTTGAACCCTGGCACCCATGTGCAAGCTGGACATGGCGGTAGAACCCCTGCCCTGGGGAGGAGACGAGGCAGGTCACTTGCCAGCCCATCTAGACAACTCTGGGAGATCTGGGTCTTTAAGCCTTTATCAAAAACTAAGGTAGAGCTGGGGTGTGGTGGTGCACGCCTTTAATCCTAGCACTCTGGGAGGCAGAGGCAGGTGGATCTTGGTGAGTTCAAGGCCAGCCTGGTCTACAGAGTGAGTTCCAGGACAGCTGAGGCTACCAGGAGACCCTGTCTTGGAAAGACCAAATAAAAAGGTAGAGATGTGATTGAAAAAGACAACTAACATTGATCTCTGGCCTACAAAACACATATGCACCCCACATACCCCCCCACATACACCACATACACACACCACATACTAACACACACACATACATAACCACACATATACACCCACACACACAACCACACACATCCCACATATACCATGCAAACAACACACACACATACTCCCCACATACACCCCACACAACACATATAGTACACATACATATATAGCACATACAGACACATGCCACACACCACACATACATATACATACATATATCATAATACATAAATCATGCATACATACACCAAATACCACATACTCATACATCATACACACACATACACAAACAGTTTGCCTAATATAATGTGGCATTTTTTTTTTGTTTTTTTTTTTAAGACAAGGTCTCCCTGTAGCCCCAGCTGGCCTGGAGCTTGCTCACTCTGTAGACCAGCCTGGCCTTGAACTCCCAGAGAGCCTCCTGCCTCTGCCTCCCAAGTGCTGGGATTAAAGGTGTGCACCACACCCGGCATGTGGCATCTTTTTAAAAGGACTTCTATTGTCTTTTTGGCTGGCTTTAGCTGATGTTACTGGGGAGGACATGGAGCAGGCTGCCCTGTGCATGGTGCACTGCTGCTCTTCTGAGGACAGATAATGTAGGTGCCAGGTGCCCTTGAAGCTTGTCTCTTTGGTGGTTGAGTGAAGTTCTGAAATGTTGGCCTGATGCAAGAAAGGGGCTTCCTGGGCAGGAGGTCCAGGCAGAGGGCTAGAGAGGCTACTTCCTTGGAGGGTAGTAAGCAAGGGATGGACCTGGTGGAGATCCAGGCCTAGTGGGCATGGGAGAGGGCCTGGGTTCCTGCCCTCCAGAAGGCCACATTGGACACAAAAAAGATGAAGACGGCTCAGGTGTTGTGGTCTTTGCTGTCTTTAGTCATATCAGTTAGCCCAACAAGAGCGAGCCCTGGCAAAGCTCCCTGAGAGCAGGGTTTGTCTCTTCCCAGTCCTCTCTCCAGCAGCTGGAATCCCTAGGTCACTGTAGGAGCTCAGGAAGTAGTCTTTGCATAACTAATTATATACTTTAGCACAGGTTATTGGGGCGACTGAAGAAGAGATATGGCCAGGACTGTAGGTCAGTGGTAGAGCCTGGCACATCCCCAGCCCTGACTTCAATCCCTACTACCATCAAGAAGGAAAAGAAAGGAAGGAGGGAAGGAGAGAAAGATTGAAAGATTGATAGTGCCTTAAGTTCTGTTCTCTGGAATAGTCTATTTCTTTCCTGATCCTCTGCCCCTTCTGTTTTTGCTCAGGGTTCACTCCTTGGTGGTGGTAATCATATTTGGCAACCATTTATTGGTACCTAATTTCTTTAAATGCCTTACTTTTCATCTCAGTGTATTTAGTTTTATCCCAGGGATGCCTGTGTTGATTCGGTGTGCAGGCTGTCCTCAAACTGCCATGTAGCAGCAGACAATGGCCTTGAACTCCTGACCCTCCTGCCTCCAGTTCCCAACTACTAGATAACAGGTGCGTGCCACCATACCCAGGTCCATAACATTCTCTCAAGACTTAACTATTAAGACCCTCTCATCCTAGCAATCCCAACGTACTGGCCACTTACCTGAAAGTCGACCCTAGTTGTCCCTCTTCTACAAAACCTCCCCACGCCCAATGCTGGTCTAAATGTTCATTTTCGACCTGGGCAGCTGTGAGGCCATAGGATTTAGCACAGCAGCTTCATTGCGTCTGACTTTAACCCTAGTGCTCTGCAGAGACTGGGGAACAGTGACTCTCTCTGAGTGGCTCTGAATACCCACTGAGCTCCTTAATGGAGTGAAGCTTGTGCTGTCTGGCACATGTGCGTGTACCCAGACCCTGGGCCTCTGATTCTCTGAGAATGATGTGCTGTAACTCAGGGCCCCAGCTTCTCTGTGTTTATTAGCAAGTCAAATATACAAACTTTGGCCTTTTTTTTTTTTTTTTCAAATATATCAACTTTAATTTAGACTCCCAGCCTCTGGCAAGGAGGGGGTGGAGCTTGGCTTCTGTCCTTCTGTATCTTATTTTCTCCTTCAGATCCAGCTGGCTTCCCAGGTTGCCAGACTCAGACCTCATTTCTGAAGATTTCTTTGTATATAAACCTATGGCCGTGCCAGCTTGGGGAAGAGGTGTGGTGACCAAAAAGCTCTAATAGGACAGAAGCAAGTCCTTTAATAGAGTGGAGGCTCCCTGCAGCCTACTGCAAGGTCTTCCAATGTTCCTCATGTGGCAGTGAGGGCTCTGGTGTCACTGGAATTCTCAGTTCCACATGTCTACTTCCTGTTTCTCCAGTGGGGACCTGTCCTTCCAGGCAGGGTCCTGTCTTAGACATCTTTATGTTCCCTTGGGCATTTGGGGTGGTGACTGCAGGAACTCAGTGAATATTTCATGAGTAATGGTAACTTCTGTGTTGAGCAGTTCTGAGTGCAAATTTGTAGCGCGCCTTCTCATTCACATTCCCAGTCCTTGTGACTTGTCCCTTCTCTGCCAAAGCAAAGTTAAAGGGAGCTGTAAATAGAGCAAAGGGCTCATTGGTGACAGCCGGGTCTTTCTTAGTCCCAAAGACTCCGCCCCTCCCACAGTCATCCAGCTTCTCCCTCTGGCTCTTAGGAAAACCTTTGTGATTACACTGGGCTCAGTGTACCCAGACACTTGGATAATACAAAATAATCCCCTATTTTAAGGTCAGATGATTAACAGCTCAATCCAACTGGCATTCTTAATTCCCTTTGCCAGCGTTCTAGTTTCCTTTCTGTTGTGGTGATAAAATACCCTGTCCAAAAGCAACCTTGGGAAGAAGAGTTAATTTTAATTTACAATTCCAGTTTACCGTTCATCACTGAAGGAAGCAGAGACTGCATCCAGCAAGCAGGTCCAGTCAGGAGCAGAGAGAAATGATGCATCCGTGCCACACACTTGCTTACTGCAGCTAGCTCTCTGTAGTCTTGCTTTAAATCATTTGTTTTTATTTGTACAAGTGTTCTGATTGCCAGTATGTTTATTGGTATGAATGTAATGGCTGTGAAGCCTGGAAGAGGACAGAGCTGCTAGGGGGTGCCAGGAACTGAACCCTGGTCCTCTGGAGGAACAGCAAGTGCCCTTCAGCTCTTAGCCGCCTCCAAAGTCCCTCTCTCTACTCCTATATGGTCCAGGGCTCCAAACCAGGGAATGGTGTCACCCACAGTGGGCCGGGTCACCCTACATCAGTTAACTAGCAAGATAATCCCCCACAGACCTACGCACAGGGCAACCTGACCCACACAGTGCCTCAGTTGAAACTCTCTTCCCAGGCTGTGTCAAGTTGACAGTTAAAACTAACCAGCAAAATCATGTTCACAGATACGGTCACAGGCTCTAGGGACCAAGATGTGGACATTCTTGGGGGTTGGGGGGCGTGGTCCTTCATTCTGCCAATGACATCAGTCTACCAGGTTTCCAAGCACAGCAGCCCCTTCCTCAGTCATGACGCTGGTGCAGCTGCATCATGGGGGAAAGGATGGGACCGCATCCTTGCCTAATTGGAGAGTCCAGACTCACAAACTGGCTGGTGGGTATGTTTTCACCAGAAAATAGCTGGCCTGGAATTAGGCTACACAGAGGATGGAGCACTCCAGTCTTCACCTCATCAATAGTTGATGGTATATGCTTAAGCAAATCAGTAGATTAGGGTCCTGTTATGTGTGTGAAATGGACACAATAATACTATACTGGTAAGTCCGTGATGGGCAAGAACTAAGAATCTATTAAATATCCTCAAAACTTATAAGTATGGTGCTAAAAAAAAAAACAACGTATTTTTTGTTGACGTAGGGCCTACAGATCCTCAGCTGGGGCTCTCTATCCTAGGAGACCTGTTTCTTTTTTTCTCTTTTTTGGTATTTTTCAAGACAGGGTCTCCCTGTAGCCCCAGCTGTCCTGGAACTCACTCTGTAGACCAGGCTGGCCTTGAACTCACAAAGATCCACCTGCCTCTGCCTCCCAAGTGCTAGGATTAAAGGCGTGCAGCACCACACCCGCCTTAGAAACCTGTTTCTTTAAGAGGAAGATAGGAAATATTGAGTCACTGTGAGTCTTTTGCCCTTTGGTCTCTGAGTCTCTAAGATATGACCATTCCTCCTTTGACACTAAACTTATATGTGGCACCTTTTCTCTTTTTGAGTGAGGTCTGACTGCAGAAATGTCCAGAGAAAAGATGTGATGCGGGCAGGTCAGTACCAGTTTCTGTGTGCATTGAACTCAAGTGAGAGACTTCATTTCAGGCCCTAACAAGAAAAAATAGCAAACCTCACAATCCTGTAGGAACGCAGGTGTTCTTTAGAAATATGGCAGAGGCACGGGTCTTAACTCTGCCTTGCTTCCAGGCTGGTACAGCCAAGGCGGAGCCTGGCCAACAGCTGTGCAAACCTCAATGCAAGTTTCTGTGGCTACTAAGCACCCCAGGGCAGGCAGGTGAAGAGGACAAGACCAGAGTGTAGTTCCAAGTACTGTCCCCCAACTTCGTACTGAGGTCTCCAGCTCACAGACCGGAAGCAGGCCCTGGCCCAGCTTAGGAAAGCCGGACTCTGAGTGGGCCACCTCGCAGGTCTGGACTTGGCCTTCACGGTCATTTCACACGTCTAATCCTCCTTTTCCGTTGCCACGCGTAGTGGAAAGCGCCGTGGAAAAACTAATAGCAGGAACAAGTTGTGGTGACTCAAAGTCTCCTGGAAGAAGTCTGCAGCGCTTCCAGGAGCCGGAGTGGGTGCGTTTCCGCGGCCCGGGTGCGTGTGGGCGCGCCGGCGTCCGCGCATTCCTGGCCGGGGAGGAGAGCGCGGCGGGCGCCCTCGCAGCAGCTGGCGGAGCGGAGCCGCGGCTTGAGCGCTCGAGCTGGGGGAGGAGCCTGGCCCTGCCGCGCTCTCCCAGTCATTGGCCTTTTGTGCTGCAACTTTCCCGAGCCCTTGGGGAGCCCGCGCCCGCCCCGCGCCGCTGCCCCGGGAAAGTTTGCGTCTCTCGGTCCACCCGGCGGAGACTGTGCGCCGCGCGGGCTGGAGGACGCAGCCAGCAAGGGGACTAGGGCCGGGTGTCCCCGAAGGCGGGCGGCTGGGACGGCCACCCGATCGTCCGGGGCGGGTAAGTGCGCAGGGGCTGGAGCGGGCGGGCGGGTGGGGTCACGGAGGAGACTGGTGACCCCAGGACCTTGGCCGCCAGACAAAGACGAGCTAGAAGTGGTAGCGAGGGCGGTTCAGCCTTCCTGAGAGGTTGGTGCGGGAGTTCAAGTGGCACAGGAGAGTGTCTGCTGGGCGAACGGGCGGGACCCAGCGCCTGCCCTGGAGGGTGGTCCCTCGCGTGGGCCACGTGGGCCCAGCTCCCGTGGGCAGAGTGTTGGGGTCACCGCCCAGAGGCTGCCTTCTGCGCCATCTCCGCTCGCTGGCTCCCTTCGGATTCGTGTGGCCACCCTGGGTCCAGCGGCTGGCATCCCGGGCGCGTGTGGCTGTGTTAAAGATCTGCACTGGATTGCCTACGAGTTTTGGACTTTTAAATTCTCCAACAGTTACGTCAGTGGGGCTGAGCGCACTTCTGGGCTCCAGCGCCCACGTGACCCGGCCGGCAGAGCTTGCCTTCGCGGTTCTGACTTTGGATGTCGCTGCACAGACTCAGAGCGCTAGGCGCACACCCCTGTTCGCATGCTGCTCCCGCAGCATTGAGCTCCCCAGGTGTGTCTTTTCTTAAAACAGCCACACCATGTGTCATTACTGTTGTCTTCCGGGGCTGTCAGATGTGGACAAATGTGTGGTGTGGTAGCTGGTTGTAGCAGAACTAAAGGAGTCATCGTTGTAGAGGACTTGAAGCCCATTGAAAAAAAGAATGGAGGGGAAGGGGCTTGGGTGGATCCCGGGAGTGGGTACCCATGTACACTGACTTCCCAGGGCCTGCTGAACAGCGCATGGAAAATTGCCTGCTGTCTGTTTTATCCCAGAGGAAAGTGCAGTTCTGTTCCCACTGCTTATATTTTTATTTTTTTAAATATTTTATTTTTAAAATATTTTATTTTTATTTTGTGTATGAGTGTGTTGTCTACATGTATGTAAGTGTACTGGGTCATGCATGCAATGCCTGTAGAGGTCAGAAAAGGGCATTGGATCCCCTAGAATTGGAGTTACCCATGGTTGTTAGCTGGCATGTGGGTGCTGGGAATCAAACCCGGGCCTTCTGCAAAAGCAGCCAGTATTCTTAACCACTGAGCCATGTCTCCAGTCCTGTTCATATTTTTCAATTCCCCATGGAGGTCACATTTCAAAAACAGATTCCTTTGGATGTGGCATGACTTTGGCTGAGGTTGTTTGTGACCTGAGTGCCTTCTCCAGTTCTCATCTATTCATGTCCACATGTAGATTTCAGAGGCCAGTCCTCTCCCATGCTCCTAGGCTGACAGTTGATTGAATTCCTCGAGAAGGGTTTGTTGGGAATCAGGCAGGAGTCTTTTCTCAAGACAGGCTTCTTGAGAGCAGGGCTGCAGTGCTGGGCAGTGGCAGGGACTGGATTCCCACTGGGCTCCTGGGCCTTTCCTTCCAAAAAGAGTTGGGGCAGGAAACAGGCCAGAGGCTGCCCTCACACAGTCAGAGCCAGTTCAGGGCCTACTCCCACTTCAGCTCTACTGCATCCAAAGCCAGGTGTGTGCTGTATGCCTGGCATCGTGGGTACTCTGGATAATGTGCTGCAGGTCAGCCTGGGTGGTATAGCAAGACCTATCTTAAAATTTTAAAAAGTTCTAGCTGGGCGTGGTGGCACATGCCTTTAATGACAAATGCAGGTGGATCTCTGTGAGTTCAAAGCCAGCCTGGTCTCCATAGTGAGTTCCAGGCCAGCTGGGTTACAGGGAGACCCTGTCTCAAAAAAATAAATAAAACGAGCAAAAAGTGTCTAAAGTTAGCTCAGGTCTCAGGAGTATGTCCCTGGTCTTTGGCCTGCTTTGTATTCTAATCATTCATATATAGGCATTTCTGTTTATGGAAATCTGCAGGTTGGATGTCACTCCCCTATGAAATCTAGAATTAGCCCCCCTGGGGCTGGAGAGATGGTTCTGAGGTTAAGAGTACTGACTGCTCTTGCAGAGGACCCAGGTTTGATTCCCAGCACCCACATGGAGGCTAAGAACCATCTTAGGCTGGGTGTGGTGGCGCACACCTTTAATCCCAGCATTTGGGAGGCAGAGGCAGGTGGATCTCTGTGAATTCAAGGCCAGCCTGGTCTACATAGCGAGCTCCAGGCCAGCTGGGACTAAAGGGAGACCCTGTCTCAAAAAAAAAAAAAAAATTAGCCCCTGTCCCCTTGTCCCCCTGTCCCTCTGTCCCTCTGTCCCTCTGTCCCTCTACTCACTCATCCCTTCCTCTCTCTTGTGCACAAACACTTGGACTATTTAGGTGCAAGGAAGCTTCAAGATCAAGGTTTCATGTAACAGATTTGAAAAGGAAGAATCATGGGGCTGGAGAGATGGCCTAGCGGTTAAGAGCTCCGACTGCTCTTCCAGAGGACCCGGGTTCAATCCCCAGCACCCACATGGCGGCTGAGAACCATCTGTAACTCCAGTTCCAGGGGAATCTGACACCCTTTTCTGACCTCCGCAGGACATGGGTGCACAAACCTGCATGCAGACAGTACATTCATACACATACAAAAATAAATAAATAAATAAATAAATAAATAAATAAATAAATAAATAAAAACTTAAAAAAAAAGAAAAGGAAGAATCAAAGGAGTCCATGGTCACGTTTCAAAGTGGGAGCCCAGTGTTGGATCCCGGACCCCAGGCCCATTGTGCCTGGTATCAGGTACCCTAGGCAGCCTCTTTGGTTTTATTTGGCATTGCATTGATGCCATTTGTTGCTTCTATGGAGATGGACACTGCTTGAGGAAAGATGTGTCTGGTTTGCAGTAGCAGCCGAATAAAGTGACAGGGGTCCTGCAGGGTTGGTTGTGGCTGAATTAAGTCACAGCACCTGCCTTCAAGGATGTGTATGGGGGAGGGAGGGAGAGAGATAGATAGAGACAGAGAGAAAGAGAGACAGAGAGAAAGAGAGACAGAGAGAAAGAGAGACAGAGAGAAAGAGAGACAGAGAGAAAGAGAGAGAGACACACACGGAGACAGAGAGAGAGACAGAGAGACCGACTGGGCAAACTTTGGGGGGCTCAGGCTATAGCTCCCTGCAGAGTCACTACAAATATATGAGGACATTATTGGTTGCCTTGGAGACCGAGCGTGCACTAGTACAGGTATCTGGTGGGTGAGAGTCTGGATGTTATTCATGGGACAGACCTGCACAACCAGGCATTACTCAGAATACCAGTAGCCACCTATGAGTCCACAAAGGTCAGGGGAAATAGTTCTCCCTGGGAGGATGAGGAAAAGGGGCCTATAGGCTGCCAGGCTCCAAGCTGTAGGTGTGGCTGAGGCTAGCAAGCAGTGAGAACTTGCTGGAAGCATTGGCATGCCTGTGTGCACAAATATGTATTCTCCGGGGATTTGGTTCCTCAGCCAAAAACAAATGGATTGCCTTGGATTCTTGTGGTTGGGTCTAGCAGAGTCTCACACCTGCACAGCGAATCAGAAGTGAAGTTGGCGATAGTCAGTGGCTAAGCTGTGAGTCTAAGAAAGAGAAGGCTTCAGGGCCAGGTCTCCTGGTCTCGCCCATGTGACCAAGGTCTATGAAATCCATCCTGGTGACTGAGATTTTTCTGCCTTTTCTCCACTGAGGTCACAGTCCTTGGTTTATAACCTCAATAATCATTTCCACAGCAACTCCCTGGGATAAGAAAACATCCCAAGGATTATGAAATCATTTGAGAGAAATGAGAGACATGGAAACAAAGACCCAAGGAAACAAAAGTTTGCGGGGAAAGCATCTAACAATAGAGCAGTGGTGTCCAGGGAGTAGAATGATTGATTGTGATGGAGGTTCCATTTCAGACATAGTGGGGGCTCAGCTCCAATGCCCCTCCCCCGCCGCCTTCCCTGTATTATAGGAGTTCAGCATCTCGTTTAGCAAATGGACTTAAGGCTACCAGTTAAGAGAAAGCAAAGTTCCCAAGATCCATTTCCCCTGAGATGGGGGAGGGACAATGTGGAGAAAGCTCAGGATTTAGAGACAAAGATTCAGTCTTATGGTCCCTGCCTCACCCTTTATCAGCTTTGTGGCCTTGAAGGAGTCCTGAACCATTTCCCCATCTCTTTCCTTCTCCTTAATGGTAGAGCTGGCCCTTCCACTATGGCTCACAGAAGAATGGACACTGTTGAAGTCACATGAATGAAAACACTGGCAAACTATAAAGTGCTTTGCAAAGGAAAAGTCAGCTGTGTTGTATTTTTGCTTCATAGTTAAAGAGACTTATTTATTGGAGATAGATTTCCTGACATCGCCTGTAGTCTATTAAATGTATGTAGGGGCTGTAGTAAGACTTACAGTTCTGTCTAGAAGCTGCTGTCTGGGAGCTGGTTTGCTGGGCTCCTTTTCGCTCTGCCTCCATCACTTTCCCTTTCAGTTACCCAGCGATGTTTTCCCTAGAGAACCAAGCGAGTAAAGACGAACCCAGCTCTGCTCACAGACTGTGAATCTGGGCCTCAAGAGATGCCAGAAGCAAGCCACGGCTGCATCTGCTCACCTCTTTGGCTGTTTTCTTTTTTTTTTTTTTTTAATATTTTTTAATATTTATTTATTTATTTAATGTGTGTGAATGTATTGTCTGCACGTGTTGTGCAATGCCACGGAGGTCAGAAGAGGGTGTCAGATTCCCCTGGAACTGGAGTTAAAGACGGTTCTCAGCCACCATGTGGGTGCTGGGGATCGAACCCGGGTCCTCTGCAAGAGCAGTCGGTGCTCTTAACCGCTAGGCCATCTCTCCAGCCCCATCTTTGGCTGTTTTCAGCCCCTCTTAACGCCTCTCACTTTGGGGTTGTGTCTATGATTGGTACCCCAAGGTCCAAGAGCCATCTCAGTGTCTGTGTCATTTAGACTGTAAGGCTCCTGACCACTATTTTTCGAAGGCATGAGAGCTGGTTTTATATCATGACTGTCCCCGAGAGGAGCAGCCCAGGCTCTGAAGGGACGGCAAGAAGCTCGGTCCTGTCAGCTGCAGTAGCATCCTTTGCTTCTTCTTTTAACTGCCCACGCAGCCCTTCCCCATCCCTTGGGCCCTTGTGGCTTTTCTGTTGTCCAGCTCCCTTCTTCACCAGAACTGGAGAAGGTCAGGTATTATCTCTCCTACCCTGACTGAACTGCGTTCATCACTTCCAGTTACCTGGTCCAGGAATCTGATTTCTAGTCCTTCTATGCTTACGTTACCAGAGCGGTAGGTCAGAGGCCTGACTATGTGTGGAGTCTGCCCACTTTAAGAGTCCAATTAGAGACAGACAGGTGATGGTAAAGCAAGATAGATATTTATTCAGGGTAGGGAAGACACAAGGGGACTAGAGTCTTCATCCTGCTTTCTTGGTTTCTTTTCCTGCTGCTGTGATGAGCACCCTGACAAAAGCAACTTAAGGGAGAAACGGCTTATTTGGCTCAAAGTTCCAAGTTGCAGTCCATCATCGTGAGAAAGTCAAGGAGATAGGAACCTGAAGGAGCTCATCACATTCACATCAGGAGCAGAGTTGTGAATTTACGCATGCATGCTGGTGTTCAGATCCCTCTCTCCTGTCCTTCAGCCTAGGCCTCCGCCCATGAAATGCTGCCACCCCTATTCAGGATGGGTCCTCCCACTCGGTTAACCCAGTTCAGAAAATTCTGGCCCCTGGGAGCTTACTCAGAGGGCAAAGATTTTCTTTGCTAACCCTTTCCACCTGAGTTTGGTTGGCCTTCAAAACTAATTGCTCCTAGTATGTTGAAAATACCTTACTCTCTCCTTGGTGTCTTCAGCCTTGAAGGGAGCCAAGAGGGGTTAGGTGAATGTAAGACCATCAGCCTTGTATTACTAGTTTTCAGACAGAAGTCCCTTAAACGAGTAGCCTGTCTACCTTCAGAGTTGAGCAGGAATCTGTCCCAAAGGTTAAAATAGCAAAGATAGCCATAGGCCCAAGTGAGTAGCCAGTGCTTTCACAAATGTCCTGTAAGTATCCTTCCATTTCCTGGGTTCTGTGGTCAGCCCTGCACCACACTTCTTCTCCTCGAAGCTGGACGAGATCCTGCCTCATTTCTCCCTGGGTCCTCAGTGCTCAGAACTGTGCTCAGCTCAGTCTCCCTGGCAGTTTCTTTCTGGATCAGGGAATGATTCTCTCCCCTCTCGTCTTGTGAGGATAAGGCTTTGCTCCTGGTTCAGAGACCTGATGTGTGACAGGAAGACTGCGTAGAGGTAATTTGGGTGTTTGTGGGGTTTTGGAACCAGGTGAAATCTGTGCCTCTGATAAGATTTTTATTTAGTTCATGTAGAAGCTGTCTCTCATCTGAATAAAAACACTGGAAGCCTCTGCAGAGTCTTCACTCCTTGCTTGTGAGCTGGGTGCCTGTTCTCAGCTCGAGAAAGTTAGAGGGGAGCTGGTTCTGGCCTGAAGGATGTGTCAGCCAGACAGATCTGGGGGAGGAGTCTATTCATATTATCCTGTTAGGACCACTGCCTGTACCTATGTAACATTTATGGCACGTGTACTGCTTCTTGAGAACCCACAATGGGATATGCTCTACCTATATTGATTTGTTGGTTGGTTAGTTGGTTTTTTGAGATATGGCTATATAGCCCAGGCTGGCCTGAAACTCACTATGTAGTCCTGTAGTCCAGGCTAGTCTCTAACTCACAGTCCTCCTTGTTTGTATCTTCCCAGTGCTGGGATACAGGTATATGCTACCATGCCTGGCTAATACCTATGTTAAAATCGTGATTAAACAAATCATGTAACTTAAAGTTCTGCATCTGAGCTGACTTTTGCTGGTCTGAACTCTGTATCTATTAAGCAACCAGTTCCTCTTTTCCTTCCACTCTCTAGTAACCACTGTTCTACTTTTGATTCTATGAGTTTTACATAATTTCCATCTTATTTTCACACTACCGTGTTTTTTGTTTGTTTGTTTTTTGTTTTTGTTTTGTTTTGATTTGGTTTGATTTTCTGGGACAAAACCAAGTAGCCTAGGCTGGCCTCCAACTCGCCATGTAGCTGAGGATTGACATTGAACTCCTGATCTTCCTGCCTCCACCTCCTGAATGCTGGGATTATCAGTCTGCATCCCCCTCCCATTCCCCAGTTTATGGGGTGCTGGGGATTGAACCCATGGCTTTGTGCATGCTAGGCAATCACTTTCTCAACTGAGAGATACTCAGCCTCCTTTCTATGGCTTTTCATGTAATACATTCATCCTTACGGTATGGGTTCGGAAACTGAGGTTTAGAGAGTTTAATGAGCTTGCTTATGATTATGAATGCCTATTAAGTACCCAGCTGGATTCAAGTTTGAACCTGTATCCAGAGTTCGTGCTCTCTGTACAATTCCTGCTGTGTCTGCCCACCTCCACCCAACCCCCAGGAACTTTTTGAATTCTGTACTGGTGTCCTAGGAGAGGCAACACTGTAATCAGGGTCATCAGCTGGGATCCTGACCTAATGGGCTGGCCCCATCAGCAGGCAATACCCTGGTTCTGTGCCATGTTGATGGGGGACAGAACTACCTTGTCATTCACCTGACCACGTGGTCTTCTCAGCACCTAGATGGATGTGTATCTTAGTCCTTTGAGAAGCAAGGTGGCTGTTCTCTGTTAGTCCCCTTGGAGTAACTTCTCTGAGTTTGCCATGAAATCCAGTCCTTGGGTTCATTAACCCTGCCTGGCAGGTGCACAGACAGCAGCTGCCAGCTTTTGAAGGGTAATTAAGTTGTATATAAAGAGAGGGCTCCCCTGCCACCCGATGTCCTGCCTACCTCAGGCAGGGTGTCCTGGGGGCTCTAGCCGAGTCCACAGGTCACCCTCTGCTTCCCACCCTGAGTCCTGACCCCTGAGGTTGGCTCAGTACGTACGTACTGCCAGTGGCCTGCTCCTAGTTGTCCTTTTCCATCTGATGCTGCACTCCTGGAGCCTTCGGGTTTCTCGGCCAGTCTTTGGTCAGATGGGATCCTCAGGGTCTCCCCTGGTGGACAGCTCCCGCTTTGCTCCATCCTCTGTGCTTTATGTCACTCTTCCCGGGGAGAAATGCTGTCTGAGGCTACCATGGCTGAGATGGAGCTTGGTGCAGTGTGCCCTGGGAGAGAGGGATATCTTTGTTCATGTTCTGTTATTGGCACAGTAACTGTAGGTAAGACACAAAGAAAAAAGGGCTTATTTTGCTTTGTGGTTCTGTTTGAGTGAGGTTAAAGGACTGCATCTCATTGACAGAGTCCTCAGCTGGCACAGGGCATCACATGGCAAGAGACATCACATGTGAGAGACCTAGCAAGGCTAGCTTTTATAACATCTACTCTCGAGATAACCCATTAATCCATTAGGCGCATAAATGAATTAATCCACTCCAGAGAGCAGAGCCTTAATTACCTCTTACAGGTGCCACCTGGTGCTACCGCATAGCATCTCATGGTGGAGGATTGGGAGGGGACAGACCATATTGAACCCATCACTGGAAGCCACCCTTGATCTCTGTGAAATGTTACCGTGCTCATATTGTTGAAGAAGGGTCCATGCTGTGCCTGGCACATACTGTGTGCTCACAAACATTGGTTTCTGTCACTTACTGCCACCTATACCTTATCCATCCTTAATCCCCACCCCGCTGGTGTTCACACAGCTGAGGAAGAGTATGCATACCTGGCTGGGGAGGAGGCGCCGGAAGGGCTGCTGTGTTCATACCCAGAATACCCTCCTCTCTGGAACGCATCCCACTTTCCGGGCACCTTGCTGGAGAGACCGTCACAGGACTGGTGGGAGGATTCTCTCTACTGCCATTGCTCTTTGACAGATGGGGAAATAGTCTTTGTAGGTGGAGCTGCCCCAAGGCCGCGCAGCCTGATTGCTGAGGGGTGGCTCTGACTCAAGCAGTCTGACCCCACAGCCTGGCCTCCAGTCACTCCGGTTTCCTTTCCTGTTGCTGAGGGTCCCAAGTTCTCTAATGGTCCTGATACTACTTCCTGTCCCTCTGAGGACTCCCAGCAGCCCTCCCGAGCAGCACAGTTGTGCTCTGGAAGGGCTGTGATGTGCTTTTCCCTGGGGGAAGGGAAGTCAGGGTCAGCAGAGGAGGCCTATATCCTTACTAGTTGTCCCTTTGCCAAGTCACTTCATTCCCAAGACCTGGTTTCCTGTTCTGTAAAGCAACCTGTCTGCCTCTTCCTGGGGGTCCTGGGGAATTGCACAGAGCATCTGGCAAAGCCCCAAGATGATGTATACGTTTTCTTTTGAAAAGAATTTGTGATTTTTTGTTTTTAACTGAAGGCCAAGTCCTTGTCCTGCTGGACTGTCTTATCTGAGAGTAGAAGTACTCTCTGCTCTCCGTACCCCTGGCCCCAGTGTCACTCCCACACAGTCCTATGGGAGGCCCTTCCTGTTCCCTCACTCTAGCCAGGCCCCCAGTGGGCTGCGGGGTTTCCTGGCTCCTGTGCCTTTGACCTCAGCCTCAGATCCCGATTGTGTTCTTTTACCTTGCAAGGGGAAGGGCTCAGAGGATAAGGATGTGGGATGCTCTTCACAGGGGCCTGGCAAACATAGCATCAACAGTGTAGTGATTATGATTACATCAATAGTGTCATCTGCTCCTTTTTTTTTTTTTTTCTGAGACAGGGTCTCCCTACAGCCCCACATGGCCTGGAACTGACTCTGTAGACCAAGCCTTGAACTCACAGAAATCTGCCCGCCTCTGCCTCTGTGCTGGGATTAAAGGTGTGTGCCACCACACCTGGCCCAAGGCAGTTCTCAGCCACCATGTGGGTGCTGGGAGTTGAACCCAGGTCCCTCTGCAAGAGCAGTCGGTGCTCTTAACCGCTGAGCCATCTCTCCAGCCCCCATCTGTTCTTTTGATTGATGATCTAATATCTACTTGTAACAAGTGGAGCCCAACCTTAAGTTCAGAGTTATACATTAGCTGGACACACCTATAGTGTAGTATAGTGGTATACACCTATAGTCCAAACTAGTTTGGACTCTGAGGCACGAGAATCAGTTGAACCCAGGAGTTTCTGTTTAGCCTGGGCAACAAAAAAACCCATTGGAAAAACAAACTAAGTTTCTTTGTCTATATTAGGAAAAGAAAAAAAAGGCACACTTCAAAACCAGGGACACAATCTGAGGATGTAACTCAGTTGGTAGAATACTTGCTAGCCTGCACAGAGCCCTCCATTCACTCAGCCCCTAGGACCATGAAAACTTGACTCAGTAACATTTGCCTATAGTATCAACACTTGGGAGGTGGAAGCAGAGGGATCAGGAGTTCAAGGCCATCCTTAGGTACATTGGTAGTGTGAGGCAAGCCTGGGCTACATGAGACTCTGTCAAAATAAAATACAACAATGATAAAAACCACAGAGACTCGAACCAGGCACGGTGGTACATGCCTTTAATCCCAGCACTTGGGAGGCAGAAGCAGGTGGATTTCTGTGAGTTCAAGGCCAGCCTGGTCTACAGAGTGAGTTCCAGGACAGCTGGGGCTACAGGGAGACCCTGTCTCGAAAAGACAAAAAAAAAAAAAAAAGTCAGTGACTCAAGAAGTCTAAGATTTTATGTGCGAGGCTTGTAGTTAACAGTGACTTTTCAGTCTGCTAGATGTTCAAATCCCAAATGGTCTCTGATCACTTGCCATGTTCCTCCCCATCCCTGGGTGGAGGTCCCAAAGCCCCTCCCTCTGCAGTGGTCTGCATTCGGTCTTACCTGGCTTTTGAACAGCCCAAAGCTCTTGGCTGTGGCTCCTTCACCTGAGACTCCCCCCCTTCTCTGTGTTGTCATAACTGTCAGGTTTGCAGTGTGACCTGCCACCGGCCTGTGCAGAGCTCTAAGGTGCCACCCCCAAGACTGCAGGTTCTGGCCTGATTTTTCTCACATTCAGAGGCTCTCTAAGTGGCCTTGGCCCAGCTGTCCTGCGAGGGCCCTGCAGCGACGTCACTCACTTCCCTGCCCAGCCACACCCGTGCTGCCCTCCACATTGAACTCCTGTGTGCTGGTACATGGCTGGCTGCCCGAACTTCTTTTTCAGGAAGGCCTTATTTATTTCAAAAACCATACATTGATGTTTTTAGAAAAGCTGTAAGAATAGTGCAAAGAACGCCTATATTCCTTTCACCCAGATTCCTTGTCGCTGACATTTTCCCATGCGGGCCCTGCCATTCACACTGTTTCTATATATGTAATCTCTGTGTGTATGGATGTGAACATCTGTTACTGTTACTCTTTCTGAATCATTCAAGAATAAAATTGTAGACATGAAGCTGCCCCCTCCAGTCCAAAACCACAAACCCTCTAGAACTCCAGCATACACTTCCCTAAACAGCGGCCACCTCTGGCACAGTGCCTCAGACCCTGATCAGTATCACCACCCCTGTCCCTTTCCCCATCGGATGTAGCCTGCAGTCCTGTGCTGGACCCGGTGTCCTGTCCATCCACTGTCCTTCAGTCTGGACGACTTCACCTTCTCTCACTTTTCCCTCACTTTGAAGAGCACGGCTGTTTCATGATGGAGAAAGTCCCTCAACCTGTGTCCATCTGTGGGCACGATGGCTGTCCTTTGGGGCAGGGATTCCACGGAAGTGAAGCAGGGCCTCACCAGTGGTGGCAGGTGGTCCTGGTCAGCACCTGGCCAAGCTGGTGTCTACCCTGAAGCCATCATGCTCCCCTTTGTGAGAAGATACTGTTTGGTAGAAGATGTTCCGAGTCCATGGACTGAATGCTTTTACACTGTGTCCTTCCCACCCTAGTGACCTCCATGGCTCCTGCCTGGCCTGCACTCCCCTCCTCCGTGATGGCTCTTCAGTGCTGGCATTTTGTGTACATCATTCCTCGTACATGCAAGGCACCAGATGGGGAGATTTCCTTCTTCATTCATTCATCTGTCAGTGTATTTCTGTCCGTGTGGATATGTGGGTTGTTACTTTATTCGGTGGATTCTGAGTCATTGCTTTCTGTATTTTCCTTTTTGAGGCCCCTGATAGGCTAATGGCTAAACAATACTGGCAGCTCCTTTGTGACTCAAGTCTTTTTAACAGGACCGCTCTTAGGAGAGAGAGCTGGGAAATAACCAGGTACAAAGTACGTGCTTGTACACACATGTGCACACCTGTGCACATACACCTGTGCACACGTGCACGTACGCCTCTCTGCATCGATTCCCAATCTGTCTGATGATCTCTGATCAGCACCAACCCTGTTTTCTCCCCATCTTCATCACTGTTTTTTTGTTGTTTTTTTTTTGTACATGCAGATCTTCCTGTGAGACCTGGTTCCTGGTCTTGATCTGGTTCTTGTTATTTAGCTACTCTCCTTTCTCCACCCCACTCCTGCCCTCGGAAGGGAAGGAAGGGAAGGAAGGGAAGGAAGGAAGGAAAGAGGAGCCAGTAGTTTTACAACCAAACTGCAAAGGAAAGAGGGAGAGAAAAGCTTGGGTTTGTTTGTTTGTTTGTTTCATGGTGCTGAGGATGTGGAACCCAGAACCTCATGCATTGTAGACAAATGTTCTCCCCCTGAGATATACCCCAGCCTGGCGGACTTTCTGTAACCTGGAGGTCCTTTATGCAGCATCGGTCCACTGAAGCCTCTGCTTGTTTAGCTATTCTCAGAATGTTCCTACCACCTCACCAGATCACTTTGGCCTGGAAGAATCCTGTGTTCTTCCTCTTCTTTTTTATCTTTTTTAAAAAATTATTTTATGTGTTTGAATGTGTTACTTGCATGTGTGTAAGTGCATCCATATGTCATGCAGTGCCTGTGGAGGTCAAAAGAGGGCACAGGATCCCCTGGAACTGGAGTTACAGACAGTTGTTAGCTGGTATGTGGGTGCTGGGAATCAACCCTGGGTCTTCTATAAGAACAGCTAGTGCTCTTTACCACTGAGCCATCTCTCCAGCCCTCACTACTGTGTTTCTATGACAGCTTGTTCCTCTGCTACCATTCACCAAGACCTGAATGTTTGTGTCTCCTTAAGTTCACATGTTGAGACCCCTGGGCCCCAGGTGGTAGTGTTAGGAGGTGGGGACTCTGGGTAGTGATTAGCCTGGGAAAGCACATGGATGGGATTAGCACATAAAAGGAGCCAGATAGCTCCTCTCATTGGATGAGGGGACAGGGAAAGGTTATGAGCTAGGCCCTCACCTGACACCAGATCTGCTGCCTTTGACCATGAATAGCCCAACTCCTAGAATGGTGAGATTATATAGCTTATAGCAAGCACCCTTTATACACCAATACCACACCTGAGAAATTTTGCTTTCGGTTTTGAACTTGCCTTGCTTTGAATTAGCCTGTCAACCCTAGAGTGTAGACCAGTGTGCTTCCTGCTGGTGTCTGCAGGGCTTTTGCTGGAGCATGGATGGATCACATGTGGAGCCCAAGATGTTGACCTTTCAGATCGGACCATTCTGCCTCTGTCGCTGATATGGTGATTCGCAGCTGTGTGGAGAAGCACTTGTTGATACAAGCTCCACACACATTCCAGAGACTCAGCCCTTGGCTGCCTAGTTTGCAGTGGCTAGTCCAGCAGCTGTGGCTGAAATCTCTAACCAAAGATTTTTTTCCCCTGAAAAATATGCTAGTCATTCTAGACTCAGTGCCACCACTGGTAGAATTTAGAAAGCTTTTATAGTTTCTGACAGTAGATTGTGAAGCTAGTTTATTTTATTAATATTTTATTTTTAAGATTTTATGTGTGGGCTGGAGAGATGGCTCAGTGATTAAGAGCACCGACTGCTCTTGCAGAAGACCCGGGTTCTATTCCCAGCACCCACTTGGCGGCTAAGAGCTGTCTTTAAACTGGGCATGGTGGTGCATGCCTTTAACCCTAGGACTCAGGAGGCAGAGGCAGGTGGATCTCTGTGAGTTCAAGGCCAGCCTGGTGTACAGAGTGAGTTCCAGGCCAGCTGGGGCTATAGGGAGGTTTTATGTGTATGAGTATATTGCCCACATGTACGTAAGTGTACCCTTCTCATGCAACGCCCAAGGATGTCAGAAGAGGGCGTCAGATCCCCTGGAACTGGAGTTACAGACAGCTGCTAGTTACCATGTGGGTGTTGGGAACTGAACCTGGGTCCTCGGCAAAAGTAGTCAGTGCTTTTAACCACCGTCCCTCTAGCCCTCTTTGTAATTTTTTTGAGACAAGGTTTCACTGTGTAGCCCTGGCTGGTCTAGGACTTGCTAGGTAGACCAGGGTGGCCTCAGACACAGGAATCCACCTGCCTCTTCTTCCCTAGTGCTGGGATTAAAGGTGTAAGGCACCATGCCTGGCTTGAAGAGCTATTTTATTTGAACCTCTCTAATTGTATGGAAATCAGCTCTGTTCTGTCCTTATTATCTGAAATTTAAGTAGATTGTCAAGAAATAAGCCAGGAAACACTCAGAGTTGATGCTACAGTGCGAATTTGACTTGCAAATAGACTATATGCATACTTAACAATTGCCTGTGGTTCAATTTATTATATTTGAATATATGTGTATATTTCATATTATAATTATTTTGTGCAAGAGGTCGACGGACCCTTACTCAAAATTATTCATGCTTGCTTTGCACACCATCCTAACACCCTCAGCTGTGTTTCTCAGTTTGTACTATATAAGAAGCACAGAGCTGGAAGGTGTAAGCAGAAGAGGGAGGTGAGTTGGTAAGTGGAGGGAACAGCTGATGGCCTGACCATAAGCCACAAGATTGAGTCAAGGCATCTTGGGTAATCACGTAGCTCCGCACCTTCACTTTAGCAGATGGAAAAGCTGAAAAGCTGAAGTCCAAGAAGTCACCTGGCAGAGCTCCCAAGATATGGCTGCTCTGGAATCCAGCCCTCCCGACTCCAGTTCCAGCTGCTTTCCTAGTGCCGTAGCCTCACAGTGGGTCAGGGAGCTAGTCAAAATGTCATCCAGAAACTATTTATGTCCAAGATGGAAGTGTCCAGCATGCTTTGTAAAATAATTCGTTCCAAAGAGTTGAGATAAAAATGCCAGTGTCCAGACTACATGGATGGGTATCTGCTGTCTGGAAAGTTCTCCGCCCACTGAACCTCCATTTTCCCCAGTGGTGCCCAGTGATGCCCAGTGGCTGAGCATGTGCTTCCTTCTGCCTCAGAATGAGGGGTACATTAAGGTCCTCACGGGGGACAGCGCAAACCCAGAAGTGGTTGTTCTATTGTCCCCACCCTGTAAAACATTCTGAAATATGTTTTCTATTTATGCTGATTATATTAGTAATATATATTCATCATAAAAGTAGAAAACAGGGCCGGGCATGATGGCGCATGCCTTTAATCCTAGCACTTGGGAGGCAGAGGCAGGTGGATCTTTGTGAGTTCAAGACCAGCCTGGTCTACAGAGTAAATTCCAGGACAGCTGGGGCTACAGGGAGACCCTGTCTCAAAAAGACCAAAAAAGACCAAAAAAAAAAAAAAAAAAAAAGTAGAAAACAGGGCTAACAAGAGGGCTCAGAAGGTAGAGGTGCCTGCCATCAAGCCTGGCATCCTGAGTTCAATTCCTAGGGCCGAATGGTAAGACAACAAACAGACTCCTGAACATTGTCCACTGACCACACACACACTATGGCTGCATGCCCACAAATATAAATATAAAAAAATAAGTAAAAATGCAAAAAAATTCTTTATAAAGAATGAGGGGTCAGCGAGCTAGCTCAGTGGATAAAGAGCTGGCCTGGGAAGCTAGAGAGTTGGCTCAGCAGTCAAGAGAACTGGCTGCTTTTGTAGAGGACCCAGGTTCAATTCCAAGCACCCACATGGCGGCTGACAACTTGTCTATTACTCTAGTTCCAAGGGAATCCAATGCCGTCTTCTGACCTCAGTGGGCCCTGCATGATGATCCATGCAAGCAATGCACTCATACACCTAAACTAAAAATAATAAATAAAAGATTTTTTAAAAGAACATGCCTCAGAAGCTTGATGACCTGGGTTCAATTCTTGGAATCCATGTAAAGATGTAAGGAGAGATTTGACTTCATAAAGTTGTCCTCTGACCCCCACACAGTCACTGCGATATGTACATCCTCCAAAATAAATAAGAGTTAGAAGATAAAAATCAAGTCCTTGAGAATTAAAAACACTCAATCTAATTTGTGGAAAAGAATTTACTGTTAACCCTCAGCACAGATTCTCTATTGCTTGCTGGATCATTTGGTCTATTACTTGCAGTATCTCCCCGTGTGTATTTTTATAAATGTATACATTGGCATACACATACACATAAAGTCTGATTATTTGCCCCATATTTTTCCTGTTTACAGTTAATAATGGAAATATTAACATGTAGTTGCATGAAGATCTGCCATCTTTTTTTTTTTTTTTTTGGTCTTTTTGAGACAGGGTCTCCCTGTAGCCCCAGCTGTCTTGAAATTTGCTCTGTAGACCAGGCTGGCCTTGAACTCACAAAGATCCACCTGCCTCTGCCTCCCAAGTGCTAGGATTAAAGGCGTGCGCCACCACGCCCAGCTAGATCTGCCATTTTTTTTAAAAACTGTTACAAATGAATCTATTGGTGGCTGTGCCTTAATCTGATAAACTATCCCCTACTTCTAGACAGTTTGGTTACCTCTGGGTTTTTTAAAAAATATTTTTGTTATTTTTGTTTAATGTGTATGAGTATATTGCCTGCACATATGTGAGTGCACCCATATCATGTTGTGTCATGTGTGTCGTGTCCTGAAATGCTGCAGAGGGTGTCAGATTCTCCTGGAACTGGAGTTAACAATGGTTCTTAGTGCTGGGAATCGAATTTGGGTCCTCTGCAAGAGCAGTCACTCTTAACCACTAAGCTATCCCTATAGCTCCGCCTTCATTTAAAAATATTTTTGTTAATATTTTTGTGTGTATTTATATATTGCCTGCATGTATGTAAGTGCACCCATGTTGTACAATGCCTGAGGAGGACAGAAGATGGGGTTGGATCCCCTGGAACTGGAGTTAAGGATGGTTCTTAGCTGCCATGTTGGTGCTGGAATTCGAATGTAGGTTTTCTGCAAGAAAATCCAGTGCTCCTAAGTGCTGAACCCCTATCTCTGCTCTTTCGATACTGTGATAACACACCCTCTATGTGTGATCACCGTCCATCAGCTCCTTAAAATAACTTCTCAGAAGGACAATGGCAGTGTCAAGGAAATGATGCTTTTTATGGCTTTCTGTGTGTGCTGCCAAACATCTTGGGCTGTTTTTCCATTCTGACTTTGTAGGATTGGAAAGTTGATCTTTCCCATAGTTTAGAAGTCTCCATATTGTGATCCACTAGAGATGCGGAGAATCCCAGGCTGTCTTCCTCCTGGCTGACTCCTTTCCTTTTTCTTTGCACAGTTTTTCCTGCCCTTTGAGTGGGGCCATGGGACTCCAGCATCTGTCCTGGAGGAATTGGAATGGTGGGTGGGATCCGTGAAGAACGGTAATACTGGGCACAGGTGGGGTGGTCTACTGTTTAAAGAATGTAGTTGTAAGAAATTCCCCTGGGTTCACCCATTCTCCTTAATGCACATGCCACGGACGGCGATCGGCGGCTGAATATTCAGTAGAAGCTCTGGGCTGATCTTTTGGCTCAGGACCAAGTCCCGGTTTTTCCACCTGGTCTTGTGATCTGGCTCCTGCCCCTCCCTCCCCTTCAGAGTCCCTCCTTTATCTGCACACTAATTATAGTGACCTTCTGCTGTTCCTGCAGAATGCCAAGCTCTTTCTTTGTTGTGACTTTCACGTGCAGGGTGTGGTCCCTGCTCTGGTGGGCACTCACCTTTCTCGTACTCTACCAACTTTGGGACCCAGCCAGATGCAGTGATGAAGGTCACAGTGATGAAGCTGCTGAGGTCAGGCCTTAGTTACTTCAGGTTACTCCGCCTGTTTGTGTTTACCATACTAAGTGGTGATAGTAATATCGCCCCCTTATGGGGTTATTTGACCACCAAACATGGTGGCTCGGTAAATACTTGGAAGAGATCCTGGCACACAGTAAGATCAATAAACACTCACTGTCCTGCAGGTGGCTGGATGCTTGGCTTCGGGTTAAAACTCATGAAGGTTTCCCTGACCCTGAGCCTGACTCTGGGCCAAGAACTCCAAGTTTCTGCTCCTGTGGCCACTGTACCTTCCTTTCTAGCTGTTCTACAGTCTAGGAATGGAGCCAGGCAGCCATTACTTCAGGGTGCTAGCAGAGCAGCTGTGGTCTTCACCAGGGTGAGAGGTTCGCCACTGGGGTCTGACCTAGGTCAGGCCTGAACCTCTGAACTTCTAAAGCCTCCTGAGGCTTGTTCTGTTTCTCAGTCAAAGCAGGACCAGCACTGTTGCTGATTTTTAAATTAAATGAATGACTAGAAAAAGGAAACAAGAGCTAGAGAGATGTTTGTGTCAGTAAATAGCTCGCCGTGCAAATATGAGGACCTGGGTCCGATCCCCCAGAACCCACATAAAGAAGCTGACATAGCACACACTGTAATCCAAGTGCTGTGGTGGTGGAGACAGGAACTTGCTGGCCAGTCTGGCCAAGTCAGTGATACCCAGGTGCAGAGAGAGACTTTGTGTAAAAAATAGGGCAAAATGCCAGGTATGGTGGCGCATGCCTTTAATCTTAGCACTTGGGAGGCAGAGGCAGGCAGATCTTTGTGAGTTCAAGGCCAGCCTGGTCTACAAAGTGAGTTTCAGGACAGCTGGGGCTACAGGGAGACCCTGTCTTGAAAAGACCAAAAAAAAAAAAAAAAAATAGGGTAGAGAGAGCGCTTGCTGAGGAAGACACCTGACAGTCCACCTTTGATCTCCACATACACATACGACCCACACATACATATACACCATACGTATACACATACACAGTACACACATACACACATAAGAAGAGAAAGAGAAAAAAGCAGCAGCAGCAGCAGCAAGCATGAAGCCCAGGTTTTTGCCACTTGACCCTGTTCTCACTGGAGGTCTTCGCCATAGACAGCGGCCCATGTCCACAGGGTGTGTAGCAGCAGCCTCGGCTCCCGCTCCCTGGATGCCAGTAGCTCTGTCTACTCCATCTGTGTCACCAGAATTTCACGTGTCCCCTGGGGGACAAACATCATCCCTGGTTGAGAAACACTGACACTGATCTGATAAAGATTTATGAAGGGCTAAAGTAGCTCCGTAGAGTGCCTGCCTAACATGCAGGAAGCCCCGGGTTCGATCCCCAACATGAATAAAGCTGCCATGGCAGTGCACCCTGATAATCCTACAGGGAGGCAGAAGGTTCAAAAATAATCTTGGCTGTGTATCGAATTTGAGGCCCTGCCACAAAAAGGAGGTGCTGGCATAAAAGGGCTGGTGAGATGCTCATGTGGTTAACGCTCCTGCTGCTGAGTTCAATCCCCAGGACCTCTGCATGTGTGTGTGTGTATACACACACACACACACACACACACACACACACACACACTCAATCAACCAATCAATCAGTATAATAAAAACTTTTTGTCTTTTTTTGAGACAAGGTCACCCTGCATCCCCGGCTGTCCTGGAACTCACTATGTAGACCACGCTGGCTTTAAACTCAGAAATCTATCTGCCTCTGCCTCCTAAGTGCTGGGATTAAAGACTATTTAATGGTCTACCATTCCCAGCAATAAAAAAAAAATTTTTAAAGAGACCTTTGAAACACAAACTTTGACTTTTGGATTTTAAGATTTTGAAAATTTATTTTATATGTATGAGTGTTTTGGCTGCATGGATTTAAGAGAACCATGTATACACAGTGCCTGTGGAGGTCTGAAGAGGGTGTCAGAGCCCCTGGAACTGGAGTTATGGATGGGCATTAGCTGTCATGGGAGTGGGAACTGAACCTGGGTCTTTTAGAAGACAGGGCTCTTGGCTGCTGAGCAATCTCTCTAGCCCTGACTTCTGCTTTTTAGACTGAATGGTCATGAAGTTACTATCTCAATTTGCTATGGAGTTTCTAACCCCTTCCTACATGTAATAGGCCAGAGACAGACTGTTCTTCCTGGACCGGCACTGTCTTCAGACCACTCTGTGGGCTCCTGAGAATTTTTCTGAGTAATTCTTTTCTCTTTTCCCCTCAGCTCGCCTGTAACTGATGACGTCACCCAGTCAGCTGCTCCCACAGACCCAGGAAACGCTCCCTTAGCTGCCTCTTCCCATCATGGTGACGCTGCTAGTCTGGTCTCTACGGACCTGACAGCCCAGAGGTACAGTAGAATCCTGCACTGGGGCTGCCTGGGGACACGGAGTCCAGGCTCGGTCTTCTCCTTTTCCCTGTTCCCATCCACTTGCCAGCCCCACACAGGGTCTAATGTATCTGTCTTCCTCCACACAACAGGTGTGTTTTGGTCCCGGGCTTAGCTGTTTCTTGTGGCCTTAGTTATAATCCAAAGGGACATGGGGACAGCCATCCCCACTGACCATTTTAGAGACTCCCTGGGGCTATTAGGGGTCCTATTTAGATCGAAGCCCTCTAGGGAGTGCATGTGCAGTTTCCACAGTTTCAGGGTGTGGTTTAGCTACCTGCCGGCCACGCAGGACACCAGCTAGGTCAGCTGCTCTCTTGTTTCCTCGGGTGGTGATCTGAGAAAAGAGGAGTCAGCAGAGCATGGAGCACAGGAGCCAGGTGCTGGGGGACCGGCCTCCCAGCCCTGCTTCTCCTGCCACGCTTCCTTCTGCCTTGCCCTTCACGCCCCAGCAGCCCTGTGTTCATTCTAGATCTTTGTCTGCCATGTGCTTGGCCTGGATTCAGCTTTACCTCCCCCATTGCATGTAGACAAGGCTTGGTCTGCAGTGGCCTTAAGACTTGACTCAGGTGTTGGTATAGGTACAGACTCACACACGTGCGCATGTCTCTCTAGAAACACATATACAGTGCACATGTGCATTATATGTAGGTCTGTGTATGAGTTACTTTTCTCATTGCTGTCATCAAATACCTGAGAAAAGCAACTTAAGGGAAGAAAGGCTTATTTTGGTTCACAGTCGGAGAGTGCAGTCCATCGTGGAGGGGAAGGCATGGCGGCAGGAATGTAAGGAGCCGGTTGCCATGTGTGTGCAGTCAGGAAGCAGAGATGAATGCTGGAGCTCTGTCTGTCTGTCTGTCTGTCTGTCTTTGACCTTTTTGAGACAGGGTCTCTCTATAGCTCCAGCTGTCCTGGAACACTCTCTGTAAACCAGGCTGGCCTTGAACTCACAAAGATCGCCTGGGTCTGCCTCCCGAGTGCTGGGATTAAAGGCGTGCACCACCACACCCAGCTTCTCTCTCTCTTTAAAAGTCTGGACCTGCAGCCCATAGGGTAGACTCCTTACAGTTAGGTCTTTCCTCATTTAAGCTAGTCTAGAAACTGCCTCATAGACACACTCAGAGATTCATCTCTGGGTGATTCTAGGTCCCATCAAGTTGACAGTCTTAACCATCATAGTCTCTGAAGAGACACATTTTAACTTATACTTATGTCCTCAAAGCAGCTGCATTCTGCCAGATCTTGCATGGTACTGGGGAAGCCTGGGTGAGCAGGACAGACATAGCCCCTTCATCCTTCAGCTTGTGCCTGGGGTCCCTTCCTCCAGGGAGCCTTGTCCCCAAGGGATCCTTATTATTTTTCTATTGCTGTGCTAAAACACTAACCAAAACCAACTTGGGGAGGAAAGGGTTTATTTGGCTTACAGCTTACAGTCCATCATCAAGGAAGTCAGGGCAGGAACTGAAGCAGAGACCATGGAGGGACACTGCTTACTGGCTTACTCCTCCTGGCTTACTCAGCTTTCTTTCTTTCTTTCTTTCTTTCTTTCTTTCTTTCTTTCTTTCTTTCTTTCTTTCTTTCTTTCTTTTTTTTTTTTTGTCTTTTTTTGTCTTTTTTGAGACAGTCTCCCTTTAGTCCCAGCTGGCCTGGAGCTTGCTATGTAGACCAGGCTGGCCTTGAACTCACAGAGACCCGCCTGCCTCTGCCTCGGGATTAAAGGTGTGGACCACCATGCTCGGCTCTGCTATCTGTCTTACACAGCCCAGGACCACCTGTCCAGGGATGGCAGCACCCATAGGGGCTCCCTCCCATATCAGTCAGCAGTCAAGAAAATGACCTACAGACATAGCCATTGCCACAGTATGATGGGGGAAATTCTTCAGTTGAGTTGTCCCTTGTCTGGTCTGTCTTGGTTTGTGTCAAGTTGACAGAAACTATGACACCCAGTTGTGGACCCTACCACTGAATGCAGCAGCCACCCAGGCCCCTGTATCACTGTCCATTCGAGATGTATCCAAGTTCCCCGCCCCCGAGTCTATCTCTCCTGATACTCTGAGAGCTCCGCCAGGGTAAGAGCTTGTCTCTGTGACTCCTGGAGCTGCCATTGAGCAGCAGGATGTCATGACTTAAACAAGAAGTGAGGGGAGGGCAGGGAGGCCTCCTTGCTTGCCTACCTGGGGCCAGTGTGTGTCGACCCTTCGCGGGGCAGGTGACGGGGAGGTAACTGGCAGTATGGAGAGGCTCTTCATTTACTGAGGAGTCTGCTTGGTACAGGAGGAATAGGAAGGGGAGAGATGTGGCAGGAAGCTATAGGCCAGAACCAGAGATTCCTAGGCAGCCTGGGATTGCAGTGTTTCCTCACCATGGGAGTCACTTATAGCTCTTAATTATGTGCAAGTTTAACCCAAGCACTATATAGCAGGTATCTCCTTGCCCTTCTCCCTGCCTCTCCTCTGACTTCCCATTCCAGTGATGCTCCAACTTAATGATCCCCAGAGTTTGAGGAAGGTCCAGGGTCTTCTGGATGAACCTAGGATGAGGAGACCTTCCTTAGTGAAGCCTGGAAAAGGAGTTTTCTTACCTCTGTGATGGTCCCATCTTACAGTGGGGGCACGGAGGGGTATGGAGACGCCTGGGACAGAGGATGGCTGGGGGCATGACTAAGACGGTACACAGGAAAACTGAAGCCTAGCTGGGGTTGTGGTCTGTGCTTATGAGGTCCCCTTCCTACCTAGGACTGTATATTACATGGCTTGGCCCTGGCTCTTTTTGTTTGGACTTTTCTTAGAGTATGGCTGAGTGCACCATCTCGAGTGGCTTTATGAATCTTCACAGGGCTTGGCAGATGATGGAGTTGCTGTTTTGAGTCTCCCAGATGCTCAGGCCGCATAGCAGTTAGTAGCAGCCAAACTGTGAAGCAGGCGCAGTCGGGTTGCTCAGCCGTGTTCCTGGCCTCTTCCTGGCATACGAAGTTATGTCACCTACAGCTTTGACCAAGAGTGACCACAGAATGCGGTGGGGTGGGGGTGGGGGAGATGGGAGACAAAGCTTAAATGCTCTTAGTGCCTGGGACTTGGGTAGCTTCTCAGCTTTGTCGCACAGCGGGAGGGCAGGTAGAAGTTCGGTCAGGAAGAAGTCATGATTAAAAGCAGGAGGCAAGAGACAGGGGCCAGGGGAACGTTTGACTATGGATAAGCCAGTGGGTGCCTGTGTGAAGCTTTGTGCAGGAGGGTGTTGCTAGGCTGGTGGGAGAGAGGCAGTTATGATAGGAGAGGGTCAGATGATCTCACTTTGGTCACCAACATTGCCGCAAAGTGCAATCGGGAATCTGGCTGCTCTCTGAGGTTTATTTATAACCCCAGACCAGTGCTCCTCCTTTTCAATCTTTTGCAGATGACTTCAGAGTTATTAAAAATGGGATTCAGCCAATATGCACATTGTCAGGCGAGGGCTGAGGCAAAGCTCTGCCTTCATGTTTTGACTCTCATGCTGTGAACAAGTGTCCTTTTCGTGATCTATTGGAACCATTTTGTGCTTTTGTTGGTAATCTTGCTGTTTGGAGGGGACCTTCCCCCTGTACACAACCTTAAGTGATGTCTTAGCACAGAGAGGCCTGGGTGTACCCAATGAAGAGGCTTTATCCTGTCTGCCAGGAGTTAATGCCATGTGTATGTGAGTGGGGTGTTAGTGAGTCACTGTTGTATGTGAACTAGGTGCTTTTAAACAGAAACACACACACACACACACACACACACACACACACACACACACACTGTGTTTTAATAGCCTGGTTGATGAAAGCCTTGCCCAAAGGCTTTCCGGAACCATCTTTCCAGCAGGAGCAGAGGTTCACTATTTGCTGGCTCAGGACCTGGCTCAGAACATTGCTGTGAACAGCAAGCAGCAAATGGACCAACCCCTGCCCGCCTGTTGGAACAGCTAAGAAGGGTGTTCTAGGGGTGAAGTAGTGTCAACTTTAACCTCTGATGTAGTCTTGTTTCCCTTCCTGCTTAAAGTAGGATGGAGGGAGAGGAAAAACAGGGGTGTGGGGGGGTGGAGGGGTTAGGCTGCTGTAGTCCTTGTGGGAGGTTTGCATTCCTACATAAGTAAGGCTGTATTTTTATTTATTTATTTTTTTAATTTTTTTTGAGACAGTCTCCCTATAGCCCCAGCTGGCTTAGAACTTCCTCTGTTGACCAGGCTGGCCCAATCTCCCAAAGATCCACCTGTCTCTGCCTCCTGAGTGCTGGAATTAAAGGGGTACCTCACCACACATGACCCAAGGGTGGTATTTTAATTATTATTTTTTTGTTTTTATGTATATGAGTATATTGCCTGTATCTGTATGTGTATAAGTGCACCTGTGTCATGCAGTGCCCATGAAGATCAGAAGAGGGTGTTAGATCCCCTGGAACTAAAGTCACAGATGGTTGTTAACCACTATGTGGGTGCTGGGAATCAAAGCCAGGTTCTCTGCAAGAGCAGTCAGTGCTCTTAACCCCTGAGCCATCTCTCCAGCTCCAACTAAATTTCAGTTAAAAAATTTTTTTAGCTGGGTGTGATGGTGCATGCCTTTAATCACAGCACTCTGGAGGCAGAGGCAGGCAGATCTCTGTGAGTTTAAGGCCAGCCTGGTCTACAGGCTTGGGGGTCGGGGGGGGGGCTACTGGGAGACCTTTTCTCAAAAACAGCCAAAAATTTTTAAAATTTCACAACTGCTTTTTAGATTTATTTTTTATTGTTTAATTTGTATTGATATATGTGTGTTACCCAGAAAAGGGTATCAGATGACCTGGAGCTGAATTACAGACAGTTGTGAGCAGCAAGCCCTAACCCTTGAGTCATTTCTCTAGTCCAAATAAAAATTTTAAATGTGTTTTTTAAGGGGGCTGGCGAGATGGTTCAGGACTTTGAAAAAAGAATAAAAAGTATTTAATGAAAATAGAGCCAGGTACAGTGTACAATCCCAGCACTTGCGAAGTTGACAAAGAGGATCAGGAGTTTCAGGTCATCCTCTGCTAGGCAGCAAGTTTATGGCTAGCCTGGGTTGTGTGAGACTCTGTCTCAAAGATAAAATTCAAAACACCCCCCTCTCCCTCAAAACAAGAATGGGCTGGGAGCTTTTGTAGTAAACCTCCTGAGAGAAAGAACAAAGAGAGAACAGGCCTCTCTCTCCTGCCTTTCCTGTCACAGCTAATTCTGTGGTGCCAAACCCTAAATGTGTAGAGCTCGTCATGGAAGGTGTGGTGGTTTGGATGAGTGTCCCCCATAGGCTCTAGGTATTCAGACATTTGCCTCCAGTTGGAGGCGCTGTTTTTGGAGGTCTTGGAGGGTGTGGCCGTGCTAGAGGAAGTGCGTTGCTGGGGGCAGGCTTAGTGAGTTTAACAAGCCTCGTGCTATACAGTTGACCTCCTCTCTGCTTCCTGTGCTCTTTGCAAGATGTGACCCTCGGTTTGCTGCTCCAGATCCAGCTGCCACGCCTCCCGCCACAATGGACTAATTCCCTGGAACCGCCAATCGCAAGCTCAAATAAACTCTTCCTTTTATAAGTTCCTTGGTCTGGTGCTTTATCGCAGCAACAGAAAAGTGACTAATACAGTTATTGGTACCAGGAGTGGGGTGTTGGCTGTGAAGAACCTGACCATGTGTATGTTTGGAGAAGTGTGGAAGACTTTGGAACTTTGGGCTGGAAAGGCTGTTGACTATTGTAAGCAGAGCTTAAAGGGCCATTCTAGTGGAGGCCTGGAAGAAAGCATGGCTGCAAAAGATGTGGTTCCAGGGGAAAATAAAGTCTTAGGCAGCAACCGGGATATTTTGATAAAGAGTCTGGCAGCAGTTTGCCCACAGCCCAGATGCTTGCCTGATGCTAAGTTGAAAAGCGGTGGACTGATGTCTTTGGCGGAGGATATTTCAAGACAGCCTAATGTAGAAATGGTGGCGTGGCTTTTAATGGTGAATATTATACAGATCTACAGTGAAAAAGAGCAGATGGGGCAGAAAGAAATGCAAAATGTACAGTTTGGATCTGATAACTGCACTAGGAAGATTAAAGGTGGGGCCAAGGCATGTAAAGGAGAGGTTGGATCTGAAAACTGCACTAGGAAGATTAAAGGTGGGGCCAAGGCTTGTGAAGGAGAGTTTCCTTTTGATAAGGAGATTGAAGTGATTAAGGAAGGGCCTCGAGATTTACAAGTAAACAAAAGAATCAGTACCTTCAGGGCAAGACCACACCCAGCTAATCCTCCAGCAAGCCCAGGGCAAAGAAAAGTTACAAATGTGGTTGAAATGGGCCAGGGTCCGTCCCGAACTTGCAGCCAGATTCGGCAATTTCATTCACGTGGTGCTGGCTTTAGAGGCATGAAGTTCGCAAGAGTGAAGGGGTCATCAGTTCTTCCTCCACGGTTTCAGAGAGCCAAAGAGGCCAGGCAGAGTACAGCAGGGGTGTCCCTGAATAAAGAAGGCCCTGATAGGCCATTGCGTGAAGCTGTGAATGTGAAGCCTGGTGGGCATCGGAGACCCCAAGAAGACTTTCGAGATGCCAGACCTGTGAGATATTTGCCAAGGAGAGCTGCATACGGGGAGTGGTACCGGCCTAAGAAAGAGATGTATGTTGCAAGCAAAGCTGGAAGAGCTGAGCCATCTAAGCCCTTTGGAAGTCAAGTCCCAGAGGTTGCATGTGGAGCTACTGGACTTGGCGTTTGCCCTGCTGGTTTTCGGTCTTGTTTTGGTCCAGTATTTCCTCACTATGCCTCTATTCCTCCCTTTTGGAATGGGAATGTGTATTCGGTTCCACTGTATATTGGGAGTATGTAATTTGCCTTTTGATTTTACAGGAGCTTACAGTTAAGAGATTGGCCTGAGTCTCAGAAGAGACCTTGGACTGTGGACTTTTGAATGGCATTGAAACTGGTAAAGACTATGGGGACTTTTAAGGTTGGACTAAATGCATTTTGCATTTTATATGGTCAGGAGCCTATGGGGGCCAGGGAGTGGAATGTGGTGGTTTGGATGAGTGTCCCCCATAGGCTGTAGGTATTCAGACATTTGCCTCCAGTTGGTGGCGCTGTTTCTGGAGGTCTTGGAGGGTGTGGCCGTGCTAGAGGAAGTGCGTTGCTGGGGGCAGGCTTAGTGAGTTTAACAAGCCTCGTGGTATACAGTTGCCCTCCTCTCTGCTTCCTGTGCTCTTTGCAAGATGTGACCCTCAGTTTGCTGCTCCAGATCCAGCTGCCACGCCTCCCGCCACAATGGACTAATTCCCTGGAACCGCCAATCGCAAGCTCAAATAAACTCTTCCTTTTATAAGTTCCTTGGTCTGGTGCTTTATCACAGCAACAAAAAAGTGACTAATACAGAAGGGAATCATCACCCATTTCTGAGAGCTCGACTCTGAGAACTTCACACTCATTCCCTGTGGTTTCAGGTCTTTCTGGTTTGAGCATCTCTAGGTAACCCAGAAACCTGGGCCATGTCTTCTAGAATATTCTACAAATGACTGTATTGCCCATGGCCATTCACATTCTCATCTGTTCTGCATTTTTGTCATCATTATTTGTTTTGTAAAGCCAGAATGGTTTTCCAAGTGAAGCCTTCCATCCACACTGCCACACACTGGACAATGGAACTGGGTGCTCTGGTCGCGCCAGCAGCTGCCCACGTTCTTCCTGCAGTCTGGAACCCAGGCGGCATGAGGACTCCCATCAATACCATTGGGAAACCACTCACCTGCTTGCTTCACGCCGGTGGGCCAGACTTTAGGATGCATCAGAATAACCTAGTGGCACCCAGACAGCTCCCCACCTGCGTCTTTACTTCAGAGATCTCAGTGGAGGGGGGTGGTTCCAGTCACCAAAGGATGTTCCTGCCACTGTTCAGGGCCCCACACATGGTGCATGATGAGTAGAAGCAATGCTGTCCTGGTCACAGCTCCTCAGGAGTGGAGCTGCCGGTGTCGGCAGCTGGTGATAGAAGCTTGCCTGACTTCTGACCAAAGCGCCTGGAGATGGGGAGCCTCGGGTTCCCATTCAGCATCACGGCTTCACTAGAGTGTGCAGACTCAGACGCAGAGCTTAAAACTGTCCAAAGGCGGAAGCACAGGGCATTCAGACTGACTTGTAGCTTCTGTTTTTCTTCTTGTTCCCAAATTGTGTGTGTGTGTGTGTGTGTGTGTGTGTGTGTGTGTGGTCATCTGTTTGTACAATACAATTCTTTGTCTTTGAGTTCAGCTATTTCCTAGGTTAATTAAGCCTTTATTTAGACAGGCAGTTAATAACTGAATCCTAAAGTACAGGAATTATTTTTAATTTAAAAAAGAGATTATCCAATCCTTTAAAATCATTTAAAAACTCCTTTGACTTTAAAATCCATGTACTGTGCGCCCAGAATGCTGAGTGAGGGAGTCTCCCCATATGTTTACAACTTTTATGTCCTCAGCTGGGGACCAGTTGCCTGATAACGAGTTGCCACATTGGCAGTTGTCAAATACAGACAATTTTGCATGCTTCAAACTAGCACAAGATTTTGTTCTTGCTTTGAGTTTTGAACTGCTTTATCTGTGTAGAAACATTTGGGCATAGTGAACACATTATAAAGTCTTCCAGATCTGAGAGTGCGTTCCCATCCCTGTGCTGTACGTAACCAGGGGCGACCCTCAGGTGCACACGGCACATAGGAAATTTCAAACAGGAGCCTGGAGCCCACAGAGTTGTCAGTGACCAGGGGGCTGATGTTCCAACCCAGACCCAAGTCCATTGTATAGTTTGGGGATAGTGTCAGTGGCTTTTCCTCTGTTATTATTTTCCTGCTTGCAGAAGTTCTGCTTGGGGCATGATTGAAGAGACTCTTCTGGGTGTGGACTTGGCTTTGTGAAGGGAAAGATGAAGGTCTGAGGGAAGAATTGACCAGCTATTCCAGGGTTAACTGCAGGAGCCAATCTCTTTTGTTACTTCCCACCCCCCCCAACCCCCCCACCCCCCCACCCCCCACCCCCAAACCTGCAGGTCAGCTTGTTGGTGTCATTCTCACTCCTCCCCAGCCTTGGGGACTGGTGCCACATGGTTGTAGATCTCATTAGTGACTGGATATGTCTGGAAGTATGGGTTTAGGGTATCTAGCCAACATGCAGGCCTCTCTTAGTGTCTTCTGCTTTGGGCTCTGGATCTTTCTAGAAGTTGCAGCAGAGAGGTGATTGGTTCTATCACATCACAAGCAGACTGACCAAGGTTTTCCAGAACAGCAATTTCAGAGTGCTTTCCTTTTTTGTAGCTTGCTTCTCACTTTCAGTCTGAGCTGAATCTTTGGCCCTAAGGCCTGCCCTATTACATGATTGTGTGCACTTGGGGATTTAAGAGGCAGAAGAACCAAGAGGCCTGTGAGGAGGGGCTGTGCGCTAAATGCCTTCCAGATGGCGATATGGAACAGGAGATAAGATCCGGCTGCCCATCTGGCCCAACAGGACATGATGTGCTCAGATTGCACCTTGGGGGTTGTTATCACCCTCTTGTGACAGCCTGGGCCACTCTGGTCTTTGTCCTTGGACAGGGGCTTAATTTGGCAGCTCCAGCTGATCTTTGAAATGAAATTTGCTATCAGTTGGCTGGGAACTCTGCCAAGAAGGGCTCCGAAGCCCTGAGCTGGGAATCAAAGGACAGCCGTTGCTGACAGCATCCCTGTGTATCGGGACTGTCTGGCTGCGGGACGACATGGAAGCCTGGAGCCATGCTCTCTGTTGTATGGGGTGGAGACGGCTGCTGAATGCCCAGAGGGACCCAGCGCTCCACAAGATGGGGAAATGCCAATTCAGGGACACCAAAATGACCCACTGGTAGTGAGTCCTAGGAGTCCCAAGACCTTGTCCAACGGGGCTTAACAGTGAGGAAGGCCTTGATTAATATAAATCATGTCTCTCTGCTAAAGTAGGATGGTTTAGGTCCTGTCTAATTACTAATTCAATCCTTAAAAGTTTAAACAAAATGATTTACTTTCTGAAAATATGAACACTGCACAAATTTGAATTCAGCTTCTTTGATGCTTCATTAAGGCTTAGGAAACATTAACTTCTTCAATAGAAAAAAAAAGGGTCATGGATTTTTACAGCCAGAAGGGACTTTTCACACCTCTCCTTACCTACACCCACCCATCTTCAGAGGACAGTGGGACCTATGCAGAGGTGATTTGGCAGTCACCCCTGGGGTTTCAGTGAAGGTTGAGAGTAGCTCTGGGTAGCAGAGTATTAGTGTATTGCTTGCCTGTAAGTACGCCCATGTCATGCAGTGCCAGCAGAGGTCAGAAGAGGGCACTCTAGTTCCCTGGAACTGGAGTTACATATGGTTGTTAGCCACCCCTGGGGGTGCTGAGAATCAAACCCAGGTCCTCTGCAAGAGCAGCCAATGCCCTTAACCACCAAGCCATCTCTCCAGCCCCCTGAGAATGTCTTTAAGATGCTCATTGCTGACCGAGCAGGGACAGGAGCTGGCCGTGGGGGACAGAGCAGGGATAGGAGCTGGCCAAGGCTGTTGACCAGGAACGCCTACACCCTTCCTGGCTCTTCTGCAGGGCCAAACTGTTTGCAGCCCAGGCCTCTGAAGGAGGTGTGTGTGTGTGTATTTAGGCTCTACTTCAGATCCAGACTCAGGGCCAGCTTTCTCTGTTGTGTGTGTGGCTCAAGTTATCACCCAGAGTACCGCTCTCAGAAGGTCCCGGTGCCAGGCTTGTCTGTTGCTGCTTCCGCCTTGAGTTCCTGATGCTTGGGACATGGCCTGCAGTTCATGCTTCTTTCACTTGCGTTCATCTTGCCTGTGGTTCCACGACTGGGTCTACTTTGCACCCAGACTCTGGCGTTTCTAGAACATGACAGAAATCCCATTCTCAGTGGCCCCAAAGCTTGGAGGGTCGGGTGAGGGAGAGCAGAGTGTTCCAGCCATCCACCGTGGCAGAGACTCGCCCACTCTGGGCTCTTGGTCTAGCAGGAGAGTGGGACATGCTTTCAGAAAACAACCAGAGTGCCTGGTGTGCCCAGTGGAAGAGGAAGACTTCACTTGGTTGCCTATGTGAGGGGCAAGGCCTTCTAGGAAGAGGGCCTGGCCAGGCCAGGGCACCGCTTGGGGCAGTCAGGGGCCTTATGTGCTAGGGAGGGTTGGGGAGAGAGCTGTGGAGATGAGCCTGTAGGTGGCCCAGAGCCTGCCTAGAGATTCTGGCCTAGAGAGTCCGCCTGCAGCTCCCTTTACACTGCAGAAGCTACGGGGAGTTGGAGGCAGTTTTAGGCAAGGTAAAGATCTGACCAGAACTTGAGTTGTTCTGGTGACCATGGGAACATAAACCCAAGGGGACAAACCTAGAGGCACACACAGCTGGATGTCCCTGAGTTCTACTCCAACAGAGGGAAGGCCTGGGACGCAAAGGTGGCTGGACAGAGAGGACGGAATCAGGAACAAGGCGGTGACTCAGCAGGAAAGAGCGATGAGGGGGCCCCGAAGCACTGAGAATGGGAAGAATCCTGCAGCCCTAACTTCTGGTGCTGGAGTCTAGCCCACTGTGAACGTTGAGAGGGAAGGGAGGAGCTCTGGAGGGGTCAGGAGGGGTCATGGTGTCCCTGTATGGCCACGAGTCACCCAGTTTCCCTGTTGGGACCTGACCGCCTCAGCCACTAGATGGGCTGAGAACTGGCTGCAGGGGGAGGGAGGGTCCCTTCTTAATTGGGCTGTTGAGTCATTTGTTTGGTGCCTTCAGCTAATGGGAACAGGCCAGGGCAGGAAGGGTGTGGCCATGGAGGAGGGAGCCAGCCATGGAAGGAGGGGGCTGCCGGGTTACCCCTTGGGAACGGAACTGGCTCAAGACAGCCCAGCTCTCCAGGCTGCTGAGCAAAGAGGGACTTAGTGTGGGCGACCCTGGTCGGTGCTGCCTGGCCTAGTAGGGGACCGCCTCCTTGTCAGATCCTCTGCTGAGGTCTCTATCAGGTGACAGATCTAGGGTCGGCTCCCCTATCTCTGACAACTTTCTTCACAATCTAAAGGAAGACACCCTAAAGTAACAGAACAGCAAGCACCCCCCTGTCCTTAGGCTTGCCTTGCATTCACTCAGATCTTCAGAGGGAGCTCAGCCAGCAGAATCTCTCAAGAGCTGAATTTTAGACTAGCAGTTTGCTTTTTCCTGACTACAGATAGGGATAAAGGTTGACTTGGCAGGTGAGATGACTCTTAAGGAGCTTAAACAGCACCAGTCATTGCCGTGTTCATTTTTAGCCATTTAAAAAACTTTTGTTGTGTTTCTGTTTCTTCCGGATCTATTTTCTTTTTAATCGTGTGTACGTGTCTGTGAGGGTTTGTGCATGTGCGTGCAGGTACCCTCAGGCAAGAGGCATCCGCCCAGAACCAGAGTTCCACACAGGTGGCTGGGAGCTGCCCATCACAGGTTCTGAGAACCTCACTCCAGTCCTGTAGGAAGAGCAGCATACTCTTAACCACTGAGCCATCTCTGCAGCTCCTTGTTTTGTTTTGAGAGGTTTTGCTATGTAGCCCAGGCTGGCTCAGACTTCATGATCCTCCTGCCTCAGTTTCCAAAGTGCTGGGATGACGGGTGTGCACAGCCATGCCTGCCTTAGGTGCTGTTTGTTCTTTGACGTGGATTGGCTTCTCAGGGCCTACAGAATTACCTCTTTCTGGGTTGTTTTTCTCCACATTTCTTTGGGGCCCTTAAAGAGCTGACAGTGTGGCTTCTAGCTCAGTCTGCACTCCTGACATGTGGTTATGGCCGGTGGGACCCTGTGGCTCCCTATTGTGTTCCCTTGTGTCCGTGCCTCCTGTGAGTGGCCTGGCTGGATGTTGGGTCACTGAGGAGTGTGGGGCAGGTGTTTCCCCTGGCTCTAGGGCTGGTGAAATGGCTCAGCAGATATGGAGGAAAGAGAGAACCAGTTCTCACAAGTTGCCCTCAGAACGTTCTCATGTGTGTCTTGGCAACTGTGCACACCCCCAAACAAACCAAAAAAACACAGGGAACTCTTTGATATGCCTCTTGATAAGCTTCAAATGCTGACAACATTCTTTCAGCTTTTGGGTTGGTGGAAGTGAGGGGTCTGTTTACACATTCCAAAAAGAATTTACCTAGTAGTTACAAGGATGTTTGGTTGTACACAGAGTTGGGAGTAAGATACCTCAAGGTAATTTGGCTCTGGACCTGCAACATTCCAACTCTCTACAATCATTTACATTCTGTTCGGCCTTGCAGAATATTTAATGTTGGTGTTCACAAATCATTTCCCTATAGTAGGGGGACGGGGACAAGTGCATGCCACCGATACAGGAGGGCCTTATATGACTAGAAAGGTCTGTTAGAAAGTGGGCTGGATACTGGAGGGTGAGACTTTGCTGGGCTGCCTAGAGCAGATTTCTACCCAGGATGCAGGGCGGTGTAGGAACAAAAGACCAGCTAGCTGATGGGGTAGAGCCATGGCAGGAGGGATTGAGGAGCTGGGCCGGGGCTGGTTCTGTGGAGTCTGATAAGTCATCACAGGGCTTTAGACAGGGGTGAGAATCCCCATCCCAGGGCATGGGGAAGGGGAGCCTGTGGCAGCGGCCACTATTCATGGCCAAGTCCCAACAAGAGGCAGAGCTGGATCAGAGGCTGACCCTGAGCAGGGCACAGTGACTCAGAAACCCATGCTCCTGCGGCTATTTGTGCCTGGGAGAAGAAGGGGTCCTTCACCACAGGCTGTCAACTGAGCTCCAGCTGTCACACCGAGTCCCCGGGTCTCAGGCTCTGGGGCTGGTCATGTCATTCCATCTCACGCCCCTCTGAGAGGCCCTTGGACATCCAGCTCCCCAGGGACAACAGTGTGGCTGGCTGCACAGGCTGGAAGGGATGCTGGCTTAGAAAAGGGTTCCCAGGCTGTAGATGGTACTGCCAGCCCTGCCTTTTGCCAAAGAAGGTAGTCAGAACCTCTTAAGCTCCAAGTGTTCCCTAGAGCTGCCTGAGAAGCCCCTGCACTCTGCAAGGTTCCCTGGCTTTCCAGGAGGGGGCGCATATCTACCACACAAGGGCCACTGCCTTGGAAATCCTTCTGGACCTGGGGCAGGGATGCCACTAAATCTCCACATTGGTTCGTTAGGGACCCACACTTTTCTCCCTCTCAGATTCTGGAAAGTAGGTGTTTTGATTTTCAACTCAGAATTCCTCAGCCTATATAAAACTGTTAGAAATCATCATACGCAATCCCAGTCCTGTAGCAAGCAAGAAAGCACACATTGCTCCCCAACACTTGAGCAGCTCATACAACCCCGGTTCTCTGGCAGCCAAATGACGGAGGAACTTGAAGGCTTGGCCTGGCACCAGAACCTGTAGCCATGTGTAGGTCAGGGGAGCCCAGGGAACCAGTGCACTGTGTCTTTAAGTAGTCCACTCTACAAGTGTGTGGGTTGGGTGGGGCCAGGGGGGACGGATGAATGTCCCATTAGTGAACCGAGTTCCATTTGGAATAATTCTCCCATTGTGTCCCCAGCACCTCCTCAGCTGCTGCCCATGTGAGTGTGAGTGTTGCTCCTTCAGCTTCAGAACCTGCAGCCCCGTCTCCTGTTTCAGCTAGCTGTGGAGTAGAAGTCCCCGCTGCCTCCTGCCATGGTCTGACCAAGGACATAAGCAGGTACACCACCAGCCCAGCTGCAGCAGCTGCCTGGCAGACAGGGCCAGGTAGTTTCTCCCCCGGGGCATGGAGTGAGCTGTGTCTAGGATGGCAGCATGCCACTGACACCGTGTTTCCTGTAGCTGGCCTAAGGCTTCCTGAGCTAGACAGCTCTTTCTTTGTACAGCAGGGAGCGCCATGCATAAGGCAGGACCTCCAGAGAGGCAGAGCTCACGGGCAAGTGTGTAGGAATGTTCCTTCTGTGAGTTTCCACTTACAGGAGACTCTGGGAAAGGCAGAAATTTAGGAATGGAAATTTTCAGTGGCTGCCAGGGGCGGAAGTTGGAAGATCTTGACTTTAATATCTTTCGGATCATAGACTGTTCTCTGTCTTATTTGTGGTAGTGGTTATGTGAGTAGGTGTTAAAATTCATGCAACTTGCCGGCATGGTGGGGCACACCTTTAATCCTAGCACTTGGGAGGCAGAGGCAGGCAGATCTTTGTGAGTTCAAGGCCAGCCTGGTGTACAGAGTGAGTTCCAGGACAGCTGGGGCTACAGGGAGATCCTGTCTCAAAAAGACCAAATAAATAAATAAATAAATAAAATTCATGCAACTACACAGAGAAAGAGTTTTACTATTTTACTGTATGTAAGTTATATTTAAATTATTTTTAAAGTCCAAGCTTATCTTAGCGTGACTTCCCTAAAGAGGGGAGTCTGAGGGTATAGAGTATGCTTGTGCTTCTGGGGCTGTAGATGTGAGTGGATACACCTGCTCCAGGTTGTGGAAGGTGCAGCTGTCACACAGATGGGACAGTGTGATTATGATGGTGCCTTGGGGGTGACTGTTTTCTGGAAACTCCATCCCAGCACTTTTGAGTTTCATTCACTTCTCCATTGGAGACTTGGGCTGCTCTGGCCAATCACTGTGCCAGAGAAGGACACAGAAGTCTAGAAGGCACATGCTGCCTGGGCCTCTGGAGAGGCAGACCTGGAGGGAGCAATTAGGGTGAGACGTCTCTCTCGGAACATGACAGCTGAGCACACTAGGGAAGAAATAGGTATTGCGAGGAGAGGAGCCGCATGTGTAAGGACCCAGGACAGAGAAGGCACGCCAAGGGACATCTGTAGTGCCTGGGGCCTGCAGAGAAGCAGTAGACTGCGGCCCAGGCCGGGCCCGATGGTTACCACCCCCCAGACCATGGGGAGAATTGGGGTCGTCATCATTGGTTTCCGGGGTAACATTTTTTATTAATAGATTTTTAAATTACAATTTAGATTTTTAAATTATTTTCATTTTATGTGTGCGAGTACTCTTCCTGTGTGTCTGTAAGTGCACTATGTGTATAACAATGCCTGTGGAGGCCAGAAATGGGCATCAGATCCCCTGGAACTGGAATCCCAAGGGCTGTGAGCTGCCATGTAGGTACTCGGAACTGAATCTGGAAACTCTGTGCGAGGAGCCAGAGCTCCTAGCTTTTGGAGCCTCAGTACAATTTAGATTTACTGAAAAATCCAGAAGACACAATGAAACATTCCCATTTGTCCATTCCAGCCACCCAGTCCTCTATGACCATCTCAGTGATAGTATGTTAATGTGGTACGATTACTGAACCAATGCTGGCACATTCTTGTTAACTCAGGCCCTCTGTTTGCTCAGCTCCTTAATTCCCCTCATGTTCCTTTTTGGTCGCAGATCACAATCAGGACACTTGCTTTTAATTTCCTCAGGTGTGCCTTGGTGGTAGCAGCTTTCAAAGCTTTCCTTTTTTTGTTTTTTTGTTTTTTTTTTTTTTGGTCTTTTCGAGACAGAACTCACTCTGTAGACCAGGCTGGTCTTGAACTCACAAAGAACCGCCTGCCTCTGCCTCCCATGTGCTAGGATTAAAGGCCAAACCTTTCTTATGTTTGGTCCCTTTGGTAGTTTTGAAGAGCTCTAGCTAGTCCAGCTCTTCAACAGGAATTAGAAGGAAGTTTTTCTTGTGATTAGATTGTGATGATGGTTGCTGAAGGAGGACATGACAGAGCTGAAGAATCATTTTCTTTTTAAAAATTTAAATTTCGTATTTATTTTTGTGTACATACACGGGTGTATGAGCACATATATGCATGATGTGTGGGTAGCGTGGTGCACACGTCCCTGCATTCATGTGGAGGTCAGAGGACAACTTTATGGAGTTGATTTTCCACCTTTATGTGGGTCCAGGGATTGAACTTGTGTTGTCAGGCTTGCGTGGTGGGCATCTTTGGCTGCTGAGCCAGCTTATTGACCTCCGATATCACATTTGTAATACTGAGGGTCCCAGCATCAACACAGCTGGTATTGCGTTGGCTGCTTGGCTGAGTGGCCAGCCGCATCCATCCTGTAGAGTCTGGAAGGAGGTAACTGCACGCAGCCCCCACTTCAGCATGGGTAGCTAGTTTCCCAAGGGGACCTGCATAAATGATTTACAATTCTTTTGTATGGGAGGTTGGTCTCTTTCCCCCTCATCTATTAATGTATTCAATCATTTATTTATGTCAGTGTGGACTCATGGGTATTTATTTTATACTTTGGGCTCTATTCCAAGGCTGCTACATTTGTTGTTGTTGTTGTTGTTGTTGTTGTTGTTGTTGCACAGAGCTTTAGGCCCCTGGCTTCTTTGCCTTTCTTTTAAGTGTGTCCAGAAGCCCCTCAACAGGACAATGACGTGATTAAATTTGCATTTTGAAAAGACCTTGATAGCTGCCTGGTAGGCCAAGAGACACTTGAGGATTGATAGGCCCCATGCCCTGAGGCTCTGTGCCCTGGCCCAGATGCTCAGGACATGGGCCAGCTGTGCTTCCATCGCCTGTGGAAAGTGCATCCTCTCTGCTGTCTCCATCCTGCCAGGGCCTGGATCTAGGGGTCCACATGAATCCTGTCTTTCCCTATTTCAAGAGTCCAAGGACCTCTTTAGTCTCAGTTTCAATGGTACACACACTAACCTTTATCTCACTGAAGTGGAAGTTGTGATTCACCAGCCTGACCAGGGTTCTGAGGTCCCGTTGGCCGCAGGACTCAGCCCACTTCCCCTTGCGTTCCCATTTCTCTTGTAGCTTCTCTTGCTGGAGCCAGCTGTCTTCTCTGTTTTCATGGTGCACAGGCAGCTGCAGGCCCCACGTCTGGGCTTTGTTCTCTCTGTGAAGGTCTGGAGAGCAAGCTAGGGGCCATGAGACCCAGTGTCTTAGAAAGGGTGCATCCCGTTAGCTCTGCAGTGCTCAGTTCTTGCCTTCCGCCTGCCTCCTGCTTTGGGGGCCTGGTATGGAGAAGCTGCCCCAGCCCCACACTCCAGGGCAAATGGCTTTTCTTCAGAAACTTCCCACTTCCCTGTGCCCAGTGGTAATCATTAGGCACGTGCTGGGGAGGACAGGTGTGACTTGACAAGGGAGGAAGAGAAACCACTTAGAGAAGGGCTTGGCCTCCTGCTGCCCAAACCCTCCAGAAGGTAGCTTCTCCTGGGACAGACAGGTGACTGCCGCAGCCACACCTCTGACCACACTCTGGTCTCCTCTAGCTTGGCCCTGCCGTGGCCCAGCATACCTCACAGATCACCTTGATCTTCCACTGCTATTGGGAGAATTGTGAGAGGCAAGCTTGGACTGGGAGTCTGATAATGAGAATTTCCAGGAATGCAAGTTAAAAAGCTCTCACTCGCTGGGCGTGGTGGGGCACGCCTTTAATCCCAGCACTCGGTAGGCAGAGGCAGGTGGATCTCTGTGAGTTCAAGGCCAGCCTGGTCTATAGAGCAAGTTCCAGGCCAGCTGGGGCTACAGATAGACCTTGTCTAACCACCCCCTGCCACCCCCAAAAAGCTCTCACTCATGCTAGTGTGGCTGGAAATGACCTTGGGGACCTTGTGACCAAGAGCGTGATGTGTTGACACAGGGACCTGGTGGCACATGGGCCCAACTGAACATCATCCCTGCTCAGACCTGATCTTCCTCTGTCCCTTCTGGTGAGAGCTAGTACTTAGGATTTGGTGGCTTGGAAATGTGACTGAAGACTGCCTGCCTGAATAGGCCCAGGAGAAGCGGTCTTCGCTTCTCACAGGGAGGCAGCTGGCTCCTTGGTGCCAATGCAAGAGGGCTAGCAAGCAACATCTCTTGAGAAACACCACCCTAAACCACAGCACATGTGTGTGCCAGCTGTTCCCACATGTGAGCTATTCCCACATGCCCTGAATTGCCTCTTAAGACTCAGGAGCTTTTCCTGGGCATGAGAAGGTCAGGGAACTCTTTGGCTCCACTCTGTGCTAGAACTCCTTGAAAAATATTGCATGGCTTTATATGAACAGTTCTTTTGTGCCAAGTCACCATTTTATTTTTTTTAATTTTTTTTCTTTATTTCATGTATATGAGTGTTATGTCTGCATACGTTTAAGTGCACCCATGTCGTACAATGCCTGAGGAGGACAGAAGAGGGTGTTAGATCCCCTGGAAATGGAGTTACAGACAGTTGTTAGCTGCCATGTGGGTGCTGGGATTTGAACCTGGGTCTTCTGTAAGAACAACCAGTGCTCTTAACCACTGAGCCACCTCTCCAGCCCCAGTTCACCATTTTAGCAATTTGTAGGTAGTATTAGTTGTTAATATAATGAAGTACAGGAGGCAGGCTAACTGTATAAAGCAGAGATGGAGGTTGAATGACTGAACAGCATGGTACAAGATCTGGCAGTGTGTTCCACCCCTGGTTACTTCACCAAAGACTATCACATGGCAAGAGACAGGGAACCCTACTGTGTGCCAGTCTGGTCTCTGTCCTTCTTATAAGGCCACCAGGATTCAATCATGGGACTCACTCTAATGAGGTTATCAGAACCCAACCCCTTCCCCAAGTAACTAGGACATAATGGAGAGGTACAAACTTAGAGGCCTCTAAGTTTCTACCTCTCCATTATGTCCTAGTTACTTTCTATTGCTGTGCTACAAACACTGACCAAAACAACTTGGGGGGGAAAGGGTTTACTTTATTTTACATCTCCCAGGTCACAGTCCATCACTGTGGAAGTCAGAGCAGGAACTCAGAGCCGGCACCTGGAGGCAGGAGCTGAAGCACAGACCATGGAGGAATGCTGCTTACTGTTTTGCTCTCCTGGTGCTCAGCTGGCTTTCTTTTTTTTTTAATTACTTTTATTTTATTTTATGTGTACGAGTGTATTACGTGCATGTATGTAAGTGCACCCATGTCTTGCAATGCCCGGGAAGGTCAGAAGAAGTCATCAGATCCCCTGGGACTGGTGTTACAGACAGTTGTTAACTACCATGCAGGTGCTAGGAATCAAACCTTGTTCTTTTGCAAGTGGCCAGGGCTCTAACCACTCGGCAATCTCTTCAGCTGCTCAGCCTGCTTTCTTATTCAACCTAGGGCCACCTGCTTAGGGGTGGCACTGCCCACAGTTGGCTGAGCCCTCCCATATCACTCAGTAGTCAAGAAAATACCCCCACAAACATGAATGGCTACAGGCCAATGCAATAGAGACAGTCCCTTAATTGAAGTTTCTCTACCTATGTGTGGTCAAACTGACAACTGAAGCTGTCCAGCATATATGGCTTTGGGGCCGACATTTCCGTGGGAATGTCTTCCCTGGGGGAAGACCATAGACAAAACAGAACAGACATGCATGAACTCCTATGCCAGGGAGAGTTGTGGCTGAGGGTCTCTGTGGACTAGACCCTGTGCCCACCAGGCTGACGTCTACTCCAGTGTTACATAAGCCAAGTTCCAGTCATTTACTTGTGCTAAGATCCTCTGTTCCATGGTGTCCTGGGCACAAACATACAGCTTGGTTATCTCCATCCTGCTGAGACATGCAGGTCTCTGGTTCTTGCTTGGTCTCCTGCACATGACTGGTACCAGGCAGCTGCTGGGTGCCTGGAATTTGCCAGATAGCTATGTCCTAAGCTCAGTCTCTAGCTTCAGATGGAGGTTCAGGGCAGAGGGAGGCCTTTCTTCACTCTCTAGAAGGGGTTGATAGAAAGTGGCTTCCTCTCTCTGGGTGGAAACAGTTGTGGGAGAGGAGGGTCGGGATTCTTGCCCTCCGCTGTCTCCTTTTTCCAGGAAGGGACGAGAATTGGGGTTGGCAGCACAGGGACCACAGGTTGGGTAGATCACAGCTGGGGAGAACCCTGGAACTTCTACCCTGTGACCTTCCTGGGCTGGAGCCCCCAAACCCTAGAGTCGCCTAGAAGGGGGCTGCTGCCTCTGTGTGGTTCTATCAGCAATGAGCAGGTCATGTGATGGGGCTTGGAGGGGTCAGGAAGGTTGAGGATAGAAGCTTCTAGGGGGCAGCGTGGAATGGAGGCAGCAGAGGTTAGGAACTGTAGCTGTGCACCCCATCCATCCATATCTCCATTAATCCATTCATCCATCTATTCATCCATCCATATCTCCCTCCCTCCCTCCCTTCCTCCCTGTATCCATCCAGCTCTCATCCATCCATCCATCCATCCATCCATCCATCCATCCATCCATCCATCCATTTATCCCTTCATGTACACATTCCTTTATTAGTCTACTACCCCAAACCTCTTTCCTTATACTGACCCAACAATCTGTCTTTCCACTGACCCCTCCATCCACCTGTCCGCCCACCAATCCATCCATCCACCTATCCACACATCCATCCATCTATCCTTCCACTGACCCACCCACCTGCCAACCCACCCCACTCATTGATCTACTGATCCAGATGTGTCCTACTCAATTCTGTGCTACGTTCTATGTATGATATAATATAGGGACGGAGCATGAGGGACAAGCCTTTGGCTCACTTCTGATTTGTGTGACGTTCGACAAGTAACCTGACCATGCTAAACCTTCGTTTGTCTTTCTTTAAAATGAGTAACCACTTTGTAGGAGTTATTGTGATAAGTGAATATCTTTGAACCAAATAACTCAGAGCATGATAAGTCAACACTGGCTCCCACAAACTCCAGCAGTGTTGTGGGGGAGAAGGATATAGGCAGAAACAGCTGTTCTGTGTGCAAGGAGGGTGTAACAGCACAATAAACACTTCAGGAGCAGTAGGGTTGAGAACAAAAGACCTAAGAGAAGAGAGCATCTGACTCTGCCTGGAGAAGCTGGGAAGGCTTCCCAGAGAGGCAGTGTCTCCACTGGGACTTGTAGCATGAACCTGCTGAGGATGAAGAAGAACAAAGATTCTTCAAGGAGAGAAACTCATAGGCCAGTGCTTGGGGGTATGGAGCAGCCCACCGACCGAGGCAGCAGATCTGGAGTGAGGGCACCTAGGGTATGGGCATAGTTGCAGGTTAGCTCCAGTTTGCCAGGGGGCTTGAAGCCAGGTCTAGGAGTCACCAGGACCTAAGAAGCCAAGAAGAGAAAGAATATTCATTTCCTCTCTTCAAGTAGAGAGAGTTAGGAAGGAATTTAGTTTCTGGTAGTTTCTGGTAGCAAGGCAGGTAGAGAAAGAGGAGAGGCTAGGAGTCAGAGGATCACATGGTTGCCACCAAGGTCTAGGCAAGAGACAGTGGGAACTTGAATTAGGGTGGTGGTTCTAGGGCGGGTGGCAGAGGACCCCAGTCTTCATTAGCTAATCACTGTCTTTATATCTGAGGCCAAGCCTGCAGATGGAGGCCACACTCTCTCTGAGACCCTGCAAGGCATTAGGAAGCTTGGTCATGCCTGTACCTGTGATCTCTCAGAACATTTCCATAATGTCAACAAGACAATGCAGGACTCAGGCGGGTCTGAGATCTTAGGACAATTGTCTTCACATGTACAAATCAGTTCCTAAAGGTCTAAGTATTTAGGGGGAAAACCACCTGTGTTCCTAGACAGTTATATGCCAGTGCAGTTAGGGACAGGTGTGCACAGTAGAGAGAGAATCCCAGATAGGGCCTCTGGGATGGTTATGGAAAGAGTGTGATATTTTTCAGGCTGTAAGCACACATACTCCCTACACACACACACACACACACACACACACACACACACACACACACGCTGCACGCCTACACACTCCCTCTGCCTGCAGACGTTAGTCTATCAATAGATGCTCATGGGTGCTATTTCTGGCCAGCGCTCTGGGTTTCTGCTCCTTCATGGAGCTTGAGTCAGCAGTTCTGCCTCCCAGTGCCTGGCTTCCACTGCGCTGCACAGGGAAGGTGGCATTGTGTCAGGCTGTGTCTTGTGACGCCTAAAAAGGAATCTACCCCAGAGTTGTGGACATGGGAGTGGCCTGAATGAACAGGCTGCCACCTCTCTGCCCTTGGTGTAGGGTAGCCAAGAGACTTAGGAGCTTCTGTATTTGCTGTTTAGTATGTGCATCCTGAAGGCTTTCTACAGGGAGTGTGAAGTGCTCTCCCTGGGGCCTCTGAGAACTCCCTCCTCTGGAGGAGGGTAGTAGCTGCTGAGCCTGTTTCTCTAGTCTGGCTGGGGAAACCAGCTTTGCATCTATTCTGGCAGCTTCCCATCCATCTCCTCTCTATTTACACCCAATTTCTCCTTAAAAAGCCTTTCATTCCTCATACAAAGTAGCCTTCAAGAACCATAGGCTGAACTCTGGATCCACACAAAGTTCAAAACAAGTACATTAAAGTGTTTCATAATAAAACCTGCACATGGAACCCAGAGCGAATATGGAATTTTCCAGTTTTCCTGGAAGAGGTTTCTGGAGAAAGATGGCTAGCTTTGGTTATGTTTTTGATCCTGGACAGAAGTGATCACAAGCCCAGGTGAGTCCACTGGCTCTCTCTTCCCAGGTATAGAATAAAATTTTATTTTATTTTTAAGTAGGAGCCTGGCTGGGCGTGGTGGTGCATGCATGCCTTTAATCCCTGCACTTGGGAGGCAGAGGCAGGAGGATCTCTATAAGTTCAAGACCAGCCTGGTCTACACATTGAGTTCCAGGACAGCTGGGTCTGCAGGGAGACCCTGTCTTAAAAAAACCAAAGGGGGAAAAAAATCTAAGTGGGAGCCCAGACTTTGGAAGTTGGGGTTTTACTGGGCCAAATGCCTGCCGTGTGCTACCATGTTTCTATTTGCTTGTGCTCTACTTTATAAAGTTAGTTCCAGAAAGGGTATCTGGCAAAGCCTGAAGAAAACCTAAGAAAAACTGTTTAAAATGAATCCCTTTAATGAATCAAAATGTTATGGTCAATAGTGAGGAACATGTTTAAGACTTTATTTTGGAAAAGGAAATGAAAAGAATGAAAATGACTCTTTTTAAGAAAATGTCAATTTTAAAAAAAAGAAGAAAAAAGCCAGGCGTGGTGGCGCATGCCTTTAATCCTAGCACTTGGGAGGCAGAGGCAGGTGGATCTTTGTGAGTTCAAGGCCAGCCTGGTCTACAGAGTGAGTTCCAGGACAGCTGGGGCTGCAGGGAGACCCTGTCTCAAAAAGACCAAAAAAAGAGAAAAGAAAATGTCAATTTTAATGATGCCTGTTTGTTAGTCCTTAAAGTGGATGAGGAATGTGGGCCACAGCTTTCTGCTGAAGTTTCAGGGTGCATTCCTTGTTGCACCCTCATGGAAGGTGGCGGGGGGGTGGGGTGGGGGGGGTGTCTCAGCGTAGGATGGAACAGGCAACCATATTTCCTTTCCTGGGGAACTTCCCAGTTTTCTGCTAGGGGGAGCTCTGAGTAGCCTTTGAAGTTGAATGCTTGGTTTGTGGTGGGATACTGTAGAAGTCATCCCCCATTGTGTACATTCAGCCCTGGCAGAGGACTTATAAGAAAGTGTGGGGCTGGAGAGATGGCCTAGCGGTTAAGAGCGCTGACCGCTCTTGCAGAGGACCAGGGTTCGATCCCCAGCACCCACATGGTGGCTGAGAACCATCTTTTTTTTTTTTTTTTTTTTTGTCTTTTCGAGACAGGGTCTCCCTGTAGCCCCAGCTGTCCTGGAATTCACTCTGTAGACCAGGCTGGCCTGGAACTCACAAAGATCCGCCTGCCTCTGCCTCCCAAGTGCTAGGATTAAGGTGACTGACTGAGAACAGTCTTTAACTCCAGTTCCAGGGGAATCCAACGTCCTCTTCTGACCTCTGCAGCATTGCACGACACAGGTGCACAAACCTACATGCAGACAGTACATTCATACACATATAAGAATAAATAAAAATAAAAAAAATGTTAAAAAAAAAGTGTGTTAGTGATGTCAGTCTTTTTTTTTTTTTGGTCTTTTCGAGACAGGGTCTCCCTGTAGCCCCAGCTGTCCTGGAACTCACTCTGTAGACCAGGCTGGCCTTGAACTCACAAAGATCCGCCTGCCTCTGCCTCCCAAGTGCTAGGATCAAAGGCATGTGCCACCACGCCTGGCTAGCGATGTCAGTCTTAAGAAAAGTTGCTGACCCTGGCATGGTTTTGTTGTTATTGTTACTTTAAAAAATTATGTATTTTTGTATATGCGTGTGCTAGTAGGGGACCTCCTGGGGAGGGTCCGGAGTTGACATTGACTAGATTGGATGTCTTCCCCAGTTGCTTTCCACCTGATAAATCTTGAGGCCAGATCTCTCACTGAACCTGGAGCTCGACATTTTGCCTAGCTAGCTTGCTCCAGGGAGTCCCCATCTCTGCTTCCCATGTGCTGGTAGACCGCCATACATGCCAGACATTAACATGGCTTCTGAGGATCTGACCTCTCGTCCTCATGCTTCTATGGCAAGTGCTGTACCCACTGTCCCAGCTGGCCTAGAGCTGCTGTGTAAACCAGACTGACCTTGAACTCACAGAGATCCTCCTGCCTCTGCCTCCTGAGTGCTGGGACTAAAGGCGTGCACCACCACGCCCAGTGACATTTTTTTTTTAAGACAAGGTTTTAGTTAGCCTCAGCTGACCTTAAAGTTGCTATGTAGCTGGGGATGACCTTGAACTTTTAATTTTCATACTTTTACCTCCCAGAGTGCTAAGATTACAGGTGTACACCACCGTGCTCAGTTCATGTGTTGCTAGGGATTGAACCCAGGGCTTTAGGTAAGCTACACAATCACACTACCAACTGAGCCACACCCCCAACCTCCGTTACTTAGTTTTTTGTTTTTTTTTTAATTAATTAATTTTTTTTTTATTTCTGTATGTGTATGAATGTACTGTCTGCATGCAGGTTTGTGTACCCGTGTCGTGCAATGCCGCAGAGGTCAGAAGAGGGTGTCGGATTCCCCTGGAACTGGAGTTTTCCTGGAATTGGAGTTTCAGACGATTCTGCCATGTGGGTGCTGGGGATCGAACCAGGGTCCTCTGTAAGAGCGGCCGGCGCTCTTAACCACTAGGCCATCTCTCCAGCCCCCCAAACTCCGTTACTTAAAAAAAATTTTATTATTTTAATTTTGTGTGTATGAGTGTTTGGCCTGCATGTGTGTAAGTGCATCCCATGTTGTACAATGCCTGTGGAGTCCAAAAGAGGGAGTCAGATCCCCTGGAACTGGAGTTACAGGTGGTTGTTAGCCAGCAGGTGGGAGCTGGGAACCTGCATCCTCTGCAAGAGTAGCCAGTGCTCTTAACTGCTGAGCCACTCTCTCGCTCCCCCTCCCACCATTACTTTTTTAATCAGCTAGATTTTATGGATGGTGGAACTGATGACTCTTTTTGCTTTGGATGTTTGCAAGTTTAGAACTGGACTTGTAACGGCCTCCGAGGATTTAGGAGCTAACCTCATGTCCTCTTCCAGCTTTTCCACATTCCTTCTGCTTCCTTGAATGGAAGCTTATATCCTTTTCAACAGGCTATATTTTCTAAATGGTTAACTCAAGAATCTTAGCTACCATTTCCTTCTCAGAAGAGTCATAGATGATAGATGATAGACAGACAGACAGAAGCATTTGGGGACTTTTGCTTCCTGTGATATTTCTGTTGCTGATTTCTTCTCTATATGCAGTGTGACTTTAATACTTACTAATTTTTTTTTTTTTTGCATAGGCCTGGGATTTTCAGGTCCAACTACCTTCCTTCCTTTTCTTCCTTCCTTCTTTTCTTCCTTCCATCTTTCCTTTCTCCTTCTTGACCTTTTTCCTCTCCTATAACTATCAAAGATTGTATCCTGGACCCTTAATTTTAAAATAAAAATGAATCTCATGTCTCTATACCAGTTTCTATATATACTAGCACATTCTGATTTATCTCCATGGGGTAATAGTAAGGTCTCAACTCTTGGCTTCTGTCATAATTGCATTAAAATGACCTCCTGTAGAAATGGGGAGCAGGAGGTAATGGAGACATACGACAAATCAACCCTTTCAAGGAGAGGGCGAGAGCACCTTCTGGAGAGCTGGGGGTTTCTCTCCAGGGGTAGAGCACTTGCCTTGAAGTGCAGTGCCCAAAAGATCAAAACTAAACAAGCAAACACTGAAAACAAGGAAGAACCCTCTAGAAAAGCTGTGGATTCACCCGAGCTTGTTGTATTCAATGCACAGTAGCAACTGACATCCCTAGGTGAGCATCAGAGGCAATGCTGGTACATAAAAGATGCAGAGAATACAGAGGTTCTGGTGTAAAAGGCTCTGCCACCTCCTCCCTTTCTCTGTTCACGGTGAGACTGAGGGTTCCCACGACCTGTGAATCGTCCTGCAGCATCTGTCCTAGGGGGCTGTGGCATTCAAGGGCTGCATGCAAAGCTAGAGAGCAGAGACCCCAACAGATAACACAGGTGACCTGCAGCTAATGAGGTCAGCAAGCGTCATGGCATAGAAATGCTGGCCATTGGGAAAGTGGAAAAAATGAGGTCTTCAGGCTGGTATGGAGTAGAGCCCTCCCAGAAGCTGGCCTGTAGCTTGGCCTGGATGCTTGGGATGGATTGAGAATGATGGAAAAGAGAGAGAGAGAGAGAGTGTGTGTGTTAGTTCAGGGGAGGGCCACCTCCTCAGCAGTAAGGTCTCAGGGAGATGCCTGCTGCCCCTGCTGAAGGCAGGATGGGGGCAAGTGACAGATCTAAGTCAGAAGGTAGAGCTGCTGCTTTTTCCTAAAGGTAGCAGACACCTTGTGGGACTTGTAGAGACAGCTGAGTAACATGAGAACATATCACCCAAAGTCCAGGAGAGAGGTTGCCAGATCTATAAATGCTGGGTGGAGAGAGGCGGGCCATGTCCCGTTCCTGAGCCAGTAGGATGTCTCCCTATCGCTGGCCCAGCCTGCTAGGCTCTTCCTGCTCATGTGAGTGAGATGCTGGCCACACAGATTCCTGGTTCAGAGTGTTAGGCAAGCCAATGAGCACGCCAGGAGCAGTGCATGGGCCTCAGAAAGTGCTGGGCACTGTAGTGTGTTGTGGGGCTGGGGCACATGGGGCTACAGGAGAGGGAGGGAGTTGGGAGTGGGCAGCTGTGGTGCCATCTGAGGGGCAGCAGTGTTGGAGCTGGAGCCCACTGAAGGGGGCTTCCTGGAGAGAAGGTGGGCATGGGTCTGCCCAGCCTCCCCTCTGTCTCTCAGGATGTGCTGGGTGTTGCAGGTCAGACAAGAAACAGAGCCTTGCCCAGTCTGCCTTTCTCCAGCTGTATTTACATCTTTAGCGTTCTCTCATGGGCTGTTCTGTGATCTGACCTACTTTCCCATGTGCTTGGATAATTAGCAGCTCAGGGGTCCACAGCAGCACTGGGCAAGCAGCGCTGCTATGGCAACTGTAGTCTTCCTCAAACTTGAAATCAGGATGGAACACTCAGGTTTGTTCAATGGGGTGTCAGAGGTATTTCAGGCATCTTTTTGTTTGTACAAGTTCCTGTATAGGCTAGGCTGGCCTCAAACTCAACATGCAACATCTTGAACTCCTGTCCTCTTACCTCTACCACTTCCCCGGCCATTAGCAGCTTAGCTTTTAATTGAGTCCCAGTCCTTGGATCCTCTGTGGGATCTTGAGCCTTCATCACATGATTCATCTCGTGGTTGCACGGTTTTATTCCTGATAGTAACGTGAGGATAGACTCCTGTGAGTTTCCGTGCGTAGGCCAGCCCTATAGAATTATAGGAGTGGATTGCTAAGTATTTTGGAAATGATGGAGGCATACCTTGATCTACTTTGCTCTCTAGAGTGTCTTGGGACATCAGTAGGAAAGGGAGCTCTCTTCTAATTTGTCTTCCATTGCTGTGACAATACACTGACCAACACCAACTTGGGGAGGAAAGTGTTTATTCAGTTTACATCTCCTGGGTCACAGTTCATCACTCAAGGGAGCCCAAGGCAGGAACTCAGGGCAGGAACCTGGAGGCAGGAGCTGAAGCACAGGCCATGGAGGAATGCTGTTCACTGGCTTGCTCTCCTGGCCCATGCCCAGCCTGACCTCTTATACAGTACACAACAACCTGCCCAGGGTGGCAGCACCCATAGTGGGCTGGGCCCTCCCACATTGCTCAACAATCAAGACAATACTCCACAGACGTGGCCACAGGCCAGTCCAATGGAGCCAATTCCCCAATTGAGGCTCCCTCAACCCAGGTGTGTCAAGTTGACACTAAAGCTAGCCAGCACAGGAGCCATGGAGCATATCTGTGTGGCCTGGGCCTAACTTCAGGGCTCTGGACTATGTATGTGTACAGGGCCCAAAGACCTGCACAGGGGCTGTTTGAGGTCAAGGTGTCATCAGGGCTGTGCTTGAAAGTGGAAGGCACTGTTAGCTTGACCTCCAGAGGACATGCTCAGTTGGGGAAGCTCTATCTACACCAGGAGTCAGGGTGTGAAGGGAGGGAAGAGTAGCCTGCAGGTGGGAAAGCAGAGGCAGAGAGTGACCTGCGTGTGTTTTCCCGATAACTGGGGCACGAGAGGGACCCAGGAATTCTACTGCAGCCTCAGCTCTGCCAGGGCCTATCAGAAGGGGGGGGGGTCGGTACATGTCTGAATAAGTGAAGGAACAAGTGATTGGGATGCTGCCGACCGGCCATGTTTGAATCGTTCTAGGTGAACCTAGGCGTTCTTACACAAATCTGTGCTTTAAACTTGTAGCATGGTTTGGGGGGAGGGAAGGGGAAGAGGAGTGAAGTGTCAAGGGACAGCAGTTGTGAGAAACTGACATGGGGCCTCCAAATGCCTGTGTTGATGATCCTGGACTGCTATTCTTTGGGGGTTTCCTTGGTTCCTTGGTCTAAGTTCGGGTTTCCTGTCTTTTCCCTGTTTGTGGCCCCCGTTTCTTGGTTCCATCAGTAGATCTTAGGCAACCTGTCTTACTTTGGAGTGCTATAACAAGAATGCCTTAAATCAAGGTAAAAACAGCAAACGTGTTTCTTACAGCACAGGAGGATGGAAGTTGGGGCGTAGGTGTAGCAGACTCGTGAGGCTTCTCCCTGGTTTGTAGACAGCTCCTCCCTTTCAGAGGGACACATCCTGCCTATTTTTTTTTAAATATTTATTTATTTTTATTTTACATGTATGAGTGTTTGCCTGCATGCATGTATGTTCACCATGTGTGTTCCTGGTGCCCATAACGACCAGAAGGGCTTGTTGGAGCCCTGGAGCTGGAGTAAGGGTGTCGGGAACCAAAGCTAGGTCCTCTGCAAGAGCAGCTACTGCTCGTAATTACTGGGCCGCTCTCCAGTCACTTTTTGTTTTTAATTTTTGGTGTTTTTGAAACAAGGTCTCCCTATAGACTTAGCTGGCCTGAAATTCACTATGTTGACCAGGCTAGCCTCGTTCTCACGGAGATCCACCTGTTTCTTCCTCCTGAGTGCAGGGAATCAAAGACATGTGCCACCACACCACTCAGCTCTTTTTTTTTTTTTTAAACTAAGGCACTAATCCTATCATGAGGGAACCCTTATGATGTTACCTAACCCTTATCATCTGCCTTGGGGCTTTCCTCCTAACATCAGTCCACTTGGCTTCAACAGAGCCTTTTAGGAAGGTACATGCAGACCATTACACGACTCTTCTCTGCTCAACTTCCTTCAACTTTGCATTTTCCATGGGCTAAATACTAAATCACCAAGCTTGTTCCAAATTGCATGCGTCCAAAAGTGTTAATAGAGGGTCTAAGTGGCTTTCTGTAGGGAATCATACAAAGTTCAGCTGCTGTTGACCTTGAAGGTGCCCAATCCTCTGTGTCTACCCTGGTTCTTTTTTTTTTTTTTTCTTTTTGAGACAGGGTCTCCTTATAGCCCCAGCTGTCTTGGAACTCACTCTGTAGACCAGGCTGGCCTTGAACTCACAAAGATCCGCCTGCCTCTGCCTCCCAAGTGCTAGGATTAAAGGCGTGCACCACCACGCCCCGCTCCTACCCTGGTTCTTTATCAGTGAGATGGTACCATTCATCAAGTAATGTGTCACTTGGTCATAACCATGTGATTCTTAGGATTCTAAATAAAAGCACTTGGCTTTAGTGATGCCTTATTTCCTTTATAGTATTATACTTTTGGAATTAACTTCCTTATGAAGGACCCTGGTCCTGAGCTTTCAAAGATAGTATTTAGCTTAATTTCCCCCATACCCATGCAAAGTATATGTTCTTTCTTCTGTGTCAGCTAGGACATGCAGGCTGTGCGGTTAGGTGTTTGGCTTAAGGCTGCACAGCCCATGAGGGAGAAGCCTGAATTTGAACTCTGGTGTCCTTTCAAAGCCTTCATTTTCTGTAGAAAACCCCTACTTACTAAGGGTAAAGGCATTCACAACAGCTCTGTGTGTTATGCAAAAGACCAAAACTAAACAGAAGCAGGTAGACAGGTTCTATCAGTTCTAGGGCGAACTCCCTCTCCCCCAGGGCTGGGAGCCCCAGTTTGCCAGTCAGAAACAAGTAGGGGTGAAAGGCAGAGAAAGGAGATGTAATCAGTGTGGTCATGTTGGAAAAAGCAAATAAAGGGGGGGTCAGCCACTCCACGCCTGGCTTCAGTGGGCTGATGGGAACTTTGAGATTCTGTAAGAAAAAAACTGAGGGGAGGAAAGAGGAGCCTGGGTTTGCTTAACTGACAGAGCCTGTGAGTCTGGTAGGCCCGGGACAGGCTGTTATCACAGATCTGGTTCTGCAAGGGGCTCTTCAGAAGTTGCTATGACTGTTAATCACTTGAGGGGGGCAGTCTGGCTCCCAGGAGGTGATTCCTCCTGTTGCTGGTGCACATTCTCTGTCAGGGGCGTCTGTCCTTGTGTGGAGGGTAATCTGCCTGCAAGGCTCACCAGTGTTTAGGGGTCGTTTATGTCCCTTGTCATAAAGATATTTATCAGTCAGTTCTGGAATCCAAGGATAATATGGAGGAGTGACTTTGGAAGAAGAAAGTCAAAGCAAAATAGAGACAGTGAGGGACAAGATGGAGTTGGTTCAGGCCAGGTACTGGTGCACTTCTTCAGTTTCTCCTCATGATTTTCCCAGTGTCAAACCACATGGCCAGAGAAATGATAGCTTTCTTCCAAAGAGTAGATTGTCACTGATGAATTTTTCTGGCCCCACCCCATAAGGTCTTTTGGGTCCCCAACAGTAGAAGGAGCTGCAGAAGGAGCATAAGGGGGCTTTTAAAAAAATTTATGTGTATGAGTGTATTGCCTGCATGTATGTAAGCGCACCTATGTCATGCAGTGCCTGTAGAGGTCAGGAGAGGGCGATAGAGCCCTGTAACTGGAGTTACAGACATGTGAGTGCTGGGAATTGAACCTGGGACCTGTACAAGAAGTCTTAACCACTGAGCCAACTCTTCAGCCCCAATTGTTTTTCTTTTTCTAAAAAAAAATATATGTCAGGGCTGGAGAGATGGCCTAGCGGTTAAGAGCGCCAACCGCTCTTGCAGAAGACCCGGGTTTGATCCCTAGCACCCACATGGCGGCTGAGAACCGTCTGTAACTCCAATTCCAGGAGAACTCTAGTTCCACGGGAATCCGACACCATCTTCTGACCTCCATGGCATTGCACGACATGGGTGCACAAACCTACATGCATACAATACATTCATACACATAAAATAAATAAATAAAAATAATAGAATATTTAAAAAATGTCATATATGTTATATACGTCATATGTGTGTGTGTGTGTGTGTGTGTGTCTTTTTGAGACAGGGTCTCCATTTAGTCCCAGCTGGCCTGCCAGGTATGGTGGCACACACCTTTAATCCCAGCACTCAGGAGGCAGAGGCAGGTGGATCTCTGTGAATTCAAGGCCAGCCTGGTCTACATAGAAAGCTCCAGGCCAGCTGTGACTAAAGGGAAACCCTGTCTCAAAAAGAAAAATAGGCTGGGTGTGGTGGCGCACACCTTTAATCCTAGCACTTGGGAGGCAGAGGCAGGCAGATCTCTGTGAGTTTAAGGCCAGCCTGGTCTACAGAGTGAGTTCCAGGACAGCTGGGGCTAAGGCCTGCTTCTGCCTCATGAGTGCAGGTTTTTTTTGTTTGGGTTTTTTTTTTTTTTTTTTTTTTTTTTTGGTGTTTTCGAGACAGTGTTCCCTGTAGCCCCAGGTGTCGGAACTCACTCTGTAGACCAGGCGTCGCTTGAACTCACAGGAATCTGCCTGCCTCTGCCTCCCAAGTGCTAGGATTAAAGGCATGTGCCACCACGCCTGGCTGAGTGCTGGTCTTAAGAAAGGTGTGCACCATCGAGTCCAGCTGAGGTTTGTTTTTTGGAAGAGAGCCCCACCCCCATCCTGTACTTAAGAATATGCTAGAATATTCTTAAGTTGCCAGATCCTTGCCATTGAGTGACACTGGAGTTCTGGAATTGGAGTTACAGACGGTTCTTAGCCGCCATGTGGGGTGTGGGGATCGAACCCGGGTCCTCTGCAAGAGCAGTCACTGCTCTCAAACCGAGGCTATCTCTCCAGCCCCAGATATGCCCCTTTTTCTACACCCTTAGCCACAGTTTGAAACACAGTCAGTAAGTATCCTGGAGGAAATCTTTAAAATGTGTTGAGTAGTTTTATTTAGAGCTTAATTCTATGCATTGATCAGTTTTTATTTTTATCTTTTTACTTATTTCATTTTGGCCACAATTTAGATACATGTTACATAGGCTAACTGCCCCAGGAGTGAAGAAATTATGGGAAAATTTAGAAGAGTCTTCCACTTCCCCCAGGCAGTTCTGTTTGAATTCAGTTGTGAGTGTTCTGGACTCAGAAGACCACTGCACTCAATATAGAGCAGGGGGGTTCCAAACCTCCATCTACAGGAGATTGAGTCTTTCTCTAGCAGTGAGACAGCCGCGGAGTTCACTGTGTGGAGGAGAGTTTCAGAACCAGAGGCAGGGGACCAGGCTGCTTCCTCCCCCCAAGGGAAATGGGGTCTGGCACTGGGTGTCCCACCATCCTTCAAGCCAGCCCATGTCCTAGTCTGCACACTCTTTGTTACAGGGGGTTGCGGGTTGGGGGAGTTGGTGGTGTCTGCTGGGCCCTTTGGTGAAGGGTGTTGCACAGGGCTTGGCTCTAAAGACCTAGCCCTGTGGGTGGCCTTGTGCCCCTTTCTTCTCTGCTGTGCCAAGCTCTGCAGACTTTGTCGAACAAAGGTAGTATCCGTGGAGGCCTGATCTTAGTTAGGTAGGCCGGGACACCATGCCGGAACCCCCTTTAGTCTGGGCCTGCTCTGCAGGCCTGAAGAAGGCACAGGTGTGAGGTCAGGTCCTCCATTTCCATGGCAGCCTGTTTTACCTGTTCCTGCTGCTCTCCTCCGCCTGGAGGAAGGAGAGACCATTTCCTTCTTCCTGGAGGGGACAGGCTCCAAACTCTGTCAGAAGCGGGACCACCTTGTCGGTTCCTACAGGGGCCTCGGCAACCTGCTGAGCAGTGCTTTTTAATCTTTTTAAGCCACACAATGCAGGCGAGCAGTCTGGGCTCGGCTGGGAGGCTGGGGCTTGACATGTGAGCAGAGGGAGGGTCTTCAACCTCCTCCCCCAACGTTTCCGGAGCCATTGATGGAGCTTTGTGAAGATGCAGGCATGGGGCCCCCGGTGGGTGGTGGTGACGTCATCATGTCCCAACACCCTGGCTGAGCCGGGGGCTTTAAGAGGGGAAGATCCTTTTGGACCACACCAGTGCTCGGGCAGCTCCAGGCACGCTGGCCACGCTCACGCGCACACCTAGGCGCGCGCCCGCCGGCTGCACTCTGCACTCACGCTCACACTTCTTCGGCGCTCGCCCCCCGGGCCCGGCTCCGGCCGCAAGCCGCAGCTCCTGCCGCCCGCCCGCCACGGATGCCCGCAGCTGCTCCCATCTGCAGTGCAGCAGCCCCGGCCACCGGCCGGCCCGCCCCGGGCTGGAGGAACCACACGAGGACGCTGGCCCTGCCCGCGGCTAGCCTGCACGCCAGGGCTCAGCGAGGATGGGAGGGTCGCAGTCCCTGCAGCCAGTCCCAGCCAGTGACCTGAACCTGGAGGTTTCTGAGGCCATGTAAGTGCTGCGCTCTGCCACTTGGAGCCCCCGGGGAGGAAGGCGAGGCTCCCGGCTTTGTTAGTGCGTCTCTTCCCGGTGCTGAGCAGCATGAAACCCCGGCGGGCCTGGGCTCTTGGTATCCTTGTGAGGCTTTCCCCGTGTCTGCTTATGTATGTTGTGTCCTAGATGGACCGAGCATCTTGCAGCCCCAAGAACTGCCCGAAGAAAGAGCCCTCTGGAATTCGGTTTTTTTTAGCTGTGGAGTGCATGGTGAGGGGCATCTGCTCTATCAGCATCTTTTCCTCTACACCCCCCCACACTGGTATTTCCTGCTAGGGAACCGACACGAGGGGGGAAGGCCTCCTAGGAAGAGCACTGTGCATGCCTGCAGCCCCATACCATGCAAACATAGTATGTGGGCAGCTAGTGCACGGCAGAACACGATGGCAAGGAGCTCGCGCTTGGGTGTCCAGTCCGGTTAGCCTAAGCGTCACCCATCTACTTGTCTCCAGTGAACACTGAGGACAAGGCCTCTTGCTATTATTAGTAAAGATGGCCAAACAGCCTTGTCATTGGTGGAGACAGTGCCTGACTCTGCATTGATCCAGGAATCTGATCTTTTCTCTAAACCACAGAGCTAATGTGCCCAGAAGTGGCCTTTATCATGGATGAGTGTTTATTAACAATTGCTGTTTCTGTTATGGTAGTCTCCATTACCAACCCAGGCATGTTCAGAGGATAGGGCTTATTTGACGAAGTCTGCCTCCTGGCTCACATTTCATTCAGCAAGTCAGGCTGCTGTCCAAAGTGGGCCTCCGGGTCGACTCTAAAGACTGCTCTCCTTTTCCAACGAGGAGACTTTCTGGAGACATGGGTGGGGGTGGCAGAGCAGCACGGGTTTTAAGAGTATCGGATCCCTACATTAAAAGATAGCAGGGACCGTCTGTGTGCTNTTTTATTTTTCTTTTCCCTTTCCCCTTTTCCCCTTTTTCTTTTCTCTTTTGTGTCAACTTTGACCCCACCTTTGTTATTATCCTCACTGGTGTTGCATTGTCTCCCTTGTCCTGGCCTGTGGCTGGCCATGTCTGTGAGGGAGTTGTCTTGATGTTGGGCAATGTGGAGAGTCCAGCCCACTATGGGTGGTGCCAACCCTGGGCAGGTTGTTGTTTACAGTATAAGAGGGCAGGCTTAGCATGGGCCAGTGGAGCAAACCAGTTAACAGTTCCTCCATGGCCTGTGCTTCAAGCTCTGCCTCCAGGTTCCCGGCCCTGAGTTCCTGCCGTTGGGCTTCCCTGAGTGATGAAACTGTTGACCAGGAGATGTAAGCTGAATAAGACCTTTCCAAACCCGTTTCTCTTTCCTCCCCAGTTGGTGTTGGTCGAGTGTTTGTCACAGCAATGGGAAGACAAACTAAGAACAGTGGAGACCAGGCTGGCTTAATTTCTTTAAAGGCCCCTGTAGTAGAGGGACAGATAAACCAATGACTCATGAGTTTGCAGAATCATACCACACAGACCACACACACACCACACACAACACACACACACAGAGCAGGAGAGGAAACACTAAACAGATGTGAGTGAGAAATCATAAAATGAAGCTCTGAATTTCACTGGAATGTTTACTAAGAGATAATCAGACAGACAGACAGAAGTGCCTGACACTGTAAGTGTGACAGACACTGGTTGGATTCTGCAGACACACAGGGCTCTCCCTCTTGTGTTCCCAAGATGGGGAGGCCCACAGGAACTAAGACAGGAAGAGCCAACGGATGGTCACTGCAGAGCCAGGGGAAAAGGGTCCAGGCAGAGGGAAACACAGCCACATGGAGCCAGGGGAGGGAAGGAGGCTCACAGGGCATAGACTGGCTTCTAGCCACTTGAAAGAACCAGGTAGGTGGGGGAACCAAATCTGTGAGGAGGCCCTGGAGGTGGGCAGTGGTGACAAGCACCACAATTAGAGAAGTGAGGACTCACGAGGACGCACAAAGTTCCTGGAGGGCTTAACCCTCAGAGGAGGGTCACCGAGTTAGCACACTTTTAGTCCTTCTAAATGCTCTGAAATCATCAGTAGGGACAACAGTGGACACCAGTGTGTGGTGAGACCTGGAGTAGAAATGGTGGCCATGAAGGAGAGGAATGAGTGGTGATGTGAGGGTGGACAGTAATCCCACGTTATGCTTCTAAACAGTTTTGACTAAAACAAACATTATTTGCCCTATTAATTGATACCGAGAAAATATTTTCATAACTCTAAGAGAGTCTCAGTCTCTTATTTACCAGTTGATTTAATAGCAACAAAAACATCAGAGCCATAGTCAGTGGTTTAAATATAACCAGGACTAGCTGGGCCAGGGTGGCACACGCCTTTAACATCCACGATTCGAGGCGAGGAACGATGGAATCTTTATGTAATCAGCCTGTCTACAGAACGAGTTCACCAGGACAGCTGGGGCTACAGAGAGACCCGTCTCGAAAAAGATAAATAATAATAAATAAATAATAAAGAATAATAAATAAATAATAATAATAATAGAGAAGCGAGTATGACGTTGTGAAATCTTTTTACTCCAGCACTGGAGAGCCAGAGCAGGTGGATTCTTCCAATTCAAAGGCCAGCCTCATTCCTCCAAGTGAGTTTTTCAGGCCAGCCTGGGCTACAGGGAAACCCTGTCCCCCAAAAGACAAGACAGACATAAATCAGATGAATAGATAGATATAATATTGGGGTTGCAATTTTGTTCTGGTGCTTGTGTAATAAACATGTTTAGGGAGGCATATATGATGTAGAGCGTGTGTTTGTGTGGCTGCGCGGATGGCTTGTACATGTGAAACCAGTGTCTTCTGCAATTGCTTCACCTTATGTTTTTTGTGACGGTGGAGTGATTGTCAACTGAACTCACTCCACTGCCTGTTGGCTGCGGGGATTGGGCAGACTGGCCACCCCCAAGCTGCCAGGGATCCTACCCCTGCCTCCCAGCACCAGGATCAAGACGTGGAACTAAGGTGTCAACACCCTGGCAAGCAGCTTCACCAACTCAGCCACACGCCAGTCCCTATACTTTCATCGCGAATCATCAACAGACCTGTTGCACACCGATTGGGAAGAGAGAAAGAAAGCATCGAGGATGCACATCATGAACTCTTTTGAAAGGTGGAAAGGTTGGCACTTGCTCTAGTGCAATCGCAGAAAGCAATAACATTTCCCCAAAATGAAGAGGAAAACAAAATCTCCAGCTCTTGCGGTTCCACCAGCGCATGGCCTTCAAAAGCCAGCACCAGAAGGGCTGAAATGGCAGCTCCAAGTGCGAGTCCTTGACGACTCCACCCAGCATCGCTCCACACCTGCAGGTGAGTCTGCAGACTCAAGCAAACAGGACCAACCTAATAAAGAATGTAACACTATCCAAATACAGAGAAATAATCGTAAACGTTTTTATTTATTTTTTGTATGTGTATGATGTACTGTCTGCATGTAGTTTGTGCACCCTGCAATGTCGCAGAGGTCAGAAGAGGGTGTCGATTTCCCCTGGAACTGAAGTTAAAGATGTTGTTTCAGCCCCGCATGGGGGTCGTGGGATTGACCCGGGTGCTCTGCAAGAGCAGTCTGCACCTTAACCACTAGGCATCTCTCCATCCACCGGAAAACTTCGTTAAGTAACCATTTCATCGGCCCAGGTCCGAAACCACTCCACTTCTAAAAATATTTTTAATCCCAGTCTTTGAAGCAACTCCTCAGATTTGGAGGAGGTGGGTGGGAGCCAGGTGGGGGTGGGGAAGCGTAGGATATGCAAGGGGATAAACATTGATTCTCTTATAAGAGGGGAAGTGGCTAAGCTCTGAAGGCTTGTGTAGTCTCTCCCGAAATTCCTTTGCAGAAATCCTGGCCTCCAAGCGATAGTATTGGTGGTAGAACCTTTTAAGGTGAGCAACACCTGTAGGGGTCTGAACACCTTAGAAAAAGACCCCAGCCAAATCCCACTCATGCCTGTGGCCACATGAGATGGCAGCAAGAAGGCACGGTCACGAGACAGGAAGGTAGCCAGTCCTGCACCATATTGAGTTCAAGGCCTTGGAGCTGCAGGAGTAAAGAGGCCTCCCCTGACCCAGCATAAGAGGCAATGTACATGTTCTGCTATGAAAACCCTAAGGCCTCAGGAGAGGGGACTGGTGGGGAAAGTGATCCACTCAGAGAAGCTGGAACTGCTGCCCAATATCAGAAAAGTCCTTCAATGCTTTGGTCTCTCTACCATCAGTCCACCACTGGTGAGATAGTGGAGCCCTGGCTCACAGTAGGGGTCCAAGCTGTCCATCTCCTGTCAGGGAACCACAGTTCCACAGGTTCATGAGAGGTAACCACAGTTCCAGCTCAAAGGACAGGACCACAGGTCAAACTGACAGGAGACCATAACTTTGGTACATGGTGGACAGGCCACCCCTCCAATTCCCAAGATTGGACCGCAGCTCCTACTCATGGGAGGGGACACACAGCTCCATATCACATAGAGAGCCAACAACTCTAGTCTATAGGAAGAACCAGGGCCCCGGGTTCAGTGGATAGGATTAAATTTTTTTAAAGATTTCCTTTTTTTTGCCAGCGCAGGTGGCTACACATCTTTATCCGGCAGAATTAGGAGCAGAGGGACAGGTGGGTCCTGTGAATTAGGAGGCCAGCCTGGCTAATGTAGCACATTCCTAGACCCAAGTGGCCAGGAGACCCTGTCTCAAAAAGACCAAATCGTATCATAATATTTTTTCTATTAATTATAGTTTATTTCATATATAATAATATTTATATATTACTATATAATTATATAAATAATTATATTATATCTTATAATAATCCATGATTTTAATAATAAGTTCTCATATATACTATCTATATGTATTATCATATCACCTATCATATGTCTTATATCAATATCTATCGCTCAATGTATACTACCTCATCATAGCTATCTTCTTTTAGTCACTAATATTAATATCATCTATCAGTCTTTATATATAATAATTATATACTTAACATTCTCTCTCGTCATTCTCTCTATTAGTCAATCCTTGCGTATCGTCGATCCTGTCTTGCCTTCGTATCTGCGCATTGCCTCGTGGTGTGGCCCCAATGTGTATCCGGGTACTGGCGCGGACCCACCAAGCGCCCACGGGCTCTCCCGGCCCCCACACCCGTTCATAGTTCAGGCTACAGCGCCAGACGCGACAAGACGCATCATCAACCGAAGCTCCTAGACCACGCCAGGCTTCGCGGCCAGTGGGTAGTGCGTTCTGCACCTTTGATGGCTAACATGTACAAACAACCTGCTTTTTTCATCAAATAGTTTTTAATTGGAACGTAATTGTACATGTATCATCTACAGCACCTTTTTATACCATGAAGAAACAAGATGTTTACCATCTAACCATTTAGATACTTCCAAACCCTGTGATTTTCCAGCCAATCCAGAGGATTCAATTTCCTTAGCTATAAAATTTGCCTTCCTCACAGGATTAATGAAAATAATATTTCCATAACAACCACCACCACCTCGTTGGAGCAGGGGCGACAATGTGAGCTCATTTGGCAGAGTGCTGTGCCTAACGTGTATGAGGCACTCTTAAAACTGGTGTGGTGGTACACACTTTTAATCCCAGACTCAGTGAAGAAATGCAGGAGAATTAGAAGTTCAAGGTCATCCTCAGCTACAAAGTCAAGTTTGAAATAGTCTGGAATTCATATAACTGTTCTCAAAAACAAAACAAAACAAACAAACAAGAAAACACAACCCCTGGCAGTTGATGGCACAAGTTTTTTGCTGAAAAACATCTTAGTCTGCTCAGCAAGGCTAAGGGAAAGGGCTCTTCCCTCCTGGCACCAAGTCTGCCTCACCCAGCTCTGTTCTCACGTCTGGCACTGAGGAACTGGACCCACCTGTTCCAGAGTCAAACGCTAAAGAGAATGCATAAACGTAAACAGAAGCAATGTCATTGGAGCTATCGCATCCAATATGGGATGGGCGTGTGAGAGCAGGTCTGACTCAGTCCGTTCTTTGTCCTCAACTGGTCACCCCTCTCCGAAACAAAAGCAGGATCCGTGAACAATTGGTTTTTCATGGGACAATTGCTCTCAATGCCAAGTTTACACTGTTCATCTTAAGGGGCAAGAACGCAATTCTTCAACATCCTTTGCTGACCCCCCAGCGCTGCCCTAAGCTCCCGTAATCTGCCTGGCAAGAGCAGCCAATCATATTTCAGGCTAACACAGTTTCCTAGGCAACCAACAATATAGTCACAGAAACAGGCTATAGACAGAAGAAAGAAACCCAGAGCTAGGAAGGACAGGGTCAATGGGAAGAGTAACCCAGAATCTCCTGCCCTTGATGGAATTCTTACCCAGAGAGTCAGTCACCTGCTCAACACCCCAGCCCTAGCGGCCTGTCCTTTCAGCTGCAGGGTGCCCCACCATGGGGCTAGCATGACCCCTTGCATGGCCAGGAGTCACATGGGGAGGGAGGGAGGCCTCCGAAAGTTACAGAAGGTAGTGAAGGCCCAGAACTTTATGGACCTGGGCACTGGGCCACAGCACCCGGCTGGAGCTATCTAGGAATGGTGGCAGAAGAAACGAGAACTCTTTGGGACTCTTGTACTCCCACACACAACTTTGCAGCTTGTTCAGTTTTCTCTTTTTTGGGGAGGGGGGGGGGGAAGAGACTACAATCGGTCAAATAGTAATATTCAAAGTAGCGCCTGCTTCCTGGAACTTGGACCGTCTGCAGCCCACGTTAGGACCACTGCCCTTCCTTTATTTGTACTTCATTTACTTTGTGTGTGAGTATCGGACGCCATGGCGAATGTGTGGAGGATCAGATAGGATAACTTATATAGATTCAGTTCTTTCTTCCAAATGGGGTTTCCAGAACAGAAACTCAAGATCATCAAGCCTTGGTGGCAAGTACTTATCTGCTGAGCCGGCTGACCAGCCCCGAAACCTCCATTTTTTTTTTTTTTTTGTTGAAACAGGTTGCCCTTGTATGCCCCAGCTGTCCCCTGGGAACTCACTATTAACCAACCTGGCCTTGAACTCACGAGATATCCACCTGACAGAACCTGTGCCTCAGTCGTTCGTCTGGTTCCTCCTCCCTGCCCTCTGATTGATCTTCCCAGACACTTGCAGACTGTCTTCTAAAAGCCCAGTCATGGAGCTTAAGGAGTGGTATGCCAGGCCATAGCCTGCCCTTTAAGAGAACCAACTCCCTACCTACTTCGCCTCTCAGAATTAGACTGGCGACCTTGGTCCTCTCTCTACAGCTGATGAATGGCCGCGGGGGGGGGGGGGGGGCGGCTAGAGAGGTGCTGGGGGAGATCCTGGGAAGGATAAAAGGATAAAGTACTTCAGCTGCTTCACTTGGCAGAAGCCCAGCCCCCAGAGGCTCCCAGAGGTGAACACGGAGCTAATCGATATGCCTCATTTACTCAAGGACTTCCTGTCCCCTTTCCTGTTCTGAAACCCCTCTTCCTGCTGAGAAATGAGGACTTCCAGGGTAGGAGTCTCCCTCTTCTTGCTACTGTTTTCCATTTGGAAGTGACTACTGCTGGCATTAGAACTTGCCCCTCAGACAGGAAAGGAGCATTTGAAGCAGCAGCCGGTGGATGTGGAGGGCCTGGGTGAGGAGTCAGAACCAGCTCAGGACTTCTCCAAACCTACCCTGAGCCCAGAAGAAATCTTAAAGAAGCAAGTAAAATGGAGAGGTTCCAATCTGGGTGGAGCCTAAGACATGAAATTTCTAACAGGAACTAATGCTACAGTTTGTGTACCATTTCTCAAAAGCAAGGGACTGGTCACTGTGAACCTTGACCACACCCCCCTCCCACACACACTCCAATGTATTTGCTCTTCCACACAGCTGCTCTCCAGGACAGAAAGACTGGGGCTACAATAACTGCCCTCAGGCACCCACACTTGAAATCTGAAAGATAATCTTAAAGTCCTGAAGTCACTTCCCAACCCTCTTTTGGCTTTCAACCCTTACACACTGCCTTCTGTAACCCAGCTTTCATCAGAGAAAAAAAGAAATGTTCACTCTAGATCCTGGTTGTCTGCAACTGACATCAGGTGAATGCCATGCCACCGCCACTCCTAAGGGCCTGGCCGCATCAGCTTACAACGGAAGCTTTTCCACCAGGAATCCTGCTCTGCTTCTTGTGTACCATTCGAGTGCATGCATTTCTTTGGCACACGGATGCGCACACTACTACGAAAGGCCTGTGCCTGCACAGGAAAGAGCTGTTCTCTTCATGTATTTTTTTTTTAACTTTATTAACTTTTCATTTTTTGGTCTTTTTTGCAACTGGGCTTGCTCTGTAGCCCCAAGCTGGGCCTGGAACTCACTACATACCCGAGGCTGACCTTGAACTCACAGAGATCTCCTGCCTCTGCCTCCCAAGTGCTGTTACTCAAGAGATGGTTTGCAAAGAATGGCTGCTGAGCAACGAAAACCTCACAAACTATTCCCCTCTATCTAGTTTCCATTACCATTATGTTAGGGAACAAAGGGTGGGATTTTGTGAATGAGCAAACATACTATTGTAGTAATCATATTCCAAGACATTTCAGAAGCATCAGTTCCAGGGAGAAGCCTCAAGTGCTGTCTATGGGCCAACTGGACCATGAAAAGATTTGATAAGCAACTTTATCCCACTCAGACTCCCAAACCCAAAGCACAGAACCTTGGAGACTGCAATCCGGAAGGACAACAACTAACAGAAAATCTCTTCAGACTCAGCCCTCAGCCAACAAAACACAAGTCATTAACTCAACCAGAAGAGGGGCGGGGACTCTAGGTACAAGTACGCTGCATCTCCAGTGGCTGAGACACACATTCCCCCAAACATACTGCCACATTATCTTTTCTGAGTGTCACCATTGCTTTGGTAGGGGATAGCTGTTGCTAAATACGGAGACAGAACCTGACACTGATTTCCGGTTCAGAGACTTCTAAAAACGAGGCTGAATTTTTACTTTGAGTCCCATGTGGCGAATGCATTTCCGTGCATCTAACAATAGTGCACCTCACTGAGGAACAGGACAGCGTGGTGCACGGTTCATACCATGAGCCCAAACACAATGTAGCTCTTCGGTAAGGTCCTGCTTTCTCCAGTTACAGGCTAGAGACAAATGATAGGTTCACACCTGCTCCCAAGAATGGTCTGGCTGCTAAAAGGCCAGAGGATGGGAAGCCATGCGGCTGGGCCCAGCATTACATCACTAGGACAGCACTGCTCCTAACTGAAGCCCCAGCTTAGGAGAGGATGGAAGCCCACCACCCCCCCTCCCAAGGGGCCTCATCCCGACTACAGCACACAGACGGTCCCTGCTATCTTTTAATGTAGGGATCCGATACTCTTAAAACCCGTGCTGCTCTGCCACCCCCACCCATGTCTCCAGAAAGTCTCCTCGTTGGAAAAGGAGAGCAGTCTTTAGAGTCGACCCGGAGGCCCACTTTGGACAGCAGCCTGACTTGCTGAATGAAATGTGAGCCAGGAGGCAGACTTCGTCAAATAAGCCCTATCCTCTGAACATGCCTGGGTTGGTAATGGAGACTACCATAACAGAAACAGCAATTGTTAATAAACACTCATCCATGATAAAGGCCACTTCTGGGCACATTAGCTCTGTGGTTTAGAGAAAAATCAGATTCCTGGATCAATGCAGAGTCAGGCACTGTCTCCACCAATGACAGGCTTTTGTTGGCCATCTTTACTAATAATAGACAAGAGGCCTTGCCTCAGTGTCACTGGAGACAAGTAGATGGGTGACGCTTAGGCTAACCGGACTGGACACCCAAGCGCGAGCTCCGTGCCATCTGTTTCGGCCGTGCACTAGCGTGCCCACATACTATGTTTGCATGGTATGGGGCTGCAGGCATGCACAGTGCTCTTCCTAGGAGGCCTTCCCCCCTCGTGTCGGTTCCCTAGCAGGAAATACCAGTGTGGGGGGGTGTAGAGGAAAAGATGCTGATAGAGCAGATGCCCCTCACCATGCACTCCACAGCTAAAAAAAACCGAATTCCAGAGGGCTCTTTCTTCGGGCAGTTCTTGGGGCTGCAAGATGCTCGGTCCATCTAGGACACAACATACATAAGCAGACACGGGGAAAGCCTCACAAGGATACCAAGAGCCCAGGCCCGCCGGGGTTTCATGCTGCTCAGCACCGGGAAGAGACGCACTAACAAAGCCGGGAGCCTCGCCTTCCTCCCCGGGGGCTCCAAGTGGCAGAGCGCAGCACTTACATGGCCTCAGAACCTCCAGGTTCAGGTCACTGGCTGGGACTGGCTGCAGGGACTGCGACCCTCCCATCCTCGCTGAGCCCTGGCGTGCAGGCTAGCCGCGGGCAGGGCCAGCGTCCTCGTGTGGTTCCTCCAGCCCGGGGCGGGCCGGCCGGTGGCCGGGGCTGCTGCACTGCAGATGGGAGCAGCTGCGGGCATCCGTGGCGGGCGGGCGGCAGGAGCTGCGGCTTGCGGCCGGAGCCGGGCCCGGGGGGCGAGCGCCGAAGAAGTGTGAGCGTGAGTGCAGAGTGCAGCCGGCGGGCGCGCGCCTAGGTGTGCGCGTGAGCGTGGCCAGCGTGCCTGGAGCTGCCCGAGCACTGGTGTGGTCCAAAAGGATCTTCCCCTCTTAAAGCCCCCGGCTCAGCCAGGGTGTTGGGACATGATGACGTCACCACCACCCACCGGGGGCCCCATGCCTGCATCTTCACAAAGCTCCATCAATGGCTCCGGAAACGTTGGGGGAGGAGGTTGAAGACCCTCCCTCTGCTCACATGTCAAGCCCCAGCCTCCCAGCCGAGCCCAGACTGCTCGCCTGCATTGTGTGGCTTAAAGATTAAAAAGCACTGCTCAGCAGGTTGCCGAGGCCCCTGTAGGAACCGACAAGGTGGTCCCGCTTCTGACAGAGTTTGGAGCCTGTCCCCTCCAGGAAGAAGGAAATGGTCTCTCCTTCCTCCAGGCGGAGGAGAGCAGCAGGAACAGGTAAAACAGGCTGCCATGGAAATGGAGGACCTGACCTCACACCTGTGCCTTCTTCAGGCCTGCAAGACAGGCCAGACTAAAGGGGGTTCCGGCATGGTGTCCCGGCCTACCTAACTAAGATCAGGCCTCCACGGATACTACCTTTGTTCGACAAAGTCTGCAGAGCTTGGCACAGCAGAGAAGAAAGGGCACAAGGCCACCCACAGGGCTAGGTCTTTAGAGCCAAGCCCTGTGCAACACCCTTCACCAAAGGGCCCAGCAGACACCACCAACTCCCCCAACCCGCAACCCCCTGTAACAAAGAGTGTGCAGACTAGGACATGGGCTGGCTTGAAGGATGGTGGGACACCCAGTGCCAGACCCCATTTCCCTTGGGGGGAGGAAGCAGCCTGGTCCCCTGCCTCTGGTTCTGAAACTCTCCTCCACACAGTGAACTCCGCGGCTGTCTCACTGCTAGAGAAAGACAATCTCCTGTAGATGGAGGTTTGGAACCCCCCTGCTCTATATTGAGTGCAGTGGTCTTCTGAGTCCAGAACACTCACAACTGAATTCAAACAGAACTGCCTGGGGGAAGTGGAAGACTCTTCTAAATTTTCCCATAATTTCTTCACTCCTGGGGCAGTTAGCCTATGTAACATGTATCTAAATTGTGGCCAAAATGAAATAAGTAAAAAGATAAAAATAAAACGGATCATGCATAGAATTAAGCTCTAAATAAAACTACTCAACACATTTTAAAGATTTCCTCCAGGAACTTACTGTTTGTTTCAAACGTGGCTAAGGGTGTTAGATAAAGAGGCAATCTGGGGCTGGAGAGATAGCCTAGCGTTTGAGAGCATTGACTGCTCTTGCAGATGACCCGGGTTCGATCCCCAGCACCCACATTGCGGCTAAGAACCGTCTGTAACTCCAATTCCAAACTCCAGTGCACTCAATGGCAAGGATCTGGCAACTAAGAATATTCTAGCATATTCTTAAGTACAGGATGGGGGTGGGGCTCTCTCCAAAAAACAACCTCGGACGATGGTGCACACCTTTCTTTAAGACCAGCACTCAGCAGCGAGCGTGGTGGCACATGCCTTTAATCCTAGCACTTGGGAGGCAGAGGCAGGCAGATTCCTGTGAGTTCAAGACAGCCTGGTCTACATGGTGAGTTCCAGGACAGCCTGGGGCTACAGGGAGACACTGTCCTCGAAAACACCAAAAAAAAAAAAAAAAAAAAAAACCCAAAAAAAAAAAAACTGCACTCATGAGGCAGAAGCAGGCCTTAGTCCCCAGCTGTCCTGGAACTCACTCTGTAGACCAGGCTGGCCTTAAACCACAGAGATCTGCCTGCCTCTGCCTCAAAAAAAAAGCCAGGCATAGTGACTCACACCATAATCCAGCAGCTGGAGACAAGCCAGCGAAAGACCCTGTCCCAACCCAAAGAGAAATATGAGTTGTGTCTGAGGAAACAATACCCTCTGACCTCCACGTGCATGTGCGCTCATCTCGCTTTTTTTTTTGGTCTTTTCGAGACAGTGTCTCCCTGTAGCCCCAGGCTGTCCTGGAACTCACTATGTAGACCAGGCTGTCCTTGAACTCACAGGAATCTGCCTGCCTCTGCCTCCCAAGTGCTAGGATTAAAGGCATGTGCCACCACGCCTGGCTGAGTGCTGGTCTTAAAGAAAGGTGTGCACCATCGAGTCCAGCTGAGGTTTGTTTTTTGGAAGAGAGCCCCACCCCCATCCTGTACTTAAGAATATGCTAGAATATTCTTAAGTTGCCAGATCCTTGCCATTGAGTGACACTGGAGTTCTGGAATTGGAGTTACAGACGGTTCTTAGCCGCCATGTGGGTGCTGGGGATCGAACCCGGGTCATCTGCAAGAGCAGTCAATGCTCTCAAACGCTAGGCTATCTCTCCAGCCCCAGATATGCCTCTTTATCTAACACCCTTAGCCACAGTTTGAAACAACAGTAAGTATCCTGGAGGAAATCTTTAAAATGTGTTGAGTAGTTTTATTTAGAGCTTAATTCTATGCATTGATCAGTTTTATTTTTATCTTTTTACTTATTTCATTTTGGCCACAATTTAGATACATGTTACATAGGCTAACTGCCCCAGGAGTGAAGAAATTATGGGAAAATTTAGAAGAGTCTTCCACTTCCCCCAGGCAGTTCTGTTTGAATTCAGTTGTGAGTGTTCTGGACTCAGAAGACCACTGCACTCAATATAGAGCAGGGGGGTTCCAAACCTCCATCTACAGGAGATTGAGTCTTTCTCTAGCAGTGAGACAGCCGCGGAGTTCACTGTGTGGAGGAGAGTTTCAGAACCAGAGGCAGGGGACCAGGCTGCTTCCTCCCCCCAAGGGAAATGGGGTCTGGCACTGGGTGTCCCACCATCCTTCAAGCCAGCCCATGTCCTAGTCTGCACACTCTTTGTTACAGGGGGTTGCGGGTTGGGGGAGTTGGTGGTGTCTGCTGGGCCCTTTGGTGAAGGGTGTTGCACAGGGCTTGGCTCTAAAGACCTAGCCCTGTGGGTGGCCTTGTGACCCTTTCTTCTCTGCTGTGCCAAGCTCTGCAGACTTTGTCGAACAAAGGTAGTATCCGTGGAGGCCTGATCTTAGTTAGGTAGGCCGGGACACCATGCCGGAACCCCCTTTAGTCTGGGCCTGCTCTGCAGGCCTGAAGAAGGCACAGGTGTGAGGTCAGGTCCTCCATTTCCATGGCAGCCTGTTTTACCTGTTCCTGCTGCTCTCCTCCGCCTGGAGGAAGGAGAGACCATTTCCTTCTTCCTGGAGGGGACAGGCTCCAAACTCTGTCAGAAGCGGGACCACCTTGTCGGTTCCTACAGGGGCCTCGGCAACCTGCTGAGCAGTGCTTTTTAATCTTTAAGCCACACAATGCAGGCGAGCAGTCTGGGCTCGGCTGGGAGGCTGGGGCTTGACATGTGAGCAGAGGGAGGGTCTTCAACCTCCTCCCCCAACGTTTCCGGAGCCATTGATGGAGCTTTGTGAAGATGCAGGCATGGGGCCCCCGGTGGGTGGTGGTGACGTCATCATGTCCCAACACCCTGGCTGAGCCGGGGGCTTTAAGAGGGGAAGATCCTTTTGGACCACACCAGTGCTCGGGCAGCTCCAGGCACGCTGGCCACGCTCACGCGCACACCTAGGCGCGCGCCCGCCGGCTGCACTCTGCACTCACGCTCACACTTCTTCGGCGCTCGCCCCCCGGGCCCGGCTCCGGCCGCAAGCCGCAGCTCCTGCCGCCCGCCCGCCACGGATGCCCGCAGCTGCTCCCATCTGCAGTGCAGCAGCCCCGGCCACCGGCCGGCCCGCCCCGGGCTGGAGGAACCACACGAGGACGCTGGCCCTGCCCGCGGCTAGCCTGCACGCCAGGGCTCAGCGAGGATGGGAGGGTCGCAGTCCCTGCAGCCAGTCCCAGCCAGTGACCTGAACCTGGAGGTGTCTGAGGCCATGTAAGTGCTGCGCTCTGCCACTTGGAGCCCCCGGGGAGGAAGGCGAGGCTCCCGGCTTTGTTAGTGCGTCTCTTCCCGGTGCTGAGCAGCATGAAACCCCGGCGGGCCTGGGCTCTTGGTATCCTTGTGAGGCTTTCCCCGTGTCTGCTTATGTATGTTGTGTCCTAGATGGACCGAGCATCTTGCAGCCCCAAGAACTGCCCGAAGAAAGAGCCCTCTGGAATTCGGTTTTTTTTAGCTGTGGAGTGCATGGTGAGGGGCATCTGCTCTATCAGCATCTTTTCCTCTACACCCCCCCACACTGGTATTTCCTGCTAGGGAACCGACACGAGGGGGGAAGGCCTCCTAGGAAGAGCACTGTGCATGCCTGCAGCCCCATACCATGCAAACATAGTATGTGGGCAGCTAGTGCACGGCAGAACAGATGGCACGGAGCTCGCGCTTGGGTGTCCAGTCCGGTTAGCCTAAGCGTCACCCATCTACTTGTCTCCAGTGAACACTGAGGACAAGGCCTCTTGCTATTATTAGTAAAGATGGCCAAACAGCCTTGTCATTGGTGGAGACAGTGCCTGACTCTGCATTGATCCAGGAATCTGATCTTTTCTCTAAACCACAGAGCTAATGTGCCCAGAAGTGGCCTTTATCATGGATGAGTGTTTATTAACAATTGCTGTTTCTGTTATGGTAGTCTCCATTACCAACCCAGGCATGTTCAGAGGATAGGGCTTATTTGACGAAGTCTGCCTCCTGGCTCACATTTCATTCAGCAAGTCAGGCTGCTGTCCAAAGTGGGCCTCCGGGTCGACTCTAAAGACTGCTCTCCTTTTCCAACGAGGAGACTTTCTGGAGACATGGGTGGGGGTGGCAGAGCAGCACGGGTTTTAAGAGTATCGGATCCCTACATTAAAAGATAGCAGGGACCGTCTGTGTGCTGTAGTCGGGATGAGGCCCCTTGGGAGGTGGGGGTGGGAGGCTTCCATCCTCGTCCCTAAGCTGGGGCTTCAGTTAGGAGCAGTGCTGTCCTAGTGATGTAATGCTGGGCCCAGCCGCATGGCTTCCCATCCTCTGGCCTTTTAGCAGCCAGACCATTCTTGGGAGCAGGTGTGAACCTATCATTTGTCTCTAGCCTGTAACTGGAGAAAGCAGGACCTTACCGAAGAGCTACATTGTGTTTGGGCTCATGGTATGAACCGTGCACCACGCTGTCCTGTTCCTCAGTGAGGTGCACTATTGTTAGATGCACGGAAATGCATTCGCCACATGGGACTCAAAGTAAAAATTCAGCCTCGTTTTTAGAAGTCTCTGAACCGGAAATCAGTGTCAGGTTCTGTCTCCGTATTTAGCAACAGCTATCCCCTACCAAAGCAATGGTGACACTCAGAAAAGATAATGTGGCAGTATGTTTGGGGGAATGTGTGTCTCAGCCACTGGAGATGCAGCGAACTTGTACCTAGAGTCCCCGCCCCTCTTCTGGTTGAGTTAATGACTTGTGTTTTGTTGGCTGAGGGCTGAGTCTGAAGAGATTTTCTGTTAGTTGTTGTCCTTCCGGATTGCAGTCTCCAAGGTTCTGTGCTTTGGGTTTGGGAGTCTGAGTGGGATAAAGTTGCTTATCAAATCTTTTCATGGTCCAGTTGGCCCATAGACAGCACTTGAGGCTTCTCCCTGGAACTGATGCTTCTGAAATGTCTTGGAATATGATTACTACAATAGTATGTTTGCTCATTCACAAAATCCCACCCTTTGTTCCCTAACATAATGGTAATGGAAACTAGATAGAGGGGAATAGTTTGTGAGGTTTTCGTTGCTAGCAGCCATTCTTTGCAAACCATCTCTGAGTAACAGCACTTGGGAGGCAGAGGCAGGCAGATCTCTGTGAGTTCAAGGTCAGCCTGGTGTATGTAGTGAGTTCCAGGCCAGCTTGGGGCTACAGAGAAGCCCAGTTGCAAAAAGACCAAAAATGAAAATAAGTGTAATAAAGTTAAAAAAAAATACATGAAGAGAACAGCTCTTTCCTGTGCAGGCACAGGCCTTTCGTAGTAGTGTGCGCATCCGTGTGCCAAAGAAATGCATGCACTCGAATGGTACACAAGAAGCAGAGCAGGATTCCTGGTGGAAAAGCTTCCGTTGTAAGCTGATGCGGCCAGGCCCTTAGGAGTGGCGGTGGCATGGCATTCACCTGATGTCAGTTGCAGACAACCAGGATCTAGAGTGAACATTTCTTTTTTTCTCTGATGAAAGCTGGGTTTACAGAAGGCAGTGTGTAAGGGTTGAAGCCAAAAGAGGGTTGGGAAGTGACTTCAGGACTTTAAGATTATCTTTCAGATTTCAAGTGTGGGTGCCTGAGGGCAGTTATTGTAGCCCCAGTCTTTCTGTCCTGGAGAGCAGCTGTGTGGAAGAGCCAAATACATGTGGGATGTGTGGGAGGGGGGTGTGGTCAAGGTTCACAGTGACCAGTCCCTTGCTTTTGAGAAATGGTACACAAACTGTAGCATTAGTTCCTGTTAGAAATTTCATGTCTTAGGCTCCACCCAGATTGGAATCTCCATTTTAACTAGTGCTTCTTTAAGATTTCTTCTGGGCTCAGGGTAGGTTTGGAGAAGTCCTGAGCTGGTTCTGACTCCTCACCCAGGCCCTCCACATCCACCGGCTGCTGCTTCAAATGCTCCTTTCCTGTCTGAGGGGCAAGTTCTAATGCCAGCAGTAGTCACTTCCAAATGGAAAACAGTAGCAAGAAGAGGGAGACTCCTACCCTGGAAGTCCTCATTTCTCAGCAGGAAGAGGGGATTCAGAACAGGAAAGGGGACAGGAAGTCCTTGAGTAAATGAGGCATATCGATTAGCTCCGTGTTCACCTCTGGGAGCCTCTGGGGGCTGGGCTTCTGCCAAGTGAAGCAGCTGAAGTACTTTATCCTTTTATCCTTCCCAGGATCTCCCCCAGCCACCTCTAGCCCCCCCCCCCCCCGGCCCATCAGCTGTAGAGAGAGGACCAAGGTGCCAGTCAATCTGAGAGGCGAAGTAGGTAGGGAGTGGTTCTCTTAAAGGGCAGGCTACTGGCCTGGCATACCACTCCTGTCAGCTCATGACTGGGCTTTAGAAGACAGTCTGCAAGTGTCTGGGAAGATCAACAGAGGGCAGGGAGGAGGAACCAGAGAACGATGAAGGCACAGGTCTGTCAGGTGGATCTCTGTGAGTTCAAGGCCAGGTTGGTCTACATAGTGAGTTCCAGGACAGCTGGGGCTACAAGGAAACCCTGTTTAAAAAAAAAAAAAAAAGTGGAGGTTTAGGGGCTGGTCAGCCGGCTCAGCAGATAATGTACTTGCCACCAAGGCTGATGATCTGAGTTCTGTTCTGGAACCCCCATTTGGAAAGGAAAGAACTGAATCTATAAAGTTATCCTCTGATCCCCACACATTCGCCATGGCGCTCCATACTCACACACAAAGTAAATGAAGTACAAATAAAGGAAGGGCAGTGGTCCTAACGTGGGCTGCAGACGGTCCAAGTTCCAGGAAGCAGGTGCTACTTTGAATATTACTATTTGACACGATTTGTAGTCTCTTCCCCCCACCCCCTCCCCAAAAAAGAGAAAACTGAACAAGCTGCAAAGTTGTGTGTGGGAGTACAAGAGTCCCAAAGAGTTCTCGTTTCTTCTGCCACCATTCCTAGATAGCTCCAGCCGGGTGCTGTGGCCCAGTGCCCAGGTCCATAAAGTTCTGGGCCTTCACTACCTTCTGTAACTTTCGGAGGCCTCCCTCCCTCCCCTGTGACTCCTGGCCATGCAAGGGGTCATGCTAGCCCCATGGTGGGGCACCCTGCAGCTGAAAGGACAGGCCGCTAGGGCTGGGGTGTTGAGCAGGTGACTGACTCTCTGGGTAAGAATTCCATCAAGGGCAGGAGATTCTGGGTTACTCTTCCCATTGACCCTGTCCTTCCTAGCTCTGGGTTTCTTTCTTCTGTCTATAGCCTGTTTCTGTGACTATATTGTTGGTTGCCTAGGAAACTGTGTTAGCCTGAAATATGATTGGCTGCTCTTGCCAGGCAGATTACGGGAGCTTAGGGCAGCGCTGGGGGGTCAGCAAAGGATGTTGAAGAATTGCGTTCTTGCCCCTTAAGATGAACAGTGTAAACTTGGCATTGAGAGCAATTGTCCCATGAAAAACCAATTGTTCACGGATCCTGCTTTTGTTTCGGAGAGGGGTGACCAGTTGAGGACAAAGAATGGACTGAGTCAGACCTGCTCTCACACGCCCATCCCATATTGGATGCGATAGCTCCAATGACATTGCTTCTGTTTACGTTTATGCATTCTCTTTAGCGTTTGACTCTGGAACAGGTGGGTCCAGTTCCTCAGTGCCAGACGTGAGAACAGAGCTGGGTGAGGCAGACTTGGTGCCAGGAGGGAAGAGCCCTTTCCCTTAGCCTTGCTGAGCAGACTAAGATTCAGCAAAAACTTGTGCCATCACTGCCAGGGTGTTTTTTTGTTTGTTTGTTTTGTTTTTGTTTTTGAGACAGTTATATGAATTCCAGACTAGTTTCAAACTTGATTTGTAGCTGAGGATGACCTTGAACTTCTAATTCTCCTGCCTTTATGTCCTGAGTCTGGGATTACAAGTGTGTACCACCACACCCAGTTTACAGAGTGCCTCATACAAGTTAGGCAAGCACTCTGCCAACTGAGCTACATTGTCAGCCCCTGCCAGAGGTGGTGGTGGTTGTTATGGAAATATTATTTTCATTAATCCTGTGAGGAAGGCAAATTTTATAGATAAGGAAATTGAATCCTCTGGATGGCTAAAATCACAGGGTTGAAGTATTCTAAATGGTTAGATGGTAAACAGCTCTGTTCTTATGGTATAAAAAGTTGCTGTAGATGATACATACATTACTGTTCCAACAAAACATTATTTATAAAAAGCAGGTTGGTTTGCTAATGTCTAGCCATATGCAAGGTCATACCCACATCCTCTACCTGGCCTGGAATCCTTGAGCCTTTGGTTTAGGCATGCTTCTTTCTCTTTCTTGCTTGTAGACTGAAATAATAGGGTGTGCTCCGGAAGATCCAGTGTCCTCTTTGGGCCTCTCCAGGACCCTGTATACACATGGTGTCCATACATGCACTCAGACATAGACATACGCTTGCACATAAAACAAATGAAATAATTTTATATGTATATATATAATATATATAATATATATGTTATATATATTATATAATATATATACATATAAAATAATATATTATATATGTATATATATAATATATATATTATATATACATATATATGTTATATATAATACATATATGTATATATAATATATAATATATATAATATATACATATGATATATATTATATATACATATAAAATTATTTATATATATTATATATAATATATAATATATTTTATTATATAATAAATAAATATATAATAAAAATATATATTATATATATATTTGGTCTTTTTGAGACAGGGTCTCCCTGTAGCCACAGCTGGCCTAGAATTTGCTACATAGACCAGGCTGGCCTCAATCTCACAGAGACCCACCTGCCTCTGCCTCCTAAGTGCCGGGACTAAAGGTGTATGCCACTGTGGCTGGCTGAAAAAGGAAATCTTTAAAAAATTTATCCTTCCCATGAACCCGGGGCCGTGGTCTCTTCCTAGAGACTAGAGTTGTTGGTGTCCTCTTATGTGAACTGGAGCTGTGTGTCCCCTCCCATGAGTAGGAGCTGCGGTCCAATCTTGGGAATTGGAGGGGTGGCCTGTCCACCATGTACCAAAGTTATGGTCTCCTGTCAGTTTGACCTGTGGTCCTGTCCTGTGAGCTGGAACTGTGGTTACCTCTCATGAACCTGGAACTGTGGTTCCCTGACAGGAGATGGAAGCTTTGGACCCCTACTGTGAGCCAGGGTTCCACATCTCACCAGTGGTGGACTGATGGTAGAGCAGACCAAAGCATGAAGGACTTCCTGATATTGGGCAGCAGTTCCAGCTTTCTCTGAGTGACTACATTCCCCACAGTCCCCTCTCCTGAGGACTTAGGTTGTTCATAGCAGAACATGTACATTTGCCTCTTATGCTGGGTACAGGGGAGGCCTCTGTTACTTGCAGCTCCAAGCCTGAATCAATATTGGTGAGAGACTGGCTACCTTCCTGTCTCATAGACCGTGCCTTCTTGCTGCATCTCATGTGGCCACAGGCATGAGGGGATTTGGGGGGTCTCTTTTCTAAGGGTTCAGATCCCTCAGGTGTTGCTCAACCTTAAAAGGTTCTACCCCAATACTATCTGCTTGGAGGCCAGGATTTCTGCAAAGGAATTTGGGAGAGACTACACAAGCCTTCAGAGCTTAGCCACTTCCCCTCTTATAAGAGAATCAAGTGTTTATCCCCTTGCAATCCTACGCTTCCCCACCCCACACCCGGCTCCCACCCACCTCCTCCAATCCTGAGGAGTTGCTTCAAGACTCGGGATTAAAAATATTTTTAGAAGTGGAGGGTTTCCGGACCTCAAGGCCTGAAATGGTACTTAAGAAGTTTCCGGGGCTGGAGAGATGGCCTAGTGGTTAAGAGTGCAGACTGCTCTTGCAGAGCACCCGGGTTCGATCCCCAGCACCCACATGGCGGCTGAAACCATCTTTAACTCCAGTTCCAGGGGAATCCGACACCTTCTTCTGACCTCTGCGACATTGCACGGGTGCACAAACCTACATGCAGACAGTACATTCATACACATACAAAAATAAAATAAAATAAAGTTTCCGATTATTTCTCTGTATTTGGATAGTGTTACATTCTTTATTAGGTTGGTCCTGTTTGCTTGAGTCTGCAGACTCACCTGCAGGTGTGGAGCGATGCTGGGTGGAGTCGTCAAGGACTCGCACTTGGAGCTGCCATTTCAGCCCTTCTGGTGCTGGCTTTTGAAGGCCATGCGCTGTGGAACCCGCAAGAGCTGGAGATTTTGTTTCCATCTTCATTTGGGGAAATGTTTATTGCTTTCTGCGATTGCACTAGAGCAAGTGCACCTTTCACCTTTCACCAGAGCTTCAGTGAAATCCTCGATGCTTTTCTTTTCTCTCTTCCAATGGTTGTGCAACATGGTCTGTGATGAATTCGGATGAAAAGTTAAGGGACTGGGGAGGTGGCTGAGTTGGTGAAGTGCTTGCCAGGGTGTTGACACCCTTAGTTCCATGTCTGTGATCCTGGTGCTGGGAGGCAGCTGGGAGGATCCCTGGAGCTTGGTGGCCAGTCTGCCCAATCCACGAGCAACAGGGAGTGGAGTGAGTTCAGTGACAAACTCCACCGTCACAAAACATAAGGTGAAGCAATTGCAGAAGACACTGGCTTTCACATGTACACACATACGCGCGCACACACACACACACACGCATACACACATATGCCTCCATAAACATGTATACACACAGGAAAAAAATTGCAACCCAATATTATCTATCTATCATCTATCTGTCTGTCTGTCTGTCTTTTGGGGACAGGGTTTCCCCTGTAGCCCCAGCTGGCCTGAAACTCACTATGGAGATGAGGCTGGCCTTGAACTTGGAAAGATCCACCTGTCTCTGCCTCTCCAGTGCTGAGATTAAAGGTATGCACCACCACGCCTGGCTCGGTCCATTTATTATTTATTTATTTATTTATTTATTTATTTATTTATTTATTTATCTTTTTCGAGACAGGGTCTCTCTGTAGCCCCAGCTGTCCTGGAACTCGTTCTGTAGACCAGGCTGGCTCATAAAGATCCATCTACCTCTGCCTCTTGAGTGGTAGGATTAAAGGCGTGTGCCACCATGCCCAGCTAGTCCTGTTATATTTAAACCACTGACTATGGCTCTGATGTTTTTGTTGCTATTAAATCAACTGGTAAATAAGAGACTGAGACTCTCTTAGAGTTATGAAAATATTTTCTCGGTATCAATTAATAGGGCAAATAATGTTTGTTTTAGTCAAAACTGTTTAGAAGCATAACGTGGGATTACTGTCCACCCTCACATCACCACTCATTCCTCTCCTTCATGGCCACCATTTCTACTCCAGGTCTCACCACACACTGGTGTCCACTGTTGTCCCTACTGATGATATCAGAGCATTTAGAAGGACTAAAAGTGTGCTAACTCGGTGACCCTCCTCTGAGGGTTAAGCCCTCCAGGAACTTTGTGCGTCCTCGTGAGTCCTCACTTCTCTAATTGTGGTGCTTGTCACCACTGCCCACCTCCAGGGCCTCCTCACAGATTTGGTTCCCCCACCTACCTGGTTCTTTCAAGTGGCTAGAAGCCAGTCTATGCCCTGTGAGCCTCCTTCCCTCCCCTGGCTCCATGTGGCTGTGTTTCCCTCTGCCTGGACCCTTTTCCCCTGGCTCTGCAGTGACCATCCGTTGGCTCTTCCTGTCTTAGTTCCTGTGGGCCTCCCCATCTTGGGAACACAAGAGGGAGAGCCCTGTGTGTCTGCAGAATCCAACAGTGTCTGTCAGCACTTACAGTGTCAGCACTTCTGTCTGCCTGATTATCTCTTAGTAAACATTCCAGTGAAATTCAGAGCTTCATTTTATGATTTCTCACTCACATCTGTTTAGTGTTCCCTCCTCCTGCTCTGTGTGTGTGTGTGTGTGTGTGTGTGTGTGTGTGTATGTGTGGTATGATTCTGCAAACTCATGAGTCATTGGTTTATCTGTCCCTCTACTACAGGGGCCTTTAAAGAAATTAAGCCAGCCTGGTCCACTGTTCTAGTTTGTCTTCCATTGCTGTGACAAAACACTCTGACCAACACCAACTTGGGGAGGAAAGGGTTTATTCAGCTTACATCTCCTGGGTCACAGTTCATCACTCAGGGAGCCCAAGGCAGGAACTCAGGGCAGGAACCTGGAGGCAGGAGCTGAAGCACAGGCCATGGAGGAATGCTGTTCACTGGCTTGCTCACTGTACACAACAACCTGCCCAGAGGTGGCACCACCCATAGTGGGCTGGCTCTCCCACATGCTCCAACAATCAAGACAATACTCACAGACGTGGCCAAGGCCAGTCCAATGGAGCCAATTCCCCAATGAGGCTCCCTCAACCCAGTGTGTCAAGTTGACACTAAAGCTATCCAGACAATTGACCCCTTGTCAACTTGACACAAAAACACATCACTATTAAACACCACCTTTCCAGTTCTCGTCCCCAAAGTATGATGTTAACATTAATCCAACCTAAGACAGTACACCCTTAAAGCCCTGTCCCGCGCAGCAGTCTCGCCGGCAAGAACTTCACGCGGACAACAGGATCTTCTGCAGCAGTATTTATTGTGCACAGCTCTTTAGGAGAAGGACCCGAAACGGGGAAGAGGCACTGCTTGTATAGCAGTCTAGAGGGTTCGTGTATGCTCTGGATAGGTGACTGGCCCGATGCCTCATTTGCATGTCCAATGCATGGGCTCTTAGCGCAACAGGGGCCAATGCCTCATTAGAATATTAGGTGTGGCGGCTCAAAGTCATGCGCAGATTGCCCAATGCATAGGCAATGGCGGGAAACGGCTTGTAGTGACTCAGGAAGTCGGCGCCATCTTTAGGGCGCAGTGTGGCACACACTGTTTGTGTGGTAGGCTGCCAACAGTTTCCCCTTTTCTATAAATTGGCTGGGAGAATGCCTGTCTTAGGTTGCCACTGCAGAGGTCTTCTTACCCGTCTGGGGAAAACAAACAGCTTTTGGTTTGCTCCTGTCTTAGGTTGTAAATTTGAGGCTTTACCCGTATTGACTACTTCTCCAGCATACTAAGCCAAATGTTTGGGGAGGAGCCTGCTTCCAAAGCTGCAAGGCTTGTGCAATGACTACTTTATCGTGCTGATGTTGGGCACGGAGCCTACACATAATCCAGAGCATAATATAATCCCTCCACATAGAAATAGGCCAAACCCGCAACCCCTGCCCATTTTTTGAAGTGTGAACAGCAGTGAAATCCAGGAAGCCAGTCTTCTAGCAAGGGAGGGTCCACTCTAGTGAGTTCAGGTGACAATAGCCATGAAAGTTGGTTCATCAAGCTGTCAAATTCTCCAGTCCAATTACCTAAAAGATAACTGGACAATTGTTTAGACAAATTTTCTGCCCTTGTGAAGTTTTGATATTGGATGCTGGTACACACAGCCGGAGTATTCCATCGCACCAAGTTGGGCCAGCTGCCAGGATAGCACTCATTTGTGTGCTCTAGGAACGAACTTGTTTTTTGCGGTTCTAGCCTCAGCCTTTAACGGCTGCGCTATCCCACAGCCCCATGGTGAGGAGGGAAGCCTTTGCTACATACTGCCAGTCTGTAGGTGTCATAGCAGTGCTGGCTAGTTGCTCTACTTGGGACACAGTGAAATTAGCATTAACTCCGTAAGTGCGGACTGACTCCGCTAATTCTTTAACTTGCTTGTGCTCTACGGGCTGATGGCCACGCTCACCGTCAGCGTTTTCTATAACTGGGAAACATTTGCCTCATGGCATGTCGCACCTCCGGTGAACAGAAGGAGGTAGACATTTCCAGGCGCATAAGGCGAAGGAGCTGAAGGCAGGGGGCGGGAGAGCTATGGGACCTTCTACTTTCAGTTTTAACCTGTCCCTACGCCGGGCGGGGTGACCGGGCTGCTTCCTCCTCTAGTTCCTCCTCCTCAGATGGTGATAGTTTCTCATTAGAACTGAATCACTTAATGTCAGGGCTTGTAAGTCTCTAAATGGGTATAAGGTACCTTTATCAATGACCTCGCTAGCATCTTGTTTTTTAGAGGCTTTTTTCTTTGAATGCCATCTAACCTTTCATTCCGTTCTGTTTCTGACATGCTTTCTGAAGGTCTGCAAGGGCTTGTTGTCCTTCCCTAATTTTTTCTTACAGTTTTGATCCTGAAGACAGGATTTAACTAATTTCCAAATAGGAATAGTCCTGCTTTAAGCTTCCCGGTAGCTGTTCCCTGTCCAAGTCGCCTTTGAGTTTTTCCCAGCTAGAGAGAGTAAGCGATCAGTGGATATAAACCAAGGAGCGCAACGATCTACTTCCTGAACAAAATATTAAGAGTTTTAGTAGAACTTTTAATTGTTAGAACCGCCTGAAGAGCGGTACCAAAGAATGTGTATTACCCATCGTGGAGGCGATGCAGCCTTTGTGTTCAAAAAACAATGTTAAGGACAATTACAACAGCCAATAAATGATTAGGCAAGCTTCCAATCTCTCTAGATGTCAGAGAAAAGCATATCTCTCAGAACTAACTTAAAATAATACCTGAGCGCAGTTTTGAATCCACTTCGGAAGTCGAAGGGTCGTCTCGGTGCCACGTGTCAGGTTCCCGGGCCGGGTTCGGCACCACTTGTCCCGCAGCAGTCTCGCCGGCAAGAACTTCACGCGACAACAGGATTCTTTCTGCAGCAGTATTTATTGTGCACAGCTTTTTAGGAGAAGGACCCCGAAACGGGAAAGAGCACTGTTATATAGCAGTCAGAGGGTTCGTGATGCTCTGGATAGGTGTACTGGCCCGATGCCTCATTTGCATGTCCAATGCATGGGCTTGTAGCGCAACAGGGGCCAATGCCTCATTAGAATATTAGGTGTGCGGGCTCAAAGTCATGCGCAGATTGCCCAATGCATAGGCAACGGCGGGAAACGGCTTGTAGTGACTCAGGAAGTCGGCGCCACTTTAGGGCGCGTGTGGCACACACGTTTGTGTGGTAGGCTGCCAACAAAAGCCCCACAGTCCTAAAATGTCCAAACACTAAAAGTTCACAGTCTGTTAAAAGTCTCTTAACTTGGGCTGCTGTAAATCCAAAACAAGTACTGTCTTATTTCAAAGGCAAGAATCAGGCACACTCAAACAAAACTAAGTCCAGCAAGTAGCTCAAGGCTGGACACCTGGATTCACTCAACGATCTTCTGGGCTCCAAGGGTTGTGCAGCTCCCCTCTCCAACTGCCTTCGTGGCACAAACAGCTCATCTCGCAGGCCCAGGCCACTCCATTCATACCCTGCCGCTGCTCTTGGTGGCTCCCACAGTCCAGCATCTCCAAAAAGCTGGGGTTGCCACTGATAGTGGGGCTTCTGACCTCTCCTGATGCAAACCTCAACTTCTCTTCCTGACCCTGAATCCTGGGACTTCACTGCAACCAAGGCCACACCTTGACCATGGCCTTTCCTGGCCCTTCATAGTGCCAGCCTCAGCTGCTCTCTGTGATCCCTTCATGCTTTCAAACACCAGAACCACATAGTAGGAGACTCTTACACGTTACCAAGTCCTGCTTCTGGCTGAGCGGAGGCTCGGGCCCCTTCTGGATCATAGCTTCTGTGTGCGACCCTGAAGAAATTCTTCCCAGAAGATTTCACCACAGTGATGCTGGTCTCTTGTTACTTACAGCTGATTTTTCAGCCCCAGCTAACCAGCAACAAAGATTTCACTTCAGTTCTCGTCTCTTGTTACTTACTACTGATTCTTCAGCCCAGCTGACCAGAACCCACAAGTTAAACAGTCCTGATGATCTCTGCTTCCTTTTGAAAGTAGAAACTTCACAAGCCAGGCCCCATCTTCTACAAACTCTTTCAGCAAACGCTGTCCAAGCTCCGCAGCAACAATCTTTAGGCATTCAATGATCTTCCCAGCCCAAAGTTCCAAACGCCTCCACAATCCTTCCCCAAAACACCAAGTCAGGTCTGTCACAGCAATACCCCACCTCCTGGTACCAATTTCTGCTCTAGTTTCTCTTATTGTTTCCTTAGTCCATCAAGTTGACACACGGTAACCATCACATCCACATAGTGAGTTCCAGGCCAGCTGGGGCTACAGGGAGACCCTGTCTCAAAAAAAAAAAAAAAAAAGAAAAAAAATTAGAAGTGAGATTCCTCTGGTTATGTTAGTAGGAAGCATATACTAGTTATTGTTATTATTATTATTTTTTTGAGACAGGGTCTCCCTTTAGTCCCAGCTGGCCTGGAGCTCACTATGTAGACCAGGCAGGCCTTGAACTCACAGAGATCCACCTGCCTCTGCCTCCCAAGTGCTAGGATTAAAGGGTTAGGCATGTGCCACCACACCTGGTGCATACACTAATTCTAATTTCACAGTTTAACACTGCCAGGCTCCCAAGGCCTCTGCATGTGTGGCTGGCAGCAGTCTGTCCAAATCAGGAGCCAAGTCTATTGATGCCCCATTTTATATTTGATAAACATTGTATGATTGTTTTTCATATGCTGTCAGGATTCATTCATGTAATATATACAAAGAAAGTGTTTGAGTTTATACTTTTATCATTGAGGATTTGTTATAAGGGGTCACAGATTATGCTGACTTCATTGCATTATGTGTGAGAGAATAGTGTAGAAATGCAGCCTGGGGGCTAGAGAGTTGGCTCAGCAGTTAAGAGTATTGGCTGCTCTTGCAGAAGACCTGGGTTTGAGTCCCAACACACATGTGGCAGTTAAGACTGTCCCTAACTCCAGCTCCAGGGGAGTCCAGTGTTCTCTGCTGACCTCCTTGGGTACTTATGCAATTAATATTTTGTCGTTTTTTTTTTTTTCTTTTTGCAATTAATATTTTTTTTAAAAAGAGAAAATATATGGCTGGGCATGGTGGCACATGCCTTTAATCCTAGCACTCAGAAGGCAGAGGCAGGTGGATCTCTGTGAGTTCAAAGCCAGCCTGGTGGACAGTGTGAGTTCCAGGCCAGCTGGGGCTCTAGGGAGACCCTGTCTCAAAAATACCTAAAAGAATATAAATATAATAAAATAAAATATAAAAAATATAATATATATAGTAAAAAAAATATCTTGGGTGGGCAGGGCCTTAGAGAAAAGTGCATGCCAGGCACTAGGTGATGTTCAAGGGGTGTCTCAGTGTGCGAGCTTTCTCTTTATTTTTGTTATGGAGAAAGATGGGAAGGAAAGGGATAAAGGATTTAAATCCTCTTATTGCTCAAAGGCACTATTTGCAGACTGGTATAAAATATGCTTTAATTTTTTTTTTACATTTATTTGTGTGTTAGAGGGCACATGGCATGGCACATATATGGAGGTCAGAGGACAACTTGCATGAGTCAGTTTTCCTCTTACACCATATGGGTCTTAGAAATTGAACTCAAGTTGTCAGACTTGGCAGTGGGTACCTTTATGTGCTAAGCCGTCTGACCAGCCAACAAAGAATGCCTTCTAAATTTCAGACACTTTATTAAAGTACGTTGGACTACTCCATCCCGACCCTAGGTTTATTTTGATACATACAAACTCATGAGTGAGATTCATTGAGGTGCATGGTAGACCAGGGGCTGTTGCTTCACAGAGCTGGAGAAAGGCAGTCTGGAGTTGGTCTCTCTGAATTGCAGGGAGCCATGGTTGGCAGGGAGGTGGGGAGGGGAGCAGTATTTGTCGAGCTTCTATCTTCTCAGGGCATGCCTGAGGTCTGAGGTCCAAATTGTCCTCTGCAGGGAGATGATGGGAAAAGGGGCATCTCTCTCCAAAACTCCTCAGCTGATTGGCTTTTGCCAAGAACTCACCGTTCTCTTTGCAGCTGCTGGAGATTCACCAAACTGGCTGATGTAGGCATTAAGGTGTCTATGCAAAAAATGGAAAAACGGCTCTTGCCTCAAAGGAGATAAGGGATATTCTATTCTGGAGCTAAATATGGATGAGCATGGCCCAGAACACAGATTCGGGTTCTCTCCACTACTACAGTCCAATGTGGTAACAGTTTCTCGAAGTTTCTATAGTAACAGAACAAAGTCATGAATCAAGGTGTTTTGCCAATACGTTGGTGGAAATATCAGGTAAACTGGTTATAGCAAAATGGGAATTCTGTTTAATAGGTATCTGATATAATTTTATCATATTCTTAGCCTTTGGGTTGGTGGAAGCTAGTGGCTGTTAGTATATTCCGTTAGGATTTTACATGATAGTCTGAGGATGTTAGATCAAAGACAGAGACAAGCACTATGTGGCTATGGGGGGGGGGCGGGCTCAAGATAGCCAAGATGATTTGGCTATCCAGAGCTGTGGATGATTGCTGGAAACAGTGACTCCTCAGAGTGGCTCCTGTGTTTCTTCTGAGTGGAACATCGCAAAGACTGGTACAGGGGTATGGCTGGGCAGTGCAATAAGAGTCCACAGTTCCCTCCTCCTTACCCATAATAATTCCCAAGGCTTTGAAGCACCGGTTTAAAGGCAAAGTTACAAACAAGAAATTATAAAGTAAAAATGCGTGAGCTTTAATTACTGACAGACTGCAGGATTCACTTAGCAGGCCTGGCTCCCCCTCCTGTTCTACTTTCCTCCTAGTCTCTAGAGCAGGAAGTGGGGAGGCCCGGCAGGAAGTGGAGGGACCAGATGGGGAGTGAGGGAGGAACTAAGGGGGGAGGGAAAGAGCTGCACAAGAGACAGATTCCGACATACAGAGGCAGGTAGAAAGGCACCTAGGTGAGGGCATGAATGAGAACATGTCGTTTGGTGACAGCTCTCCCCTGAAGAGGTTGTTTAACTGAGTTATGTTCCAGAACTTCAGGCTTTTGCAGGAGCGATGGCGCAGGAGGTCTCCCTCTAGTCACAACTCCTTAGTGAATGAGGGTGAGGCTCAAGCAAAGGGGAGGGCAGGAGGGGGGCCAAGTGGGAGGATAACCGCGGGAAGCTGTGGGCCCCCCACAGCATGCACCTCATCCCTTCAGAGGTGAGGTGGCCATGCTCTGGGAAACTGAGGGCTAATCTGGACCAAGAACTAATTTACAGGTGTCAAGTCCACGTTCTTCATTCCCAGAGCCTCTGTCGTGTATGGTTTTGTTGTTGCTGTTGTTTGTTTTTTCAACACTGAGGATCAAATAGGGTCTCAGGAATGCTAGGCAGATGCTGTACCACTGAACTGTACCCCCATCCTTTTCCCTTTTTATTCTGAGATAGGGTCTTGCTAAATTGTCTAAGCGGGCCTAGAACTTGTAAGCCTCCTGAGCAGCTGCAATCTCAGCAATGCACTATCCCACTCGCTCAGCCACAGGCTTTTGTCGTGGCTTTATTTTCCTATCCTCAGACACTGGGAGGACTTGAGCATGTAGAGAACAGGGCCTGATCTACCTGGCTCACCCACCTCCCTGGCAGGTCCTGTACTGGGGGCATAGAATGTTACCTGCCTCTCCCACCCATTAGGAAGAGAAGATGAGTGCAGAAGCTCTGCTGTGAGGAAATGACTGATCTTGGTCAGCTGAGGCTACAGCTGTGCTGGTGGGCCCCTTCCTAACATGCAGCCCCAGGCTGGACACCTCCGTTCTAAATCCTGTGCATTCTTGATGCCTTTGGACCATGAGCTGTGGGCAGATGTTTCCCGCTGCTGGAGAAGCATCTGGAGTGGTTCCCACTGCTCCCCAAGGGTAGTGCTTGGGGGCAGCTGGTGCTCATGGGTGTGTCTGCCCTAGGCTGTGCTGGGGGGAAATTATCTCCTTGCTCCTCTTCCAAACGAGTCCTTGTTGACTCTTCTTAGCTGCTATTTCCTTGGACATTCTCCAGCTGTGCAGATAGGCCCAACTGAGTCCCATTTGTCATATCGAGGACTTGGACGAGATTAGGAGGAATTCACTGAGCAGTCAGAGCTGGTCCCTGCGGCCCCAACACTGGGGAGGAGGGCTCTCCTCATTGGAGCCAGCATCTTCTTATGCCAAGGTGGCCTGTTGTTTCTCAGACCTGTGTTTAAGTCTGTTTTTTTTCTGAACTACAAAAGCAGCACTTAAAGGCTATCTCTACATGTATATTTCCTACTGGACAAAGATCCATATGTGCACATATGCATATATTTCGAACATTTGTATATGCTTATCTGTAATTATTCTAAATAAACCCATACCATATGTATGTATGATCCTTAAGCTTGCTAGGCTTTTCCTTCCACAGCATGCTATAGGGCTTTCAACTCTATATAAGCCTATAAGCCTACTCAGCTCTCTCCAGTCAGGAGGTGCCAGATGCTTGGGTTGGGCCAAGCCTTACAGCTCCTGGCTGAGCAGAGAGGTTGCTGCTGTGTTACTCGGCTGTGTTATGAGTGGGTGAGAAACCGTCTGCTTGTTAAGTGCCTTCTGATCAGGTGAGAAGTTACTGCTGTTGTCCCTGGAGAAAACTATGGGGAATGTTAATGACAACCTGTTCTGAAGCCTAAATGTTTTCCTGAATTCAGTGTGATAGATTGTGCTGGATAGCTTCTGTTGTCAACTTGACATGCCTGGGAAGAGGCCCCTCACCTGGGGAATTTCCTCTATGGATTGGCATGAGGGCACATCTGTGAGGCATTTTCTTGATTGTTGAGTGATGTGGGCGGTCCCGCTGTGGGTGGGGACCCGAGCAGAAGCTCCTAGGAGAAAGCAGGCTAAGCACAGGCCAGAGGAGCGAGCTAGTCAGCAGCATTCCTTTGTGGCCTCTACTTCAGTTCCTGTTTCCAGGCTCCTCTTCACTTTCTCCTTCCTGAGTTCCTGCCTGACTTCCCTGAGATGAACTGTCTTGGAAGTGTGAGATAAAACAAACCATTTCCTCTCCTTGTTGCTTTCGGTCACTGTTTTATTGTAGCAAAAGAAAGCAAACTAGGACAGAAATTGATACCAGAGAGTGAGCTATTGGTGTGCAGGACCTGACCACGTGGTTTTGGGGAGGATTGTGGAGGAATGTGGAACTTTGGGCTGGAAAAGCCATTTAGTGTTTGGAGCTTACCTAGCTGCTCTGTGAGAACCTGGAAGATAATTCTGAGAGAGATGGAGATGGTAGGGTCCTGGCTTGGAAAGTTTCAGAGGGAATAAACCCATTCTTTTCCAAGTTGTTTTTGGTCAGAGTGGTTTTTGTTGTTTTGTTTTCTTTAATTTTGTTTTGTTTTGTTTTGTTTTGTTTTGTTTGAGACAGGGTCTCCCTATAGCCCCAGCTGGCCTGAAACTCACTCTAAACCAGGCTGGCCTTGAACTCAGAGATCCGTCTGCCTCTGCCTCCCTAGTGCCGGGATTAAAGCGCCACCACATCTGGCAGTCAGAGTGTTTTATTACACCAAATAGAAGCAAACTAAGATGTGTGTGTGTGTGTGTATTCCTTGCTTATGTCTATGAATATCTTACTTCCAGTTAAACTTTTAACAGATAAGAATTTAAAGTAAGGATTATAATTTAGGAACTCAGCGGTAGGGTGTTTGCCTAACATAATAACATGTATAAGGCCCTAGGTTTAACACCAAATTCCTCAAAAGAAAAGCTTCTGACTTATGTCACTGAAGCAAGGAGTTCAGCTATAAAGATGAGATTTTAGAGATATCAATGTATAAAGGCAAAGAAATAATCTGAGAACATTTTTCTCTATTTTTCAAAGTCTTTTGTTTAAAAAATATTTACATGTGCGTGTGTGTGTACACACAAAAGTGTGCATTTGTGGTGCACATGTGGAGGTCAGAAGTCAGCTTGCAGGTGTCAGTTCTCTTCTTCCACCATGTGGACTCCAGAGATGCTTCTCTCCCAAGTCTTGACCCTAGCCTTTTCTGTATGAGGTCTAACAGGATGCAGGTCCCAGTGTTGGACTCTGGACTCTGGAGTTTCCTGTAATGGGGTCCTCAGCCACGGGAACATTGCCCGTCTTTTGAGAGGCTCCTCGAGCCGTCACAAATAAGCTAACTACAAAACTGTGTGTCTGTGGAGGGTGGGATTTTTAAATTATCTTTTTAAAATTGAATTTTTATGAATTTCATATAGTATATTTTGACCACAGTTTGACCCACCCCCATCCGCACCTCTTCATATGGCCCCCTGCTAGATTTCATGTACTCTGCCATATATATTAAGGCTTATTGAGTCAAGTTTGTGTCCCCAAATGTCCTTCAGTGGCTAACCTATCTATCGTCACATCCTTAAAGAGAACTGACTCTCCCTCTCTGTGGAGGGTGTTTTGACAGGCATATGAGTACACGTCTGCATGTGCCCCGTGCCATAGTGAGCCTCCTCCGATCTGGAAGCACTGCCCATCCCTGGAGACTGAGTTGTGCCTGTCCCTCAGGGAGAATGAGGCTGAGCTCCTCTGATTCAGCTCCCACAGAGTCTGCAGGATACTTGGCTGTTCACGGCTGTCCTGGCAAGGTGGCCACCATGCTTTCCGTGGCCTCCAGATTCACTTTTGTGCATAACTCAGTAGCTTTGACAAAATAAAATTGAAGGCATGACAAGCTGGCTAGCACATTTCAGCCCCCAAATTCTCAGTGCTTGGAACCCAAGGACCGACTCACAGTTATAGGCACATCATAGGGGCATCTCTTAGTCATTATCTAATTGAAGGAAAAAATTAATTGTGGTTATAGACCACAATTTAAGCAGACATTTATTTAGCAGAGCAAACACTCCCAAGAGAATGGAATTGGCTGTGTCAAATCAGGTCACAGCAGAGTTAGCATCGGGGGCTCTGCCTTGTGGATCTTAAATACTTTATTATGTTTCTTTATGTGCATGAGTATATTGTCTGCATATATGTAAGTGCACCCACATCATGCAGTGCTCACAGAGGTCAGAAGACAATGCTGGATTCATACATGGTTGTTTGTTGCCATGTGGGTGCTGGGAACAGAACCCAGGTCCTCTGCAAGAGCAGCTACTGCTCTTAACCACTGAGCCATCTCTCCAGCCCCTGCATTGTAGATTTTAAAGACGTTTTATGAGTATTTTTGAGATGGGGGGGGGTATGTTTGTCACTACCTTCCACCCCTGCAACCTGTTGGCAGCCTCAATGACTTAAACAAAGGGATGTTCTGACCACCAGGGGACATAGCTACCAAATACAGCTGCAGTTTTCTTGGCTGCCTCCCAAATAACTCCTTTGTAAGGCTGGTAAAGGTCCCATGATTGATCTTATGGCTGCCAGGTAAGACATTCTGTTATGTTTCAAGCTGAGACTTTATCATGAAAGCTGAGGCCGGGCTTTAAAATAACTTGTCAGGCCTACAAGCAAGCCCCAGCTTGGGCTGTCTTCTGGGACCCCCTTTCCCCAGCTTCACTGCTCATGTTTGTCTTCTGCATAGTGGGAATTAGGGGGAGGCTTTTCCTTACGGCTATTAGTATCCTCATTTTGCTGGACAAACAATCCAGGGCCTTGGTAGTCAAGTGGTACCCCTAATTGGGGTCGAATATTCGAGGGAGTGTCATGGCTGGGAAGGATTCTGTAGCGGGCACTTCTTGTCCATGCTCCGTGTCATCTACTTTCCCTCGTGACTGCCTGTGGAGGAATTCTGTCTTACCCATCCCTTTGGGTTGTTTTTAAACTAAGGTTTGCTGCTTTCCACTAGCTAAGACCTGGGCAAATGACTGAGATAGGCCAGTGAGAATACCTTATTGGAATTTAAGCTATGTGGTGAGGGCTGGGATGTGAGCTGATGAGCTCACATTTCTCTCTCTGAATCTGAGTCCTGGGTACTGTAGCCTTACACTAAATTCTGCTTGTGCCTTGGCTATCCAGAACTGGTCCCTGCTTCTCCTAGCCACATTCAGTTTAAAACTGGCCATAGCTGAGGCGGAGGGACCCACCCTGCGCTTGCTATCTCCCCTTGGCCAAGCACTTCTTTAACCTTTGAACCTGCTGACCTCTCTGCATAGCAACTTACATCTGAAAACAGGGCCTGCCTAATAAACCCAGCAGATGCCAGGTGCTGGGAATCTTGAGAAAAATATTCCATCATCTGGTTGATTTCCCCCAGGTGACCATAGGTGTCAGCCTGGAAAATTCTAGCAGCCTGGCTTGCCAGCTCCAGCTTTGTGTTCAGGGGCGACAAGCTCCTGGCCATCTGCTTCTCACTTACCTCACGGTCCAAGACTGGCTTAGAATTGGTTGTGTTGGAATTGTGTCTGCTTTTACCCGTGTTTGAAGAATGATAGAGCAGAGCAAATGATTTGTCTAAATCCAAATGGGCACATGAAATTGACATTCCATGTCAGGCATTCCTGAAAAGTTACCAGTCTGGGCAAGTTGTTTTAGGCCAAAGAAAGGAGTGTGAGTGTATGTATGTGTTGGCTGGGAAAGCTTCTGTTGACAAGGCTGTCTAAAGTTGCCATTCAGCATAGTATTTCGATAAATAGAATCGAGTATGCAGCAGTTTCAAAAATACCCACTTACAAATTCATCAGACTCTTGCATGAGCTGCAGATGAACGAGACTTGAGAACTTGGTTTTGCTTCTGGAAGGGTTCCCTCTCTCTTGAGGGATGGCAGATGGTCTTTTGGATCAAACAATGCCAATCTGATCAGCCCGGAAGCAGGGCTTTTGGCCAGAGCCATGGTCTTTACTTGAGCTTGGCCTTCAGAGGATAGGCAAGCGGAAAGGGGGCACTTAGGCAGCTCATGGGCTTCAGGTTGAACATAACAATCAAAATGTAGGACTTGCATCCTGTCAAATCTCCCATTTTTAATAGAAAGTGGGGCTAACATGGGCTCCCCCCCCATCCTTTCACTCTGGATGTGTGTTCCTGGGGTCCTCCATCTAGTCCCTGGTCATTTTCTGCAAACTAGCAGACTGAAGACGATCTAGAATAGATATGCACAAATAAATCCCCTTCTTTTTTTTTTGGTCTTTTTCGAGACAGGGTTTCCCTTCCCTGTAGCCCCAGCTGTCCTGGAACTCACTCTGTAGACCAGACTGGCCTTGAACTCACAAAGATCTGCCTGCCTCTGCCTCCCAAGTGTACGCCACCACGCCTGGCTTGAACTAATTATTATTATTATTTTTTTTTTTTGGTCTTTTTGAGACAGAGTCTCCCTGTAGTCCCAGCTGTCCTGGAACTCACTCTGTAGACCAGGCTGGCCTTGAACTCACAAAGATCCGCCTGCCTCTGCCTCCCAAGTGCTCGGATTAAAGGTGTGCGCCACCAATTCTTAATAGCCAGGTAGCATTCAAGTGTGGGGAACCTTAGGTTTCCAGAGCAGGTGTATCAAGAGCAAAGGCTTAATGGAGGCCAACCCAAGGGTTGCTAGCATGGCTACCATGGATAGGCAATGACTGGGGGCAGTAGCTCCGCTCTCTGGACCTGTTTCTTTACATATTTAAGATGGAATTGTGGCAATAGTGTATAATCACTAGCTTTTCTTCTGGATTCAGAGTTACAACATTGTATGATCTCTGCAGTTTATTATCCCATGCCCTCAAATTATCAAGTATCAAGTAAAACTTGAGCAAAATGTACCCAGTTAATAATGCTCCTTCATTTAAAAACACCTACCTTTTTTTTAAAGACAGGGTTTCCCTGTAGCTCCAGCTAGTCTGGAACTTGCTATGTAGACCAGGCTGGCCTCACAGAGTTCTGCCTGCCTCTGCCTCCCGACTCCTGGGATTAGAGGTTTGCGTCATGATGCCCAGCTCAAAAACACCTCCCTTTATTAATGTATTCACAGGTAAATTGTGTTTAATGTGTGTATATTATGTATCTGTAGTAGCTCCAGAGCTTAGATTGTTTTGTTGTTATAATTTGTATAAGTATAAACATGAGGGCTGGAGAGATGGCCTAGCGGTTAAGAGCGCCGACCGCTCTTACAGAGGACCCGGGTTCGATCCCCAGCACCCACATGGTGGCCGAGAACCGTCTGAAACTCCAATTCCAGGGGAATCCGAGACCCTCTTCTGACCTCCGCGGCATTGCACGACACGGGTGCACAGACTTGCTTGCAGACAGTACATTCATACACATACAGAAATAAATAAAATTAAAAAAAAAATTAAAAAGTATAAACATGAAATTCAAACTGAATCACAAATACAGGGAAACAAACCCTTAGAGTCTACATTTTTCCCTCTACCTAGCTCTTGTTTGGGGAGAGTTCCTAAAGCGTGTTATAGCCTGTCACTGGAGTAGCTGAAGTCACATTGCATGACAGAACAGAGATTTTCAGACTGTGCTAGGTTAGAAGTCAGAGCTCTGTAGAAGTTCTCTGAAATTCACAAATATATTTGAGGAAAGTTTTCTCTCCCCCCCCCCCTTTTTTTAACAGAGCTGGGAATTGAATACAGGTTTTGAACATACTAGGCAAGTAAATGGCTCTTCCACTGAGCCACATCCCACACCCTGAGAAATGATTTTCAACTGCACTGACACAGTCAGGGAGCCTTACAGCCTCAGGTTTCCAGGACTAGCACAGTCTGTCTACACCCAGGGTTACGCATTTCCATCTTTCCTGTCATCTGCACTCCCCACACTGTGGTGCTGAGTACTCCCCAGATATGGCCTTGTACTGATAGATGAATTGGCTTGTGCAGTTAGATGTCTGTCCCTCCCTATTTGCCTTGCTGTAGAAACTCCCATGATTACAGGGACAGGCTGTTAAAAGACAGGGCTGTTTGTAATGAAATCCTTGCATGTAGAAAGACTTTCCCTGATACTTTGCAGCCAGGAGAGATATCGGCAAGGATGATACTGGTGTTGGTATCCCCAGCCCCCAGTGTCACATCTACAAGTTCATTTAAACAGCTTAATTGTTCTCCATGATAAACTCTGTATAAGAACATATAAATCTCTCTTGCTAACGATGGTAGGAGGCCACAGGTGTGAAAAGGCACAGGTTTCAGAGGCTGACAGTGGAATTCGAGACTAGGTTCCCCTCAGCTACTAACTGTCTAGCCTTGGGCAGCATGATTTGCTTGTCTACATGCTGGTTGTCCATCTGTAAAATAGGCCTGTTCTCCAACAAGCAGGATAGTTTTTGTTACTTTTTTTTTTTCTGCACAACCCCACCCAGTTTACTTTGGTGCTGGGGTTGAACCCAGGGCTTCTTGCATGCTAAGCGAGTGCTAACTGATCTGTATCTCCAGTAGCTCTGAAGATGATAGGTAAATGTACATATGAACCTAGGCCGGTGTCTGATACATAATAGGATGTTCTACAAATGCTAGCTGCTCTACTTTGCATATAGAAGTATGTACAGAAGTCTCGTGTTTATATACTATACTCTTGTATGTATTTACTTCATGAACAGAATAGTTGCACATCCTGGCAAATATGCTTTCCTGAAATTTGGAGGGCTTTTAAGCAAATTATGGCACCATTTTGTCTTTTTTGACACATTTGTGACAAATTAATCCTTTTCATTTTTTAAATGTGTGGAATCTTAACAGAATAATTATTTGTACTTTATTTTCTTCTGGCAAGAAACATAATCCCACAGCCAATGGGAATTGCTTTTATCTATTGGGATTGTAATATGCTGCTTTATTTTTGTGTACAGACTCTTAGTGGGTGGACTGCAGAAATTCTCACTCTTGGAAATGTTTTTAAGCCTCTGGGAAACTGAATAGGGAGAAAAGAGCTAATTTAAAAATCTGCTATCCGCCTCCTCTAATTAACTTGCTCTCTGCTCCTGGGAGAAGGTGTGGAAATATGAAAACAGGCCAGCAGCATGGGAAAGGAGTGTCACTCCAGCAGCCCTCGCCGGCCTGTGTGGTTTTGATGTGCACAGTTCATAGTAAAGATGGGGGAGTACAAGTGGCTTGGTGTGTCTGTGTTCTGCCCACCCCGATCGCCTCCCCTCTGTGCCTGAGTGAATGGCGGGCGTCTGAGCAGGTGTGCCGTCTGGCAGCTGCCGCAGTAGGAACCTCATTGGAATTCACAGCTAGGATGCAAGAGCGTCCGGGCCTCCTTGTTGCTTGTTCTATTAAGACCAGGGCTCTTTGTGCTCCAAAGCTGCAAGTTGCCTGTACCCAGGGATGCAGAAGCAGCAAAATGAGCACTCCGTCCCTTTCCCTGCATCTCAGTTTGAGTAGGCGGCCAGGGGCCTCTGAAGATCGGAGAAGACCACAGCATCCTTGGTTGCATGCAGCGACCTTTCTTGGTGACCTTGTGAAGAAGGATTAGATCTCAGAGATACCAGAAAGCGTGTCGGAGGTGGGGTTAGGGCTGTTCTTCAGTGGAGATGGCGTTTGGCTCCTGGCAGATGTGGTCCCCCATGGAATGGGCCCGGTGGATGTGGACAGCTGTGAGCAACAGTGGGGACTCCAGGCTGCTAGCTGTTCAGGGAAGGTCCAGAAAGAGGCAAGTCTGCTCTGTGTGTCTTGTCAGTGTAGTTCCTGATGTGTGTGGTGTGGGAACTGGGGTTGAGGAAGACCGTTCCAGGAAGGTGTTCGGAACTTTCATTTCTAATTATTGCTCACTTGCGTAACCTCCTTTTGTTTTCAAACCCGTAGATAGATTCTATAAAACTTCACACACTTAGATCTGTTGCTGTCCAAGTATGAATAGATCTTAAATTTTATGTCTTTTTTTTTTTTTTTTTTTTTTTTTGTCTTTTCGAGACAGGGTCTCCCTGAGTCCCAGCTGTCCTGGAACTCACTCTGTAGACCAGGCTGGCCTTGAACTCACAAAGATCCGCCTGCCTCTGCCTCCCAAGTGCTAGGATTAAAGGCGTGCGCCACCACGCCCGGCAAATTTTATGTCTTTTAAATATTAATGTGCATGTGTAAAAAAAAAAGTATCTTCCCTATTGGGAGTCTGTGAATTGTTTACTCATGAAATCTAATATTAAGTTGGTCTTGGCTCATTGGATCTCATCAAAAGCAGCTCTGACGTTTCTCTTGATCTCATTGGGTCCCTGAAGGGCTCTGGCTGGTCGTTGGTTGGTACAGGTGAAATAAGCCCCTCACAATAAGGCAGTCCTCAAACATGATATGTAGTCAAAGATGACCTTAGACTTCTGAAACTCCTGCCTCTACCTCCTGGGTGCTGGGATTATAGGTATGGACCACCACCTGGTCTATGTAGCAAGGGGGAGTGAGCCTAGGCTTTCATGCATGAAGGGCAAGGACTCTACCAGTACAGCCACATCTCCAGCCCTGAAGTGGATGTTCTAAAGGAACTTACCAAAGGGCCCCTTTTCTTTTTTTTTTTTTTTTTTGTCTTTTGAGGACAGGGTTCTCCCTGTAGCCCCAGCTGTCCTGGAACTCACTCTGTAGACCAGGCTGGCCTTGAACTCACAAAGATCCGCCTGCCTCTGCCTCCCAAGTGCTAGGATTAAAGGCGTGCGCCACCACGCCCCTAGGTCTTCAGTGGAGAACCAAGGAGTTGCTTGCTTGCTGATGCTCTGCTCATTGGCTAATGGTTTTTAGGAGATGGTGACATCTACTAAGGTCACTGCTTCTGTGACAGCAGCTTGAGCATCTGGCAGTGTTGGTGTGGTTCCGTGACACACCCGTGTGACCCGTGCATTGCAACAGGATATGCCATGCTCTGTTTCACTTGCCGTGTGTCATGAGCCCTGATTATAAATCTTCAGCGATTAGCTCCTTGGGTTGATCATTTGTCCTGATCTGCACTCCTGAGTACCCATGCTCTTGGGATTAGCCTCTTCCTTCCTTGCCAATGAATCCTTTGGTGCTCGGGTGCATTGGCAGGGAGCACCCCACCCCCCCACCCCACCCCTCCCCACCCCACCCCCGCTGCTGCTGTCCTCACAGGTGAGGTTGGCACTGGTTCTGTCATCATCTTGAACCAATAAGCGGCTGCCCTCTGGCCTGCAGGCAGCAGGGGGGGGGTGTTCTTCTGGCCTAAGATCTAGTGGTTGAGGGAAGCAGGAAAGGAGGAGGCTGTCTATGGAGCTTTCTTTACCCCAGGCAGGGCTTGCCCATGGCCTTTCCTTGTTACTGAGAGGAGCATCCCCCTTGGTAAGCATTTGGCCCTGGTCTCCAGGTAAAGAAGCTTTCCTGAGGGTATACTTGCCTAGGGATCATCAAAGCTGTCTCCACACCACCAGGGTGGCTAGCCGTGGTTTGTGGCTTGTCTGGCTTACCCTGGCTTACCCTTCGCTGACAGGCTTGCTGGCTTTCATTCATTCACTCCACAGATGGTCATTGAATGCCTTCAGTTTTAGGCTCTGGGCATTGTGCTGCATGGAGATTTCAGCCCAGTGGAGGAGATTTAATAAAGACTGACGTGCTGGGAAGGCAGGGAAGTGGAGAGACTGGGGGGTTGGGGTCCCGAGAGGGTGAGTGCGTATGGAGATTCTAGAGGTGGGCTGGAGCCAAGGCATTGAATGCAAAGACTGTATTTCTGTTAGACCAACTCTATGCCAAGTACTGTCACTAAAACTTATTCAAAGAGTGGCAAATGCACACACAGTGTGCATTTGTCACTAAGGCAGACATGTACCTTTTGAATAGAACTGAATTCAAAGAATAAATCATTTACTCACAAAACCAGTGGTGAAATTCAACCCAATTCCTGGGAATCATGTTTCAACATGACCTTGACACCCATCTCCCAATATTGAACTGAATGCTGGGCCAGAATCCACTGGTCCCTTGGTCAGAATGTCATGGCTGCCTGCTCAACAGACTCTCCACTTGACTCCATCTCACCCATGTTCCTCTCTTCTCTCCATCAGGAGTTCTGACTCTGAGGAAGCCTTTGAGACCCCGGAGTCGACAACCCCTGTCAAAGCACCACCGGCCCCACCCCCACCACCTCTGGAAGTTATCCCGGACCCTGAAGTCAGCACTCCACCAGCCCCCGAAGAACCAGGTAATCAAGGGTCAAGATCCACGTGCCCCAGGACATGAGAGAGTTGGCTCCTTAAACAGTCACAGCCCACAGCAGCAGGGGCCCTTCCTCTGGGCTGTTTTATGTTCTGCAGATGTTCGTGAAGTCTGAGAGTGGACAGGGAGACTGAGTTGCGCTATGTGCTTCCCAGTGTGCATCTGGCCTTCACGGGTGGGCTTGGATGGGTTTGAGGGCTAAGACAACTGGGTATTGGAAGTTTCCAGTAGCCTTAGATCCTATTGTTGGACCTCTTGGTCCCCTGAGACTGTTGGCTCCCCATAGCTCATGTGACTCTGTTTGCATTCTAAGCACAGCAACTCAGGCTTAAGCAGCAAAGTCAGAACATCAGTAAGAAGAGTCCGTCTGTGCAAGGTGACCCTTCGGGACTCCTGCCTGCTCATCGCTTGCCTACCTCCTTCCTCTCCTAGTAGGAGTTAAATGACACCTTCAAGTGCCAAGTACAGATGTAGTGGGGGGGTCAGAACAGATCTCAACCTCTCCCTGTTCACATTCCTGGGGTTCCGTGTGCTTCCCCTTTATATCAAAGAAAGCAGAATCGCTTCTAATGGAAAGTTTACATTGAAGCCTGGAAGGAGACCCAGCCAGCTAGAAATGGCCCACAAGCTGCTCAGGTGGTAATATCTTTAGACCTGTTAGTTCTTAAAAGACTCCATTCTGGCTTTTAGAAGTTTGCAGAGCCAACTCCCTTTAGACCGTGCTTGGATGCCCATTCACCTTGTCTCCTGTCCTAACCCCGTCTTCTTGATGGCTGACTGCGCCTGGCTGGAGACAGCCCCAGTGGGGGATGGAGCTGGTGGTGGAGAAGAGAGCAGGCTTATGGCTGGGCTTATTCCTGAGCAGGGTGGAGAAGAGGGCAGGCTTATGGCTGGGCTTATTCCTGAGCAGGGTGGAGAAGAGGGCAGGCTTATGGCTGGGCTTATTCCTGAGCAGGGTGGAGAAGAGGGCAGGCTTATGGCTGGGCTTATTCCTGTCCTGCTCAGGAGCCAGGTGGCTTGTAACCCAATATTCTGACCTTGATGTTGATAGTAGAAAAAAAATGGATGGAATTTTTTTCCACTGGAAGTTGAAGCAGGTTGCCAATTTAGAAAGTATACACGTTCCCAAGACTTAGTCTTAAACAGATAGGCTGCCTTGTGGTAGGGAAGATGGCAGGACAGTTTTCATGGGCCTGGGTGCTTCACAGTTTTGGAAAGTCTTGAGTCTTAGACTAAGTTACAGTATTTTGGTGTCTGAAATATAGCCCACATTGTGAACAAGAAGAGTCCAGCCTACAAAACTAGGTAAGAGAGCAAGATTGAACCCCAGCTCGTGGTGGTACACCGACCGCAGAGACTCTCCCATGGCCAGATTGTAAAGGAGGAGCTTCCACTTGGCCAGGCTGTGGCTGAAGGCCTTCTCAGACTTCATCATGGTGGATGTGCAGAGGGTTGGGGAGCAGCGGCTGTCCCTGGATGAATAATGGTCGCACGGCTGGCCATTTTCTGACTTCCTTTCAACAGAGTTCCATCTCCATTACAAAAAACAAACACACACAATGCCACCTTTTTCTTTTTTTCTTTTTTTCTTTTTTTTGTCTTTTTGAGACAGGGTCTCCCTGTAGCTCCAACTGTTCTGGAACTTACTATGTAGACCAGGCTGGCCTTGATTCCACAGAGATCTGCCTGCCTCTGTCTTGCGAGTGCTGGGATTAAAGGTGTGCACCACCATGCCCAGCTCCACCTGTTTTTTAGACTTTAGTTCATAAGAAAAATAAACATTAGGGGCTGGAGAGATGGCTTAGCAGTTAAGGGCACTGGCTGCCCTTGCAGAGGTCCTGGGTTCAATACCCAGCACCCCACATAGCAGCTAACAACCATCCTTAGCTCCAGTTCCAGGGGATCCAACATCCTCTTCTAACCTCTGCGAGCATTACATGACATGGGTGCACTTACATACATGTAAGGAATACACGCATACACATAAAGTAAAAATAAATATTTTTTTAAATGAACATTATGGATGTTTAAGACAGTCCAGAGGAGGGGGTTGGAGGTGCCACTGAGTCACAGTTCTCAAAACTTTGATAACACTGTTGGAGTCTTGGAAATTAGGGACTTTCTCTTATTTGAGAGTTGTAGATAGCTTTTGGTGTGAAGATTATATAGTCAACAGACCTGGCTGGGACTGTGTCTGCATAAACCAGCCTTTGGCCCGCACTGTATAGAGGTCCTTGTGATTTGCTGCATGTGTTGGAAGCTGCACCCCATCTCCCAATCCATTGTACAGACCTGCAGGGGCCCTGCTTCTGAAGGTGTGAGAAGGCTCAGTGCTGTTTGTGTGGGTGGCTCTGGGCAGAGAAAGATTTGTTCTGAGAACCATGGGAAAAGGGCAGGAGAGGAAAATCTATTGTTTAGTTTTCCTCTGCAGAGTGCCTGGAATACTACGAAAGGTGCGGAAGGAACCACAGGAAATAATAGCCAAGACCTCTGACTGTGAATAAAGACTTCATTTTACAAAGCAGTTTCTGAGTTTGTTTGTGCTCCACGGGAGAGAAGGACAGGATGCTGATTGCCCTCCTTGCCTCTGTTCCCATCTGGGGAGCCCAGTTTGCCTGCAGATCTCTGTGAGTTCAAGGCCAGCCTGGTCTACAAAGCAAGTTCCAGGCCTGCTGTGGCTACAGGGAGACCCTGTCTCAAAAATACAAAACAAAACAAAAAGATGGTGGCATATGCCTTTAAGCCCAGCACTCAGGAGGCAGAAGCAGGTGGATTTCCCTGAGTCGGAGACCAGCCTGGTCTACATAGCAAGTTCTAGGCCATCTTGAGCTACAGGAAGACCCTGTCTCAAAACAAAACAAAATAAAACAAAACAAAACAACAACAGAAAGGTGGTAGCTTGCAGGCCATCTGAGATCTCTTCCCTCTGACCACTGTGGTTTGTGAGTGGGACACTTGGCTCTTGCATAGTGCTAGGGACATAGTTAAATGTCATGTGTTTAAATAACAGCTCTCACTTGAGCATCTGCCCTGCATTAGGCTTATAGTAGGATCTTTGTATGGTTCGTGTCCCTCTTGAATGGGAGCGAATCATCCCTTCTTTGAACAACACACCCTTCCTGTGAGGTCACGGACCTTCTGTATCTCACAGAATGTGAGGGGCTCTGGGATGGAGCTCTGGCTTCTCTCTGTCCAAAGCAGCTTGTCTGTGCTGGTACAGGCTACTGTGTTTTGAGTTCCTGGGTAGCTGCTGGCCGCACAGGTGCTGAGTTGCTGCCGCGCCTGCTGGTAAGCAGCCATGTGTGGGAACAACTCTGTTAGCTGGAGCTGGCTGAGAGCCGAAGCCTGAGCTGAGCCCCACAGCAGGGGTGAGGTCAGAGGGCAGGAAGGAGAAGGTCAGCAGTGCCTGGTGGGAGAAAGGAGGTGGATCCAGCCGTTAGCCTGCCTTTCAGGGACATCTTCTTTTCATGGTAACGGAAATGTGCACTCTCTTTCTTCCCGGGAGCCTGCCCCCAGCCTCCTGGAGGACTTGGTGGTGATCAGAGCTGCTTGGTGCCCTGGGTGGCTTTCCATCTCCTTCTGCGAGGCTGCGTGGACTGCTGCTCTCGTGATGGCTTCAGGCAGTGGCTTCTCTTGTCACTGGGTCCACCACCACGTGGTACTCATGGCTCCCAGATCCAAAGCTCCATTCACGACGAGCTGGAGGGATGGCAGGATGTCAAAGGCTATGTAGACAGGCAAGGCAGCAAGAGAGTAGAGACCTCAGTGGTCCTCTGTAGCTGTGTTGTCACTATCCTAAGAACCTCGTGTGGGGTGGCCAAGAATCTGGCAGAGCCCCGGCCTTCTAGACACATAGTCACTTACCTTGGTGACCCTCCTGGAGAGCCCTGATGCAGCTTCTCATGCACATTCACACTGCAGCCCCTGACAGCTCCATGAGATAACTGGTGTACTGAGTCTCCTATCAAGCCCAGGCAAGTCACTCAGCCCATTGTCCCCTGGGAGGATGGGGGTGGGGATGGGTGTTGTCCTGGTACATTTGATCCTCATCATAACTGGAGAATAATGATGTTTTAGGAGGCCGGTCCTGGGGTCTGTGGCAGCAAGCAACTTTGGTGAAGGGCGCTGGGTGTGGCAGTCTTTCAGGCACTTCTCACTCGATCCTGGCACTGCCTTCTCTGACTTCTGTCACCCTGGTGGCCTTTCACCTTTCTGCTGCCTTCAGCTTATGACGACGAATTTCATTTCCTGCTTGACAAAGAAGGTAGAAGGGGCTGTACCTCATTTTCCAAATAACACAGGCTAGACGATGCAGTGAATCAGTAGCTTAGGCTAGCTAGAGTGCACTATCACGTGCCCGGAGATCGGCCATTGGGGGAGAGACTGAATAGGACAGAAAAAAGACATCGTGGTCTCCCTTGCACGGAGCTGCTCTGGTCACTAATTAACATTAGTCTCAAAGCCTTGATCTCTGGTGAGCCTCTGGGAATGGAGGGAGGTCTGGGAATAGACCTGGCAGAACAGGTCAGGACACGCAGGAGTAGTGGAGCAGAGTCCTCCCCAGGAGGGGCTCTGGGGACTCAGCCTGGTTTCTAGGAGAGAGGGTGGCTTTCTGTGCTCCTTCTGCCACCCTTGCTGGCCTGTTTGGGAGCTAGTTTCTTGAGCCTTGCATTTTGGGCCATACCCAAGGATGCACTGTGGTCTGTCCCCTGCCGGAGAAGCCTCACTCTCCAAGGCTGATCTCCACAGGGAGTTGGAATTCAGCCCCGAGACTGATCCAGTCCTAGCTAGCCCACCCTCAATGCTTACTCAGTTGCGTGGCCAGATGCTAGAATACTACCTTATTGGATGGACATTTTATTTTTATTTTATTTTATTTATTTATTTATGTGTATGAATGTATTGTCAGCATGTAGGTCTGTGCACCCATGTTGTGCAATGCCGAGGAGGTCAGAAGAGGGCGTCAGATTCCCCTGGAACTGGAGTTCTCCTGGAATTGGAGTTACAGACGGTTCTCAGCCGCCATGTGGGTGCTGGGGATCGAACCCAGGTCCTCTGCAAGAGCGGTTGGTGCTCTTAACCACTAGGCCATCTCTCCAGCCCCTGGATGGACATTTTAAGAACTAAGATATAGAAAGGGCAACAGCCAAGCCACAGGCTTCTCTGACCAGGACACTCACCTGTGGTGTCTGTTAAAATGGGGCTTCTAAACCCTGGCCCGCTAGCCTACTCCTTAGGAAGAGGTAGACCAATCAGCGGATGGATGGGTGGGCAGTGTGGGGTTTTATGAGCATCCCAGATTTGTCTCAGGCTAGACAAGTTTGGGAAATCTTGCATTTATCATGCACTTGCTCAGAGTTGCCCACAGCTACCAGCGAAATGCCACAAGAGAACCAGGTAATACCCTGTACAATTGGCTTGCTCAAAACAGAGACATTTCCTATGAATAAACATAATTAATCCCCAAAGATGATTATTCATGTACTTAGATGGTCAGCCATGCTCCCTGTGTGCTACACACTTAATTCTGATTTATTGGTCCATTGCGAGTCTGAACATGTCAGGGGACAGGGGGTTCACTCTGGCCAGTGTACCCCACTCAGGGTGAGCTCTCAGTGAGGGAGGGAGAGCTCTCACCATCTTACATGTATCATGGGAAACATTCGAGCAAGTCTAAGAAATGTGGCCTTTGGAGAAGGCAGCACGACATTAAGTGGGTGATTCTAGTTGTGAGTGCACTCTTTCCTCTGAATTCCCTCATTTCCGATCACCTCTGTTTAGCTGAGGTTATGCTGAATTGTGTACCTGTTAAATTCACATTTTGAAGCCCTGACCCCAGATGTGATATATTTAGAGATAGGGCCTTTTGAGATGTAATTCAGACTCAGTGGGGTTATAGGATGGGCCCTGAAACAAGAAGAGGTAACCAGGGTTGTCCAGAGGAAAGGCCATGTAAGGACACAGCCAGGGGTGACCACTCGTAAGCCAAGGAGAGAGGCTTTAGGAGAGAGGCCAGATCTGCTAACACCTCCATCCTGGATATCTAGTCTCAGGATTGGTACCCAGAATATTAAAAACACACTTCTGTTGTTGAAGCCATGCAGTTTAGGGTTCTTGATAATGGCAACTGATTAGGACAGCTGATTAGGACAGCAGGGAAACCCCTGGGAATTGTTTCCATATGAGCCACAGATTTGTTCCCAGACTGAGCTGGAACCTAGAACCAGCAGGCAGTGTTGATTTCCAGGGCCAGCCTTGGCCGGGATTACACCAGTGAGTACATGTTGGATGGACTGGTCTTAGGTCCATCCTTCCTTCCTTGCCTTTGTGTCCAAGGCATACCCCATGATGGCTGATTTACTTGGAGGCAGCCCGAATTTGGGATGAATAGTCCTTACGCATTTACAGAAATCTAAAGGGAACCCAACTGGTTCATGCTTGCTTTGCCAAATCAGGGCTTGCCCATGGCAGTGACCTTTCCTGTGGAGAGGCCACTTCAACCCTGTGATGGAGCTACGAGCTCAGAGAACTGCTCAGTAAGATAGTGACTACCTACCAGGGACAGTGTTGTCTTGCTAGGGACACATAGCAATGTCTGGAGACATTCTCTCAGAACTAGGATAGAAGATGCTACCGGTATCCAGTGGGTCATTTAAGGATGAGGAGAAGCAAGTCAGAATGGACAGGCTGGCCCCCATGATGAAGGACTACCCCAAAATGTCCAGTGGATTCAAGAAGTGGCAGTAAGGCTGGGTTTCTTGGTCCATGATTTAATTAAGGAATAATAGTTCTAAGTAGGAAAGCCAGGATAAATCTGCAGCAGACTTTCCTTAGGGGGAAGAGAAGCAGATGGTTAAGCTGAATATCTGCTGATTGTTGCATGATTCAGGGAAAACTACTGACATTTGAAGAGTGCTAAGGCACACACAGCAGCTTGAGCAGGAAGGTTGGCCCTGGAGGCCTCACTGTGGAAGCGAAGGTGTGGCCGAGGCCACTTTCCCTGCCGCTCTAACCCACTTGACAGCACTCGGATGTCCACAACATCTCTGGTCTTCTGCCCTTTGAACCGCGTATCCAGGGGCAGCTGTAAGGAAGGTGGATCAAGTTGCTGTTGACAGGACTAAACTCTGCTTGAGGGCCTGAGCACCCCAGGAAAAAAGAGGGAAGGGATCTCAGAAGGAAGAAGGGCAGACACCTGTTCTTCTTGTCTTTTTAAGACAGGGTCTCCCTGTAGCCCCAGCTGGCCTGGAAGTTGCTCTGTAGACCAGGCTGGCCTTGAACTCAACAGAGATCCACCTGCCTCTGCCTCCCGAGTGCTAGGATTAAAGGCGTGCGCCGCCACCACCACACCTGGCAAACATCATTATTTTTATGTGTATGACTGCTATGCCTGCATGTATGTAAGTGCATTCATGTCATGCAGTTCCCGTAGAGACCAGAAGGGGGCATTGGGTCCCCTGAAGCTGGAGTTATGGATAGTTGTTATCCAACATGTGGGTGCTGGTGTTCAAACCTGAATCTTCTGAAAGAGCAGCCACTGCTCTTAACTGCTGAACCATTTCTCCAGCCCCAATACCTGTTCTTTTGGGATGAGAAGGAAGCAGAGGTGTTTAGTGATGGTACAAAGAGCATTTAGGACATGTGTGCCTAATGGGGTTAGGGTTAGAAAAGAGAAGGAAAAGCCTGAAACTAGTGCTAGCTAGGTAGCACTAAACTTACAGGTAGGCTTCCACGAGATGCCAAAGATGAGTGAATGCTAATCCATCTCTCAACTCTCATCAGTGAGGCTTCTTCATAGAACAGAGGGCGAGGAACACAGAAAGCCACACTAGCCAACATGTAGAGAATAAGAGACTACAGAGTGCATATCCCTAGATAGGAGTCCAATATTAACCTCATCTGCTCAGGGCTCAGGGACCATTGTGCAAGAGGGGGCAGAAAGAGGGTAAGAGCCAGGGGCGGTGGATGACCACAAGGAAGCAGAGATTTCTAGGTGTCTGGGAACTTTCTTTCATGAACTTAGAGCAATGGTGACAGCATGCACAAGACCCATGCAACTCAGTCAGATAAAAACCCAGCATAGAACTGGGAAAATGGTCAAGAAGCCCTATTCCTTAGCTGGGGAACTATTTATTGGTATGGTAGCTGATACCTGCTGGGTGAGGGAGAAGGGGTGGTCTTTAAAGGAGTGATGCTAGATAGGTTGACCAGTGGGTGAACTCACATCTGGGGATGCAGATGACTCAGTATCCCTTAAGAAGATGACAGAATGCATGAAATCCTGTGGTGGGGATGCAGATAAGGGAGGGGTCTAAATCATATTAAGATTTATTGTGTGAAATGCACACAAATGAAATAAAAACATACATTGAAAAGAGATGTTTATTCATCCTGCAGGAGAACGTATGAAGGTAAACAAGACCTGTTTCTGAACTTAGAGGCTTGCCATTTCCTTGTGCTGTAGCTTCCTTCCCACTTGACCAGCTGGACCTCCAGCAGCAAGGTTAGCTTGTGAGCTGTGGTGGTTTGAATGAGAATGTCCCCCATAGGCTTTAAGTATTCAGACATTTCATCCCCAGTTGGTGGCGCTGTTTGGGGAGGACTTAGAAGGTGTGGTCATGCTGGAGGAAGTACATCACTGGGGGCGGGCTTAGAGAGCTTAACCAGCCTTGCTAGTCTCCAGTCTCTCTCTCTTGACTTCCTGTACTCATTGTGAGATGTGAACTTATGCTTTCTGCTCCAGCCCTGGCCACCATGCCTCCTGCCACAATGGACTCTAATTCCCTGGAACCATCAATCGTAAGCTCAAATAAACTCTTCCTTTTATAAGTTCCCTTGGTCATGGTGGTTTTATCACAGCAACAGAAAAGTGAGTAATACATGAGCAAAGCTGGGAGGCCCTGTAAGGAACGTCCCACCGCGATGGTGCAAGGTACAGCCACCTCAGAGACATACTGCAGGAAAGACTGGCCTGTTTCAGTGATCCTGTCCCAGACTTGGCTGAGATGAGGGATAAGATTGCCTGACTTAGAGAGTAAAGTTCCATTTGAGTCTCACGTGACAAATAATTAGGGTACAGAATATGCTTAAATTCGAGTGTACCTGGGCTTGCTGGACTTCACCTGACAGTTTTACCATAGAGAAGGGATTGGCAGGATGGTGTTCATACCTGTCCCTAATAAGCACGCCCCAGGATCTTGCTCCCATCCACGCATGCAGCCTTTTCTATTTTATGCTCTGCATCCTCCCAATACTTAATTAGACGTGTAGATCACTTTATAAGGTTTTCCTGTCCAGTGACACATTTTTAGTTTTCTTTTTTTTTTTTTTTAATTTTATTTATTTCTGCATATGTATGAATGTACTGTCTGCATGCAAGTCTGTGCACCCATGTCGTGCAATGCCGCGGAGGTTAGAAGAGGGTCTTGTATTCCCCTGGAACTGGAGTTCTCCTGGAATTGGAGTTTCAGACGGTTCTCGGCCGCCATGTGGGTGCTGGGGATCGAACCCGGGTCCTCTGTAAGAGCGGTCGGCGCTCTTAACCACTAGGCCATCTTTCCAGCCCACATTTTTAGTTTTCTAACAAATCCTTTCATAGCATCTTTGGCTGCCAGGAACCCAGAATCCATGCAAGGTGCAACAGAAGTTCAGACAAGGACAAGGGCAGGGCTGGTGGGTCTCCTGGGAGCACTGGGGCAGTGGGATCCCCGGGTGTCGTTCGGTTGGCATTGGGAAGATAAGGAACAGCCTCTGGCTGGCAGTGCTGGAGGACGCAAGAGAGGGAGGTGGAGAAGACAGAATGGACAAGAGCCAGAGCCAAAGACAGCTGGGCAAGCAGGTCAGCAGAGCGCTTCCCGGTGGTATCTGGAGGGGTAGGTGGAGAGGCTCCTCCTGCTGACTTGCCTGGGCTCCTCCATGTAAAGGCTCGTCCATCCCTCCCAATGTCTAAGTAGTCAGAAACAGGATTGACTGTGATCATTTGTAATTTATATATCAAAGGCTTACTAGTTTGAACTGGCCTTCTTTGTTTTTCTATCTTGCTCCTGTCTTACTTGAGCCACATCATCCTCTTCATCATTTGTATAACACCCAAGGGTACTTCTGCCTCAGGGCCTTTGCACACATGGTTCTTTCTGCCTAGGATGCTTTCTCTTTGTTGCGTAAACTTCCTGAGGAGACCTGAGTATATGTCCTGCATCAGTTAGGGTTCCCTCCCATGAGAGACTACCCTCCAGTTCCACCAGAGTCTAGCTTGGTGAACTGATGAATTTGTTGGGCTCCCTTACAGAGCATGGGTGACCCCAAATCAGGCACAGCACAGGACATCTTACTGCAACATGAGTGAGAGGACTTCCCTGTAGTCACATAGATAATGTCTTTCCTCCAGCTAACATTGTGTACTTTCTATACTGGGAGACCATGTGCAGCTAGGGCAGGAATCTCATTAGACCTTTACCACTCCCATGAGCGATGTCATCAGGCCCAGTCTTGAGGGTCTCTTGCAAGTGAGTAGTCACAGCTGGTCTGCTGAAGATGGTAATGGCTGTTATGCTCAGAGGACAGTATTCTACAACACACCTTTGTGGCTCATTTCTGATCTTTGGTCATAGGGACTTTGCCCAACTCCCTTCTCTGAACTGCAGCTCTCCTTCCTGGCTGCTTTCTACTCACCCCTCATTGCCACCTGCAAGCACCTCACAGTCCATCCGTTCTATTGTTTTGTCTTTTTGTTTTGTTTTGTTTTTGTCTTTTCAAGACAGGGTCTCCCTATAGCCCCAGCTGTCCTGGAACTCACTCTGTACACCAGGCTGGCTTGAACTCACAAAGATCCACCTGCCTCTGCCTCCCAAGTACTAGGATTAAAGGCGTGCGCCACCAAGCCCGGCCCCATTCTATTGTTTATTTACTGTCGTCTTCCTGAAGAATGTGACTTCTGCAAAGTAGACTGTGCCTACTTGGTTCGTTCCATTATTGAGTCCCCAGCATGACTGCCTGGTCTCGATCAATTACTTGGTAAACTGGTTCGGAATGAGCTGAGTTCTTCCTTCATCTCTGTCCTCACTTCCGTTGTACAGAGGAGGGAACTAAGGAAAATCTGTGCAGGTCTGGAACCAATGATGAAATGAGAACAGATCTGTCACCACAGGGTGCCTGTCACTGGAGTTTATTAAACTCCGCTCCTCAGAGTAAGGGTCTGGCACAAGATGAGAAATGTTCCTAAGTGTCCTGTGTCCTTAGGTGATGGCTTTGTCTCCATTTCCTCAGGATGCACTTCTGAGACGGTTGCGGTTCCTGATGGCCCTCGCAGTGACGCAGCGGAAGGAAGTCCTTTCTGTCCTCCCCACTCCTCCTCAGCTGTGTTCGATGAAGACAAGCCCATAGCCAGCAGTGGGACGTACAACTTGGACTTCGACAGCATCGAGCTGGTAGATAACTTTCAGAGCTTGGAGCCCCGCACCCCCGACTGTAAAGGTCAGGAGTGCAAGGCGAGCACTCGGCGGAAGTCCACCGAGTCTGTGCCCCCTGCCAAGTCCACACTGTCCCGCTCGCTCAGCCTGCAAGCCAGTGACTTTGACGGTGCTTCCTGCCCGGGTAGCCCCGAAGCCGGGGCTCTTGCCGTAGATGTGTGTGGCACAGGATCCAACAGTGCTTCCAGCACCCTTAAGAGAACTAAAAAAACACGGCCACCTTCCTTAAAAAAGAAACAGGCCAGCAAGAAACCCACAGACCCTCCCCCAGTGAAGGAGACCCAACAGGAGCCAGGAGAGGAGAGTCCAGTGTCCAGAGAGGAAAACGGGTCGTCAGAGACCAGGACGGAGTCGGCCACACCTGAGGGCTCTGAGTGCGCCTTGTCCGAGGAGACGCCTCTGGAGCCCACCACGGTACCCACAGCCACCTGTCCTCCGGCTTTGGATGGCGTAGAAGACATCAGCCCTCCGGTTTCTGGAGGTGGCAGAGTACAGAACTCACCCCCAGTCGGGAGGAAATCAGTGCCTCTTACCACAGCCCATGAGGCAGTGGAAGTGACCCCATCAGATAGTGGGGGGCAAGAGGACTCCCCCGCCAAAGGGCTCTCAGTGAGGCTGGAGTTCGACTATTCTGAGGACAAGGGCAGTTGGGACAGTCAGCAGGAAAACACCCCTCCTACCAAAAAGATAGGCAAGAAGCCACTTGCCAAAATGCCCCTAAGGAGGCCAAAGATGAAAAAGACACCTGAGAAACTCGACAACACTCCTGCCTCACCTCCCAGATCTCCCGCCGAACCCAATGACATCCCCATTGCTAAAGGTACCTACACCTTTGACATAGACAAGTGGGATGACCCCAATTTTAACCCTTTTTCTTCCACCTCAAAAATGCAGGAGTCTCCCAAACTGCCCCAACAATCATACAGCTTTGACCCTGATGCCTGTGATGAGTCCCTTGACCCCTTTAAGACATCCTCTAAGACCCCCAGCTCACCTTCCAAATCCCCAGCCTCCTTTGAGATCCCAGCCAGCGCCATCGAAGCCAATGGAGTGGATGGGGACGGGCTAAATAAGCCCACCAAGAAGAAGAAGACACCCCTAAAGACGTAAGTTCAGGGAGGGAGGTGGAGAGGACCGGGAGGTGGGTGTTGCTGTGAATCTTCCTTCTTCGCCTGGATGATCTCTGGCTGCCCCAATCCCAACCCCTGTTGTGTAATGAAGCTGTGTTTGTGGCTGTTCCTCCAAGCAGGCACGATACACAATTCCCTTCCTTTTGTAGCCTCAGTGGTATCAGCTTCCATCTCTGAACCCCTATGACATCACAAGTCCTTGTCTTTTCACCCTAATAAGTCAGTGGCCAAAGATGACCTATTCAATTCCAGGGGATTATTGGAGGCCCCATAGAAAAGGAATAGACATGAAAGACCCTCCACTTTAAACCAGGGTAGACATCATGCATAGTACTGTTAAATTTTATAGTATTTTTACCCTCTAATGTGACTTTAACTAGGGACCACACAGTAAATTGTAGGCCTTAGAAAGCCCAAAACACAGAACAGCTCCTTGCACTCCATCGAGCCTGTGAAGAGTGGTCTGCTGGTCTCCTTCCCTTTCTCTGGTCATCTTTTGCAGCTAAGAGTCTTAAGTCTCTCTCAGTCCAACAGAGATGGATGGAACTTGGAAGGTGGAAGCTAGACCCTACCATCCCCAGGAAGCCGTTAATAACCGACTATTGTCTACACTTACCAAACACATTGCCCCCTAAATGCTTAGGGTGTACCCCCAGTCTGCATCCTAAGAGCCAGCTCTAATTTTGTTGCTCCAAGTCTCTTTCCAAGACCCTGCGCAGGTGCTTACAGGCTTGCTTTCATGAGAAGCATAGACTACTAATTCAACAGGATGGAGGAAACTAGCCTCCGAGGATAATGGAACAAGAAAGCCCCAGGACCAGCCCATCTGGGTCTATGTGCATGAAGAAGATGGGGTGACCTGTCTGGACTCCCCTTCACATTGAATATCTGAGAAGAACTCAGGCTCATGGAGATGAGGCAGGCTTTGGGCTCGCATGGTCCCTGCTGCCATCTCACACTAGCTAGAGGCCATTCTGGCCCCAAACATGGACTTTTCTTAGATTTCTGCCCCTACCATGCCCTTCCTAGAGATTCCAAAGAACATATGTTGGAACCTTATTTTAAGAATAGTAGGGGTTGGGGCTGGAGAGATGGCCTAGCAGTTAAGAGCACTGACTGCAAGCTTGCAGAGGACCCAGGTTCAATTCCCAGCACCCACATGGCAGCTGAGAGCCGTCTTTAACTCCAGTTCCAGGGGAATCTGACACCCTCTTCTGACCTCTGAGGCATTGCACGACACGGGTGCACAAAACTGCATGCAGACAGTACATTCATACACGTAAAATAAATACATAAATAAATAAAAAGAATAGTAGGGGTTGGAGAGATTGTTAAGTTGCTCAGTGGTTAGGTAAGAGCACTGGTGGGTCCTGCAGAGAACAAGATTCAGTTCCCAGCAAAAGAGTAGGATAATAGCCAGAAATGTCTATATTCCGAAACTATATCTTATCTTTGGAGTGAAAGTCGCCTTACAGCTACCCTTTCCTCCTTGCCCAAATAGCCTGCTTATGTTGCATCCTTGGCCACTTTTTTCTCTGTTCATGAGAGCTAATGAAGGTTGAGGAAGCTGACCTTTAGTGTAGGTGGGTCTGGTGGTTTAGAAGACTCTACCTAAGGAGACAGAGCTCTTAGTACCAATTGTGGATGGTTAGAAACTAGAGAGGAAGCTGTATCCCAACAGCCCCTTCCCAAAGGTTGGGCCGCTGCTGCCTGGGGCAGAGTCCACAGTGGATGGCTCACACATCCCAAGTCACTAGTGCCCAGTGTTTGCGGATTTATCCTTTTTGTCAGTTCCTTCTGTCTGTCTCTTTTTCTTTGTCTTCTTGTCTTAGGATGGTTGAAGATGTGATGTCTGTGTGTTCTCTGTTGTAAGTAAATTTAATGCGATCTGCCTCTTGCGCCAGATGTGCTGCTTTTGCCTTTTGTTTCTGCCTGCAACCCCCACTTCTTCTCCTCTGTGGCTACTGCTGTGCTCCTGTGGCTGGCTTGGGAATGATGGGCACAGGGCTCCCCAGGAGCTAAGGTTACTTTTCTGTTTCATCATGGTTAGCCTAAGTGAGACTGCTTGGCTGTGAAAACATGATTAGTCCACAGCCGCCTGCTTGTCGGAAATGGAACCCTTTCCCCACTTGTTTACTGGTTGTCCTCACCTGAAATCCGTACGTTGGTTTTTGTTGTGAGGTCGGGCTGGTGAGCGATTGCTTTCAGTAGCACGGGGCTCTCACGTTAAGCACGGCGTGAAGCCTGGGCAGAGACCGCCAAGGCTGCTTCTTGTTACTATGTAAAGCAGTGTCATTTGGGGTGTTCCAAATTCAGACTTGCAGGTACCCCCACGGAATATGGGGGCAGCTCAGAGTGGGGCCCATGGCTGAGAGCTATCGCCAGGTACCTTGGGGCATGTTCTTGGTCACTTCAGTCCAGACTGGGTGTTGACATGTCTCATCTGTGGGTCGCTCTGCTGGCGGCAGCTGACTGCCTTCTGCATCTGGCCCTCCATGGCCCTGGCCTAGCAGAGGTAAGGGCTCCAAAGACCTGCGCGCTCTCCTTGCCTTTGCAGGAGAAGCTGGTCTGGACCCAGGCATCGGTCGGCAGCCCCCAGGAGAGCATGGGATCTCCCAGTTCTGTTCTGCCTAAGGGATTTCTTTAATATTTTCAAGTCATGTAGCAACTACAGAACACAGTTATATATTTATATGCATGAATAAATATATGCCTGAAACTGTGACTGCACTGTTTTTATGGAGAATGCCATAAATGCTGTCAATGGCCATTTATTGGATTTTTTTTTTTTTTTTTATGATCGAATGCCATTGTTGGAGTGTTTTATTTGTGAGAACACAAGGAAAGAACTTGGGTGTCAAATTTCCCTGCCACTCAGTTAACATGGAAATTGGGGCTGGTGATGGGATTTAAAGTGGGGGACCATGCCTCCTCTGCCCCATACCAGTGAGGGGCCAGGGACCCAGAGGCAAGGGCCAGCCTGCAGGTGTCGAGAGCTTTCACCTTGACTGTGGAAATGACCCCTGGTGGGATACATATATATACTTATACATATACAATATAAACAGCTCTGTTTATATTGAAAGCCATCTCTTTCTCCTGGGGCCTGATCTGATACGTCACCTCCATTTTCTGAACAAAGGAGGAAGAAGACTTGGGAATCCTGTCTGTTAATCAAAGCCAGGGAAAGGCATAAAATGCTGTCTCTCGGACCCTGTCTTTGATCAGAATCCTACTTAGAGTCTTTCAGAGTAGAGGAATCTACTGTGGTCTGTGTTCCTGTGAATACAAAGGATTCTACAGACACCGCCCCCCCGCCAGCCCAGGACCAGAATCTTCTGTTTCTACATGGGCTCCTTTGTTCATTACGAGCTGTGTCGCCTTGCCCATGTGAAAATTGGATCCCGTTAATTGGTGTCATGAGCCTAGAGTCCCTCCCCCAACCTGAGTTGGCTCAGACTTTCCCCAAAGTATCTAGATAAATTAATCTCCCCACCACAACTTTGCTTTGTAAAAATAAGGACATTTAGTTAAATTTAGTTGCAGTTTCTGGGTCAGCTCTCCAAAATGGCATCTCTTTTAGAGATTTCCATCTTGATGGATCTTTCCCTTGGGGGCAGAAATAATATCTGTTAAAAAGTCAGAATGAGCTGTCATTGCTGACGCTTTGACGTAGGGCTGGACAATGGGCTGGGCAGGAAGGCTGGGCAGAGGCGTAGAGGCAGCGCATGCCGAATTGTTCCACAGTGATCTGCGGCTCTGTATTTACATTTCCCATCTTGTTTTCAGTGACACATTTAGGGTGAAGAAGTCACCAAAGCGGTCTCCTCTCTCTGACCCGCCTTCTCAGGTACAGTGTTATTCCGACCCCCACTGTTCACTGCTTACCCAGAAGTTAGTGCTACTGTTTTTTTATTCATAGTCCCCAAAGAGGGGAGAATTAGGCTTTCCTTTCTTCTCATTGTGGCATGAAGGGTCCCTTGATGTTGGCAGGAGTATTGGATTTTATAGTAGGAACTGTTCTGGTCTAGTCCACCCATTTAACCTGCTGAGAAACCCTAGGAAATTGAGAAAGTCTTTTGAGATCAATGAATGCAGAGTGACAAAACAACAGCAAAAACAAAAGAAAACTGAATATGGGGACTGGAGAGATGCTCAGCAGAGGACCTGGGTTTGGTTCCTAGCATACATATGGCAGCTAACAACCATCCATAACTCCTGTTCCAGGGGAAACAATGCTGTCTTCTGACTCTACAAGCACCAGGCACGCATGTGGTGCTCATACATACATGCAGGCAAAACACTTACATGCATAAAATAAAAATAAATAAAATCTTTTAAAAACTGTATGTATCAGGAACAGCAAATAGCAGAGTGGGAGATGAGGAAAGCCGTCTCCTGAAGATGTAAGTGGTGGTTGGATTCCATGCGTGAGTCTGTTTCCCTCTTAGGGCTTCTTACTATTTCATGGACCAGAGTGGAGGAGGCGAAGGAAGGTACTAGAAGCTCAGCTCTAGGGATAAGAGGCTTCAGCCCACTCATAGCTCTCCCCCTTGCCACACTCAGCTCCACTCTGCCCTGTGCAATATCAGTAAGAACCCTTTTTCCCCACAATGAGGATTGTTGGTAATGCTGTAAAACTAGCTGGGATGTCTCAGATAACCAAGACACAGAAACCTGTTTATTGTTGTTGTTTTCTATATGTGTCCTTGTGGGGGTATGTAAACATGAATATAGGTGCCTAAAGAAGCCAGAGGTGTTAGGTGCCCCAGGAGCTGAGTAACAGGCAATTGTGAGCTGCCTGTTACAGTCTCTGGGAATTGAACTTGGGTCCTCTGGAAGAGCAACATATGCTCTTGACCACTGAGCCATCTCTCCAGTCCTGTTTATTGTTGAGATTTTTGAGGTAGCATCTCATACTAGTTCAGGTTAGCCTGGTACTCACTCTGTAGCCAAGGCTGGCGTTGAACTCGTAGCAGTCCTCTTATCTCAGCCTCCTGAGTATTGGGAATCACAGGTGTGAGCCACCACCCCTGGGCTTTTTTGTTGATGGTGTTTTCAGCACTGGGGATTGAACTGCAGGGCTGTTCACATGCTGGGCAAGCACCATACCACCGAGCTGTACCCCTATCCCTTATTCGAGAGTGTCTTACACAGTACCTCAGTCTGGGCTCAGACTCCTGGGAGTCTTCCACCATTAGCATCCCAAATGCTAGGATTTCAGGTAGGACCACTATGTCTAACTATTAATTAATTTAATTTTGGAAACTCACAGTCAGTCCCTGAAACCATCAATAGAGGGAGAAAGGCGTTTCCTTTGGAGCAGAGTCCACGGGGAACCGTTGGAGAGATTTTCCTGACTTTCCAAGCTCCAGACTCAGGGTGGGTATGGTTTCACACTAGGTGCGAGAAGATACTGCTTCTCTTTTCCTGCAGGATTCCACCCCAGCTGCCACCCCTGAAGCACCACCAGTGATCTCTGCAGTGGTCCATGCCACGGACGAGGAAAAGCTGGCAGTCACCAACCAGAAGTGGACGTGCATGACGGTAGACTTGGAGGCTGACAAGCAGGACTTCCCGCAGCCCTCTGACCTGTCTAACTTCGTAAATGAGACCAAATTCAATTCACCCTCAGAGGGTAAGCAACTTGGTGGCCAGCCAGACCCACACCCTGCCTTGGAGAATACTGTCCTTAGGGAGCAAAGAGCCAGGAAAGATTCTTGTCAGCCAGGTAACTTTACTCGTGTGATCATCTGCACGATTCCCACTGCACTCAGAGCTAAAAGACTGTATGTTAAAACAGCCTCGTGCTTGAAACCAGCTGCCTATTGACCCCCCCCCCGTTCCTGCTGAGACTCAGCCTACTCCCTCTAATCCAGATCCTGAGACCTCACTTGCTTATTCCTCGCTGTATGGTTGTATGTAACCTCTGTGATTTTGAAAGAACGATGTCATAGCTGACATTCCTTGTAGGTCGGCTTTATGGTACTTCCCACAGGATGTCAAAGGGGCCACACCTTTCACTCAAACCCCAAGCCAGAAGTTAACCCCTGGCATGCTGATGAGCACTTGAATGGTTTCAGAGGCTCCTAAGGGCACCTTGTTTATCTCAGTGTTGTCTGGCCTGTTCTTGGTTTCTGCTATTTCTCTGATAGTTTCACTTGAAAAATTCATGAGCTAAGGTTTGGAGATGTAGCTCAGTTGGTAGAGTGCATCCATGAAGCCTTGAGTTCAGCCGCCAGCGCTGTCTAAGCACCAGCCATCATAGGAATGCAGAAGTTCAAAGCCATCCTTAGCTATATATTGAGTTCAGAGTGCCCCTGGGGTACATGAGATGCTGTTTAAGAAAAAAAAGTCAGGCATGTTGGCTCACCTGTAATCCTAGCACTTGAGAGGCCAAGACAGGAGGTCAGGAGTTCAGGCCCAGCTACATGAGGATGGTATCAAAAAGACGAAGGAAGGAAGGAAGGAAAGGAAGGAAGGAAGGAAGGTAGGTAGGTAGGTAGGTAGTTTTAGGGAAGTGCTGAGGGATAGATCCACCCTTGGTTCCTGGTCTCTTCCTCCTCTGGTTACCTGGCGAGGCTGCTGAGCCTAGTTTGGAGCTAGCTAGCATTTCAACTTTGGCTTTTCTTTCTTTAGTTCTTTTTCCAAATGAAGTGGCAGACATTCTGAGGAAGATCACAGGGGAGTTTGTCTCCAGGTCTTTGCTGTTAAGAAGGCGCAAGTGGTGCAGCCCTCCTCCTTCCCTGGGGGGAATGTGACAGAGGTGCAAGTAGTTTTTTGGTTTTTTTTGTTTTTTTTTTGTCTTTTCGAGACAGGGTCTCCCTGTAGCCCCAGCTGTCCTGGAACTCACTGTGTAGACCAGGCTGGCCTTGAACTCACAAAGATCCACCTGCCTCTGCCTCCCAAGTGCTAGGATTAAAGGCATGCGCCACCACGCCCGGCACAAGTAGTTTTAATTGTAACCCAGCTTCCTTTGGAAGCTCCTTTGTGGTCAGGCCTCTTTTAAGATGGTTTGCTTGGTGCTTGTAAAGGTCCAACAACCATCCTGGTGTGCATTTGTGGTGAGAGTTACTTCCTGGTGTGCATTTATGGTGAGAGTTACTTCATTGTAGATCTGTCACAATCTTGGTTTTATTATTATCATTGAAATTTGTGTGTATGCGTTGCCTGCATCTATGCAAGTGCAGCCCTGTTGTGCAGTGCCCAAAGAGTCAGAAGAGGGCATCAGATCCCTGGAACAGGAATTAGAGACAGTTATTATGCAGGTGCTGGGAACCAAATCTGCGTCCTCTTCAAGAGAAGCCAGTGCTCTTAACCCCTGAGCCATCGCTCCATCTCGGATGCTGGTCATTTCCTTACACGAAATGACCTTTCTGTATGTGATAGTGGAATAGTGATCACTGAAGTGCTTACATGACTTGGACTTCTGCAGAATGGTGCGTTCTGGTTAGCTGTCAGGTTGGCCTTCTGGTTTGGGGTTCAGAAGGCTTTAAAGTGACCCTCTCATTCTGACTGTTCGCCTCAGGCCCTGGGACCCAGCCTTACCCTCTCTTGATCCCTGTTTTGCCACGAGCCTCACCTGAGCAGAATCACTTCTCGCCATGACCCTCATTCGGCTAGGGCTGCTGCTCACTCTCTGCTTCCCACCCTTCCCTGTCTCAGCCTTTGCCTGATAGCCACTCCTTTCCCTGCCTGCCTTTAATGCTTGATCTGGGGCTCTTAACACCGTGTGGATCTCTTCTTCCCCACTGAACTGCATGTTTCCTGAAGGCAGTGACTGAGTTCCCTTCATGGCCCCACACTACCATGACTGAGTTCCCTTCATGGCCCCACACTACCATGACCGAGTTCCCTTCATGGCCCCACACTACCATGACTGAGTTCTCTTCATGGCCCCACACTACCATGAAGGTCATAGGAGCTAAAGACAAGTTGAGTAAAGGAGCGTGAGGCCAGGCAGGCGTCACCTTCGTGAGGGGCAGGGGCCTGAGGTGGGAGAGAGGTTTTATGTCTTAGAAGCAGCAAAAACATTGGACACAAACATCGTACTTGGAACAGACCTATGATTTCCTGGTGGCTCATGTCTCCTGAGCCAAATAAGAAACTTATAAATATCAGAAGAAAACATTTAGAAATCAGCTTGGGCTTGGTATTGTAGATGAGAATCAAAACCCATTGACCAAAGTGTCTGTGTATTTTACCATCAGCAACCAAGTAATCACGTGGGTTTTGTTTTTTTTTTTTTTTCCTTAGAAAATACTAAAAGCTCACTAGCATGTTTTAAACTAATAGTGCTTCATTCTGTGGAAAAATCTATTTGTTCATCTTTGATAATGTACTGAAACTGATAGCTCACTAGCTCAGGGACACATTTGGCAATTGGTCCTGTAAAAACTCAGCAAATAAGGGTTAGACAGGCCGGTGAATACCAGGGTTTGCTTTGCAAGCAGAGGACTCGAGTTTGAATTCTGAGAACTGCGGTATAAATGTCCAGTGCATAGCACGAGTGTTTATGATCCCCGCACTCCTTCAGGAAGATGGACAGAGAATCCTCAGAAGCTCTTGGGCCACCCAGCCTGGTGTATTCAGTGTAAGGGGGGGAAGAAACAAACTAAGAGCCTGCGTCAATCACAGTGGAAGGCGAGGACCGATGTCCAGATTTGTCCTCTGACTTCCACACGCCTGCTGTGGTATGCACACATAGACGAATGTGCATGCACATACACAAAATGCAATAAATTGGCATATAACCTGAAACACAAATCTGTTAAACCTTCCTCCTTAGGAAACAGCGATAAAGATTTGGGAGGTGACCTCCATAGTTTTAGCTGTTAGGTGACAGATAATCCACCCATATGAAGATACGATAGTTGGGACATGTTGACACTGCTGTGTCCATCACTGTCGCAAACTTTTGATGTGGAACCTGGGGGTATAGGCCCCTCATTAGATCTTCCCTCTTGTTCTTTGAATAAGGTCAAGTTCAGCGACACCAGGCACATCCAGGTGTGAGCTTGGGAATGAGTCAGCACACGGCTGCAGCTGCGAGCTAAGATTTTCTCACATAGAACTCGCCAACCATGGGAAAAGGACATGTTGGGTTAGACATAATTACTGTCTGAACACATATTCACAGTCATACTAATTCTATAGGTGAGGATAAGAAGGCAGAGGCTGTCAATTTGCATACATGGTTTTATTCTCGCCCCTAAACTTTGTGGTAAGTGCCATACTTCCCCGATTTAAGACTTGGCTTGAGGTGATTCCTGGAGGCTGGGTCTGCCTGGTGTCATAGTTCTGCTTTGCTGGGGAGGTGAGAGCAGACCAGGCTTCCTGCCTTCATTTGTAGGGTGAGATTGTGAGCTAGCCATGGTCCTGCCTGGATGCTGAAGAGCTTTAAGGTGTCTTTATTATTTCAAAACTTCAGCGGAAACTAATTTAGCAAACGCCCGGTGTGGGCTATAGTATGCCAACTCACCATGTTGCCTCTATAACCTCCCAGTGATTATTAACTTGGATTGACAATCATGCATTTTTCCCTTGTTTGATGAATGCTCTGCTCTTGTGCAGTGTTTTCAGACATGGTGGCATGGGAACAAACCTAGTCCATTTGGTTTTTAAGGAGGAAAAAATAGGAAACATTGGGCCACCCAGCCTGAGATATCACCTGTCTCTAGTCCAAAAGCGTTCCTGAACACTCAGGGCCGTCCCTGCCCACCAGCTCTTTCTGCTCGCCCCCAATTCCCCCCAATCCACCCCCCCCCCGCACTTCTCATCTCATTGCTGTTTCTTTTGCAGAGTTGGATTACAGAAACTCCTATGAAATTGAATACATGGAAAAGCTTGGCTCCTCTTTACCTGTAAGTTTCTCCACACACTGGCCCTTGCAAGGATTCTCTGGGGTTTCCAGCACAGTGGCGTTGGGGTCCTAAGTTCCCCCATTGCATGGAGAAGCCAGTCCCCGTTCCTGGGCTTCCGGCTCTAGTCTGGCCACCTAAGCACTCCTTTCCTCCCTTTTAGCCAGACACTGAATAGCTGGTGCCCTAATCCAGACCAGCTCCTCTGTAGGCCCTGAGCATGCCCGGACTCTCAGCCTCACCGTGACCTGTACGCATGTCCTGCCTAGACAGCAAAGAAGAGCGAAGCTCTGTCCTTTCCAGCCAAGCCCTCCACCTGTCTCCATTCTGGGGGCCTGTGGCAGTGGCAGTCACTCAGGGTCAGCATGCTGGTGTCTCCCATTCCTCTGTCAGGCCCAAGACCTTGACTTGGCCTGTCCTCGTCCTCAACACCAGCACAGAGTCTGCCAGTGTAGACCCATGAGCCCTCCCCTCCTGCCCTCTGGCCCTCTTAGCACCTCCTGCTTTCTCCCCTCTGCCCGGATCTTGAGAAAACGGAAGGCTTACTCGTTCCTTATGACCAGTGCTCTGGTTTTTGCCTGCGTGGCATGGCTTGCTCGGGCCACCATACCCACTGACATGTGACTTTGATTCCCACAGCAGGACGATGACACTCCTAAGAAGCAAGCCTTGTACCTTATGTTTGACACTTCTCAGGAGAGCCTCGTCAAGTCTCCTTCTGTCCGGATGTCGGACTCCCCAACGCCATGTTCAGGGTATGACTCCTTCTCCCCCCCCCATACACCTTCCCACCATTATCCAAGCTTCACTCAGTCTGTCCACAAGGACACAATGCATCACCTCTGTCCCTTTGAGTGAAGGTGAAATCTTTAACAGCTGACATCCCCCAGAGCCTCCCTTGACCCCAGTCCACATGCAACTTCACTCTGTTGTTTATCTCATGGGAGACAGTGTGGTACAACGTTGAGAACCTAAGGCCCACTTCTACCTCTGTATGCATCGGTGTCCCTAGGAGTAAAGTGAGAGGATTAAAAATGGCCCCTAGGGATTTGGGGAGAGTAAAGGAAGATGTCAGTCTCCAGAGCATCTGCAGTCAAGTGATGGATATGCTGTACTGAAAGCCCGTGTCAGAGCGTCTGGCACGTGTAAGATGCTTCGCAAGCGCTTGCTACTTCATTTGCTAGTGTCTGCGTTCTGAATGGTGTAATTTTTGTTGGGGAAGTGTGGAGCATTGCTCTGTGATTTGGCCTGTCCTCTCCCTGCTATCTGCCTGCCGTGTCACTGAACAGGACCAGAAGCTCTTGTTGGTTTCTCATACTTACTAAGGGACCTGCAGACCAAAATCTGCCTGGATGGCTAAGTGGTAGTGATGAGGGAGGCAGTGACGTTATCTCAAGAGGAATGGTACCACATGACAGCCCTGTGTTGAGTACTTTGCATAGATACAGCACCTCATTTTATCCTTACAAGGATGCATTGTCTCCGTCTTCTAGGAAAAGAAACTCAGATGTGATGCCCAGTCTTTTTCCTCAGAGTCCATACACAACCCAGCATCTGGCAGACAGCTGCTAAACTCTAGGGCTGGGTCCCCTTAGCCAATTGTATCTGTGCTGTCCCTCCGTCATCAGCTGGCCCTAGGTAGGGCTGGACCACAGCTTCCTATTGAAGCTGTGTAGCCAGTGAAGACCTGGCCCACATCCCTCTGGGAGTACAGCCTTGGAAGTTCAGGGTTTTATAGGATGTTGTGTGTCTTGTTGGGGTCTCCTGGTAGATTTCAGTGGGTCTCAAAGGAAAAGACCCTAATGATGGCCTTTGCTTCCTCAGGTCAAGTTTTGAGGAGACAGAAGCCCTTGTGAATGCTGCAACAAAACTCCAGCATCCTGCCACACGAGGACTGGCCTCTAATCAAGAGCCACTCTTGCAGGTGCCAGAGAAATCCTCCCAGAAGGAGCTGGAGGCCATGGCCTTGGGCACCCCTGCAGAGGCGATTGAAATCGTAAGTCTTGTCAGAGGGGCCTGTGATCTCTGGGGATAAGCTGGGGCCACTGGGTGCCATTACCAATGACGTGGCTGTGGGGCCCCACTCTGACTCCAGTCCACAGGACTCGGTCTAGGAGACCCCACAGTATCATGATGAGGGGGAGCCCGTCACTTCTAGCCATGATCAGCTAACGTCTGTCTCTCCAGCCCCTATGGCAAGGCAGAGAAGGGTAGAGCACAGAACACCCTCTTTGGGGAGGGGATCAGCTGTTTCTCCGAGTCTCAGTGATATAGGAGATTTCTCCTGTTCATGGACCAGGGCTTCAGCCCTTCTCCCATCCCTGCTGAGGCCTTGGAAGGTCCATCACCCTGAGCTGCCCTCGTCCACCTCACTCCCTGTGGGCTAGATGTGGTCTCTACAGAGCATGTGACATCCGTGTAGTGGACTTCTACATGTCAGAAATGGACCAGCTTGGGTCAATTAAATTTTTATTCTCCCTCCTAGTAATCCTCATACAGGTTTGAAGCCATTGATTTATTTATGTTCTAAATTTAGTATGTTCCATATTAGACAATTTCATTTATCTCATGTAACAAATGTTTACTGAGCACTTCCTATATGTGTGGCAATTGTATGCTGAGTTGGACACTGGAAACATAATCTTGAACAATGAACTTGTAAATAAATGCTGTGACAGACTTGGCCCTGGTTAACCTCCTACAGAGTTGGCCTCTGATCCTGAAGTCTTTCTAGTTTCCCAGGAACTACTCTTCTGGGTTGAACTCATCTTTTCAATATTGTGAAATGGCCTTTACCCAAACCTTACTTCCTTTGATATCTATTCTTGGCACTGTTTTCTTGATGTTATGCTGGCGTGTTGAAAACCCATTACTAGCTTGCTTGCCACCATGGAGATGTTTCAAATAAAGAAGCAGTGGTCACCATGGCTCCTACCCACTGGCCAAGAAATGAGGGTGGCTTGTGTTGGGAGAGGACACCTGAAGCCCTGCTCAGGGAGAGGGGATTGGGCCGGCTGGTCTTAGAGTGCCCGGGAATTCATTCTGGTGGTGGTATGTGTATTGGCCACTAATTGTTGTTCTCTCTAGCCTTAAGGCAGCAGTGCCCAGCATATGTGTACATGGTCCTTGCCTAGAATCAACATCTCTCTGCTCTCCTCTATTTTTCTTCCTTCTTCCTCTCTGCCGGCCTTCAGACAGCTCCAGAGGGTGCCTTTGCCTCTGCAGATGCCCTCCTCAGCAGGCTGGCTCATCCTGCCTCTCTCTGTGGTGCACTTGACTATCTGGAGCCCGACTTAGCAGAAAAGAACCCCCCAGTATTTGCTCAGAAACTTCAGGTTTGTAGCCCACATGTGACCTTTTGGGAGTTTGTCAAAACCTCAGTAGAAAATGAACCTCTGAGCCACATTGAGCTGGGGCAGGACTTAATGAGGAACTGCTGGGAATGTTCTAGATAAGTTATCTTCCCCTCAAACCCTGATACCTGTGTGTGCTATATCCAGGATGTCAAAATCAGATAAATCGTGTGATTACATATTGAATGAACCATTTCTATTTCATTTGGGAAATTAGTCCAGACAGTCATTTTTCAGATGTATTGAGAGCCCCGAAGGAAGTATTTATAATTTTTTCACTGAACCAAAGGCATCAGGTCAAGCCAAGCTATTCATATACACAAAGCAATCCCAGATTCCCATTGGGATAACATCTGGACTTGGTCTTACATCTGGAACCAAAAAGATTATATACTCTGTGCTTGACAACTTAGTTTGCTGTCCCCCAGACTGGGACGCTGAGCAAACCTAGAGGGATCGTTAAGAGTCATCTAAGAGATGCACAACCATTCAGGGAAAGTTCTGGCCAGCTTTATAAAAGAGACTAAAAGGAAGAAATCAAAGAGAGTAGAGTAAGAATTGAGATCCTATTTTGGAAACCATTTCTTATTTGACTGCATGCTGCTTCTTGACAGACATCCAAAAGGGTGATTTTTTTTTTTTCCAAAAAGAGTAAGCCCCTATTTCATGATCTGCTGAGGTATTTGTTGTGAGAGAAAGCTGAACGTATGTTTCCCCCGCCCCGAGTACCTGTCATAATGCATTTACATGCACGTTCATTCCTGGCCGTGGAAACACAACCGTCTGTCTTGATGCACTTCCCTGTGGTTCGCCCACCCTACTCCCTGGGCAGGAGGAGTTAGAGTTTGCCATCATGCGGATAGAAGCCCTGAAGCTGGCCAGGCAGATCGCCCTGGCTTCCCGCAGCCGCCAGGACGCCAAGGTACCCGTTTGCCACTGCAGTGCGCTGCCTCCCAGGAATGCTGTGTGCCATGGGGTTCCAGGGCTGCTTCGCTAACCCTTGGCCGGGCAACCATTGTGGATGTCCCATGAAGTGTGATTTCCTTAAAGCTGAAAAGTAACTCTTCCACAAACACACCGAACACATGCGTAAGAATGAAAAGCCCAGCAGGTAAAAGAGAGTAACCAAAGTCAAGGTAGAGCGCAGGGGTTAGAGAAAGCTTGGAGTAAGGTAGCAGACAGGTTAGGTGTAAAACACGTTAATACTGGTTCATCAGGACAGAAAAAATTGGGGTTACCTTTCTTTCCTACAGATACCCTCTCTATGAAACAGAAGTAATTTGCAACCTTTTGGTTTTCTAGAAGTTTCCATTGAAGTTTACTGAGGGTCAGTTGTAAGTAGGAAATGAAAACAAGACGTTGCATGAAGCTCTAGACCAGGATAAAGAGCCCAGAGTAAACATTTCAGCTTCGCAGGGCACGTGGTCGCTGTCACAGCTGCCCGCTGTCACTGTGGGCCAGCATAGCCTCAAACAGTATGCAGACAAGTGGCTTGTTCAGGAAAATGTGATTTTTTTTTTTTTTAACTTCATAGAAGGGTTACTATTTGGTGGGCAGCCCCGAGTGTGCCTTTTGAGTGGATCATGTCATTTGTTCAGAGGTCTTTCCACTTGGCCACCAGGCTGTCATCTTAACAAGGCTTCCAGTGAGCTGTGGCCTCAATCCCACTTCCCAGCTCCCAACTAGGTGTGTCAGGCCAGGACTGGACCCTCCTTGTGTTCTGTGGCTTCAGCCCTGAGTGAGTTAGTGAAGCTTGTTGAGCCTCAGTTTTTCTGTCTCTGAGATGGGGCTCATCAGAGTGAGTGTGCTGTGGCTGTGAGGACCACACGTGTGGACAGTAAGTAGCCTCGTGCTTGGCACCCCTGGCACATCCTTGCATGCAGTAACAGAAAGGTGCTGTTGGCCAGCACTGTACTTTGCTTAAGGAGCAGTTGTTGGCGGCATTTCTCGTGGGGAGCAGAGCTGAGTCTTATTTTATTTTATAGACTGGGAAACGGAGATCATGACAGTGGTTTAGCAGCCTGTAGGGACTCGAACTGGGTCACCAGTAAATCCTGCCTATCCGCCTCACGTCATAGGTCACCTACCGAGGAGTCCCCAGCTGCAGCTTAGGAACAGGCCTCCCAGCTCCATCCCAAGGGCACTCCTGTGTGATCTCCCTGGCTTTAGCCCAAAGGAAGGCCTCTGCTGGACACCGTGTGGTCATACTTTGGGTGTCATGCAGGGCAGGGGTGGTAATGTAAACACAAATCAGAGATGCCTTTGTTCTTGATGCCGAACCTGAACTTGGGTTGAATTTACATGAAAGGGAGATTTTTAGGGAACACCAAGCCCTGAAAACTTGAATTTATTTCTCGAATCTTGCAGAACAGCTTAGAAACAGAGTAAGTTGCCTAAAGTCTGACCACTATAATTATAGCTCAGTCTTGTCTTGGAGAAGGTTGAAGTAGAATTGAATGTCTTCTGAGAAGTGGTTTAGATAGAGTATGGAGACCCTCAGGGGGCCAGGGTACCCTTTCTCTTCCTGAAAGTCCCAGAGACAGTTCCATCAGTGACAGCCTATTCCCAGACCACGTGTCCCAGTTTTGGTTTAGAGAGTAACTCCACACAGATCCATGGAGTCTGGGCTGAAAGGAGACCTGGCCACTTGCTGACATCTTCAGAAGTTCATGCTGGGGGAATGGTCCAACACAGACCTGTCTTGGCATGGAGAGAACATTTTACTATAGTGACTTGTATCACTTTTGGAAACTACTGGCAATGAAAGCCCATGAAAAATAGACGCCTTGGCTGTAGCCAGCCAGCCTCGGGGGGCTCTGTTGACCTTGGTCTGTTGATCTTGGTGCATGGTGGCCCTCCTGTGGGGTTCTTTCTCATGTACATGCTCGGTGGCCCCTCTCAGCATCAGAAACAGTTATATCCAGACAGAAAGCAGTGGTTATGGGTCCTGTTTGCCGCATCTCAGTCGCAGGTACTAGAGCCCCATCTTCCTGGCAGCCTTGTCTTAAGCCATGGCTCACACAAAAATGAAATCACTTGGAAGAATATCATTTTGAGGGGATGAAAAATCATCAGGAAATGGGGGCAAAGGGGTGTTAGTTATTCCTGGGGCAGCTTTGAGATAGACAGACCTAGCCCACACCCTGAAGAGCTGTAGTGAGGAGCTCTCTGACTGGTCAGAATCTGTTAGAAATAGGAGAAAGTCCCAAGGGACCGGGGTGTCGGGCTGTGGCGTCCTTATTACTCTTCTGCACTTACCTCTGGTGGGATTCATGTGACTCCTCAGGAAGCAAGCCTGAGCAGGCCCTCTGAATACACAGTGCAGCCGCCCCATGTCCCACACTCAACCAGGCTGTCCTGTCTTTGTGGCATTCTGAAAACAGTCTCTTAAGATGAGTGACAGAGGACTAGCTTGAGGGCTTCAGTTTGCTCCTTGGCTTGGTGCCTGGAGCCTGTGTCTTACAGATGGGAGGCCAAGTCTTGACTTGGGCAGCACAGCTGGCTGGTGCCTGGTGTTTCCATGGTGGGACAGGTGTGGAGCTGGTGCCTTCCTAGGCTTGGGAACCACCTGCTGTCAGATATAGATGGGGCAGCATCTGGCTAAGGTCCCTCTCCTATTTGGTTAGTGCCATGTGCTCCAGATACCCAAGATCCCCCAGCCCACGCTATAAGCCTTAGCCTAGTGTTCTTGGTCCTTGGCCTCACCTGTCATGGGCCTTCCCCGTGATTCCTCCACAGCCTCAGATGTGCACTTCTACGCTTCACTTCTGACTGCTCTGGGGACAGTGATGGTGATGCCCTGCCCCTCCCCCCAAGGCCTGGCAACAAGGAAGGGTCAGTGTAACAGGGATTCTAGCTGCAAGGCCAACAGGACTCCAAGCACATGGCCCAAGGGTCTGAGAGAGAGACGGTGTCCTGTGGATTTTCTCCAATGCCCAGGGCTTAGGGAAAGGTAGAGGATGAAGCTTTGGCAGAAGTCTGTGCCTTTGGGGTTGTGGTCATTTTTCATTTTAGTAAATACGATTCTAGTGACTTTTTTGTTTTGTTTTGTTTTGTTTTGTTTTGTTTTGTTTGAGACAGGGTCTCCCTGTAGCCACAGCTGGCCTGGAACTCACTCTGTAGACCTGGCTGGCCTTGAACTCACAGAGATCCGCCTGTCTCTGCTGGGATTAAAGGCATGCGCCACCACACCCGGCCTCTAGTGACATTTTTGGCCTGGGTGAAGTAGCAGGGCTGGGACTATGTGAGAGAAATAAAGCTTGACTTAAAAATAACTGATCTTAAAATGTTAGTGGGAGACAACCCTTTTAATTTTACTTGAAATTCACTGGTTGTAGGAAGAGCCAGGCTCTGAATCCTGAACTTCGTTAATAAACACTCAGATACTTGATAACAGTGATCTAAGTGGGTCTCAAAGCCATTTGTTCCCTTATTGAAAACTGCAGGTGGCTGTTATGAAGTGTGAGGGAATCACTCTATAGTGTCAGGTCTCTTTGCATCTTACAAAACTCTGTTTATCAATTTTTTTCATGTCTTTCCTTGTTTCACAAAGGACTTTAGGCAGCTTAAACAATCTCTCTTTCCTCATTGGTCTTATTTAGCTCCTCCCCAGTGTGATAAAAGTCAGTTTTCATTATTAAATTCATTTTCTCAGGTCAGGCCTGATGGCACACACCTTTAACCCCAGCACTCGGGAGACAGAGTCAGGTGGATTTCTGTGGGATCAATACTAGTCTGGTCTACATAGGGAGTTCAGGCCAGCCGGGGCTACTGGGAGACTCTGTCTCAAACATTTTAAGTCCTCTCCCGAATTCTGTGTTCATAAGCTTTTCTAAATACAATGTGTGGTGATTTCTGGCTGTAGTTTTCCAGTTACTTCTGAGATGGTTCCTTTAAGACAATTAGAACTATATAAACCATTTTGAAGAGTGAGCCTGCTATGCAGTCTGCTCTGACTCCTTCTACTGAGGGGATCCCATGGGCTGCTGCCCTGTACTCTAGTCAGACCTCTTCAGGACCAGAAGCTGAGAAGTCTTGGTGCTCCATCTGATGTGTGTAGGCATCTCTGATTGACCAGGTAGTGTGCTCCTGCTTGTAACAGCCCATCATGTGCTGCTACTTGAAGGTGATCCCAGGGTCTTTAGGCCAGGCAGGGACAGTAAGATTCAGGTGACATATAAGTGAGCCAAAGGTCTTGAGGCTAGGCAGGGAAAATGAGCTGGAGGTGGCTTTCTTTCAGGACAACTAAACTCTATCGTGCACTTTGCATGTACACACTAATTGCCCCTAACTTGTCGACTCCAGTCCTATCCATTATACTTCCACCTGTATTTTCGAAGCTGCTTCCCTTTCCCAGGTCCTTGGTCCCGGTGCTGTAGTGAAATACAGGCTGCCTGCTCCTGTGGTTATGAGCATTCTGGCCACGGGCCTTTAGCTCCGCCCTTTTCTGTGTCAACGAAGCTTTTGTCTTATCCGTGCATCCATCCATCTTCGCCCTCCCCCCCTTCTACAACATGACGTGCTCAGTTTGTTCTCCTAATTCCTCAAGGATACCGAAGTCCCACCCTGCCCATCAGGCCACCATTACCTCACATTGCAGCATTGACTTGGACTCTTAACTAGAGCCGAAGCCACCCTGGCAGCCGTAACAGCACCATGAGGTTAATGCATAGGACTGAGGGTGGCTGATTCGATGTTTCTGTTGCTGTGGAAATAGGCTGACAAGAGAAGCCTGGCCATGCTAGTTGACGATGCTCCTAACACCGCGTTTCAACTGTGTTGCAAGTTGCTGAGAGTTCTGTGTAAAGGGAGGATAGCCACAGACCCCTCCTTGCTCGTCCTAGGCTGGTGGCTGTCCCCAACAGAAGGTGAAAAAGCCTCAAGCCAGTATCAGTAGGGTGGCGTGGGGGGCATCGGCTTCATCAGCAAATGTCGATGTTGCCGTTGAGCCCCAGCTCTCCCCTTCCCTATCTCATAACAGACCTGACGGCAACGTACTCTTATATCCAGAAACTTCAGCTGTCAGAGCCAACAGCGCCAACAATAGTTTTGTGCAAATCACATCCTTTCAAACTGAACTTCATGAGTGCAACCAAATTGAAATGTGTCCATTCATACAGAAACTGATCTAATCTTCAGCTGTTCAGAACTAGGCGGCGTAGAATAGCATCCAGTATCATCCCCAGCAAGACGCTATTCTGAAAGTGGAGCCAGCTGAATAATATGACTGGTGCTCTCGCATCGTGCCTGGCTGGCCCCGTCTGATAAATGGCAGCGATAAGCAGGCCCCAGACATGCGCCCCCCCCAGGACTCTTAAGATGCCAAGGCTGTTGTCATGGGTCCCTTTGTGTGCCTGCACAGGTGCAGTGTGAGGGCTTTGTGTCCCCTGGACCCGCAATTCCCCATTCATGAGTCTCTGCATTTTCTCATACTTTTGGTGTCCTTTGTTTCAAAACCATGCAACAGAGTGAATGAATGTAGTTCATGAGGCAGTGAATGTGGTCCTCTCTGTCATAAAATCCATGGTAACACTCTCTTCTCTCTCTCTCTCTCTCTCTCACTCTCTTTCTCTCTCTCTTTCTCTCTCAAAAACATTCCACAGAGAGAAGCTGCTCTCCCTCCAGATGTCTCTGTCTCCAAAACTGCCTTGTACTCCCGCATCGGGCCCACAGAGGTGGAGAAACCTGCAGGCCTTCTATTCCAGCAGCCTGATTTGGACTCTGCACTCCAAGTCGCCAGAGCAGAGGTACGGGGGTGGGGGCGGGGGGGGGTGCGGCATGGTGTCCGGAAGGGCCATGCTCCTGTGCCAGGACAGGATCTGGGGCTTCCAGTTGTCAATAACCAACCATATTTACCCACAAAGCTGGTGTGGAGACAGACTGTCCTCTGCACAGTGTAGGCTAGGCAGGTGGTACAGCACAGGTTCTGGTGTTACCAAATCAATGGCATAGCTGATTGATTATAGGAGGATCTTGTCTCCGCTGCTCCCTGGTGGGCTTCAGAAAGTCAGGCTGTATCGTCTTTCTCCTTTTCGAGGAAGGTCTCTGAATGGAATCATGGCTTCGTGGGAAGTTTCTGTCCCATGTGTATGTGCTGTCTCCTGGATGTGCTCAAAACTGAATGTACTCATCTGGGGTCCACCTTTTTCTTCTTCCTGACCCTAGGTTATCACCAAGGAGAGAGAAGTCTCAGAGTGGAGGGACAAATATGAAGAAAGCAGGCGGGAAGTGATGGAGATGAGGTCAGTGTGGTGCCCAGTCCGCCCCGTGGCAGCGGCACTGGCCTGTGGGTGGACAGCAGTTGCTGCTTTACAAGTTTTTTTAGACAAGGTTCATATTTTTATAGGAGTTTTTTAAAGGCTTTTTAAAGGTTTATTTCTTTATTATTTATTTTGGTGTTTTTGAGACAGGCTCTCCCTGTAGCCTCAGCTGGCCTGGAACTGGCTATATAGACCAGGCTGGCCTTGAACTCACAAGAGATCCTCCTGCCTCTGCCTCCTGAGTGCTGGGATTAAAGGTGTACGCCACCACGCCCAGCTAAACATTTATTTTTAACTATGTGTCTGTGTGTATGTCTGTTGTAGAAATGTGCACATGAGTGCAGGTGTCTGCAGGTCCCCTTGGAGCTGGAGTTTGTGAGCCCCTCAGTATAGGTGCTGGGAACTGAACTCGGGTCCTTTGCAAGGGCAACAGATGCCCTTGACTACTGAACAATCTCTCCAGCCTCAACAAGAGTGATTTTAATACATCACTGTTACTCAAAGTCTGTACATGTTGTTAAAGAATCCAATCAGAAAAGTGTGTAGACAATGAAAGATCTTCTCCCCACCAGCTTCCAGTTCCATAATCCAGCTCATGCTTGAAAGACTTATTTCCTTTTGTTAAATATTATAGTAGAAATACAGTAGCCACCATGTAGCCTGCAGCGTAGTGGTTGGAGTGGTAAGGGCTTCCTTACAGTCCACTGCGTTCCTGTCTCTGGAGCATTTCTAGCAAAGTGCTTAGATAATCATAGCCCCTGTTTTCTAGCCACTGTAGTATCTTCCTGAATGGAGCTGCTGCCTGCCCAGTCACTGGGCAGCACAGGTGAATCCCTGCATCTCCCGACAGAAGATCGCCCTTAGAGAGAAGGAGCTGTTTGGCACCTTACTGTTTCCATTTGGGGCATCTGTGAGGCAGATTGGGTGTTTTTTATGGCTCCTGTTTATTTTGACTCTCCAGCAAGTGCTCCTGCAGGCCCGTCCATTGCTTCAAAAATTCAAGGGGTGATGCCAGTAAGATGGTTCAGAGTGTAAAGGCCCTTGACATGTGAGCCTGACGGCTTCATCCCTGGATCCCAGATAAAGGAGGGGGAGGAAGAGAAAACCAAGTCCACAGACTTGTCTTCTGCCCATACACATACATTAGCTACACAAACACACACACGGAAAAAGAATAGTATTTTTAATTAAGGGGCTGAAGAGATGGCTCAGCAGGTAAGAACACTGGCTGCCCTTGCAGAGGACCCAGGCTCAAATCCCAGCACCCACATGGTGGCTAACAACTGTCCATAACTCCAGTTCCAGGGGATCTAATCCCCTCTTCTGACCTCCATGGGGATTGCATAACACCATGAACTTACATATATGCAAGGCAAAATGCTCATGTATATAAAATTAAAATTAAAATAAATACATAAAATTTTAATGAAAAATGCAAGAGAGGACAAAGTGGTCTTGGACTTTGAGGACCATCTCCTTCAACAGAGACAGGTTCATGGTCGCTGAAGCTTTGGAAGAAGATACAGCAAGACGTTTAGGGAACTCTAAAGAGAAATCAAGGAAAGTTTCCTGGAGAAGAGAGTATTTTAATTAGACCTTAGAAGTAGATTCTGAGTGGTAGAAACAGCAGAGAATAAACAACCTGAGGAAAGACATGGAAGGGCGAAAGCTCAGAGCAAAGATCCTTTCTGTCTGTGTTGAGCCGTCGTGTCCGTGAGCTGGCTGGAAGGTAGTGAGCTTGTAAGGAAGATGATGGCCAGTGTTTAAGGTCAGCCATTGGGGGAAGGTCTGGCCTTGTGTTTCACAAAGCAGACTTGGGGGGGGGGGGATATTGCAGGGTTTGAACAGTGTGTTGGGAGTTGTGTGCCAGGAAAATGAACCTATTGCTGAGCCCAGGGAGAGTATAAAGGGCAGAGGTGCCCTGCAAGTGTGAGCCCAGCGCCGACTAGGCAGATCTGTCTGTTGTTCACTGGCCGTACTGTGCAGTTATGTGGACTGAGGTCAAACACCATCCCATTATCATGGTCCAACGTGCCTTTCCCTTTCTTCCAGGAAAATTGTAGCTGAGTATGAGGAGACCATCGCACAGATGATAGGTGGGTGTCAGGCCTGGGGTGCTCAGGCCCAGTGGGGGAGTAGTGCTTGGATTGGGGTTGCGGGTAGAAGCTCAGACCCAGCTCCCCCAAGAGTAGGAAGTTCTTGGGAGGGACCTGGGCAGGTCCAGTCATGGTGCTGTCCTGAAGACACTTGCCAGAGTGTGGGTTACATTACTCCATGTCTCCATAGCCACCATTTGATCCAGCCAGGGGCTATACACTGTGTTTGGAAAGAATTGGGGTTGGCTGCTGGGGTGCATGCGGGCTTTTGCTTTTGCTTGAAGAACATAAGATTAATGCCTCTAAACCCTAATTTAGTTTAAAGTCAAGTGACTAGGTTCTCCACAACTTTAACATGTGTCTAGGATGGTGGAACCTGTGTCAGTTCTCTACCAGGTAACCTTTCTCTCGTGGCTGACAGACCCTGTTAGCCAGCCCCAGCATTCTTCTTCCCTGAGATCAGACACTCTCTCAGAATCCATCAGAACACTGAGTCCCTGGCAGCCAGGTCTGACAGATTGCTTCAGCCTGCAATGAAAGAAGTTAAAAAGCCACATGCAACTGGCCCTTGTTCATGCCTTCCTTTCCTTCCTTCCTTCCTGTCAAAAATAGGAAACAATCCTGGAAAAACTCCAAGCCCAAGTTTTTCTAATAATAGATTTGGAAGAGGGGCCTTTATATTTATTTATGTGCCTGGCTGTCTATTTATTTGCTTAAGTTCATTCATGATGATGCGTTTTTTAAAAAAATCTTTGTCCCCTAAAGATTGTAAACTCTGCAGATCACTGCAAACCAAGTTTGTGCATTCAGGCCAGACACTGTGCTAGCACAGCAGTCCTCTGAAATATTTGGCTTTATGAGACCTGGCCCACATGTAGCTTATCCCAAGATAAGCAGCACAGTAGCCTTCGGGGTAGTGAAAGGGCCAACGGTTGAGTGCCTTGAACTTTTCCACAGTGTTCATTGTGGCTTATGATAATTGAGGCCAATTAAGGTTCCTGAGACAGATTCAGCCATGTTGATATCATGGCAGATGCTTCCCAACAGAATAAAAAATATTGTGTTGCTATAAGAAGTTATGGGCTGGAGAGATGGCTCAGCAGTTAAGAGCACTAGCTGCTCTTGGCAGAGGACCCAGGTTCAAATCCCAGCACCACATGGCATCTAACAACCATGTGTAACTCCAGTTCATCTTCTTCTGACCTCAAGTACAACACAGCATGGGTAAACTGACACACATGCAGGCAATACACTCATACACATAAAATAAAAACAAGTATTTTTTTTTTTTAATGATGGGCACATGGATAAGATTAAGAACAACCAGTGAAGATGAAGAATTTATCTGGTCAGTGTCTAGAAGGGCTAGCCTGACCTCCAGCCCCTGGGCGTCTTGGGATGTGAGTGTCCTGGAGACCTCTGCTGGTTCAGGTCTCTGTCATTCTCCTGCATTGGTGCCCTTGGTGATGACACTGGCAGCTGCGGAAACGAGATTGAAGGACCTTGCTTTAGTCCCTGAGGGAAGGCTGCCCACAGCTAGCTTGTAGCACACAGATGGGGACTTTCAGAGACCCCTCAGGTTAACTGCAGGTGACAGCAGAGGAGTGGGTTTGGTGTGTTTCTCACTTGTACTCAGCATTTTCCTGTTCTTGGAAGTAGCCCAGGATGCCTCTGTAGAGACCCCTTCAGCACCACCCCCCCAGCAGTATTACTCGGATAACGCCCCCACTTTGTGTTTGGTCTCTAGCCTCATCTGCTTTTCCAGAGCATCTCTAGTCCTCAGGCATGGTGTCTGTGGCTGTCATCCTTCGGGGGCTATGGAAGGGCACTGTCTAAAGCCACCGTACATTTCAGGGCCCTGGTAGACAGCCTGAGGCATGACTGTGTGTAAGGGGACCCGACTTCCTTCCAGGAAAGTGTCGAATCTCCTCCCATCTAGAGTCAAGCTCGTAGGCTCATCTGGATTACTTATTTTCACTCCACTCACCTGGCTGGGCATACCTGAGCTTGGCAGCTCGGCGCCTGAGGGAAATGGAGACGTCTTTTGAAGCAGAGCCTGGTTCACTTGAACCATGCTAGCTCTTTCTCTCCCGCAGTGTCTGAATGCCCCCCCGTGCATTGACCCTTCTCCCCAAATCCCTCTAAAGAACGTGTGTCTTACTAAAACTCAGTACTGGCTATTTGGAATTTAGAACAAAGAGCGGCTTCTGTGCTTCTCAATTCCAAATTGTTGCAAGTGTTTTTTTTTTTTCTGCGCTTTCTTAACAACTGCCCTGATTATCTGTTTTGCTTCCATTTTCTGTTGCTTCTTGCCCATTGCTTGCAAAACAAACAGGCAAGCCTGGTAAGTAACCGCTTCCCCATTTACACCTACCCATTGCAGCACTTTTGCTTGTGTTTTGTTTTATGCTTTTGTTATCTTTTGCTTTTGTGTGCTTGCTGCATTCCCCACACAATGTAATAACGTTTTGCCTGCTAAAGCCAGAGAGCCTGTCAAGGGTATTTATTGTTCTGCTACTGTGTCTTTAGGCTAAGGCTGAGTTCCTGATTTGAAGAGCCTAACTTCATTGGTCATGTATAAAAAGATTGGTGCGGCATTCGCTCTCCTGGGCATCGGGTGATTCTGTTCTTAAAAGAGAGGAAAGAAAGCTGGGGATAAGCCATGTCTTAGATCCAGGAAATCAGATGGACTCTGTTTGATAAATGGCTCCTTCAACCCATCTGGTGCAATGTATATGTGACTGAAGATCAGCCCAGAATGGACATTTGTGTGGCACTCTGGGAGTAAAGGAAATGGCTAAAAGTCAAGAAATAAAAACAATCATTGGTTACTACTGAACACAGCAACAACACCCTTTCTTTTAGGGGCGTAGTATAGCAAGGAGATTGCTGGGCATTCTGTTCCCTGTGTTAAATAAAAAGCCAGCCCTTTACAAGTCACTGCGACACACTGTCCTACCCAGTCAGGGGTGACAGCCCATTAAGGACTCCTGTGGACATGGATGCTGTTTATTGGGTCACTGGTACCAGATTCTTCCTGGTGCTGAGGGCTTTGCATTCATTCTCTCCTTTAATCTCCCCCAAATGCTGTGACATAGAAACCCTGCTATCCCCTAGTTCTAGAGAGGAGCTGAGACTCGGCCTTCAGAAGCCTGGCCCAAGGTCACACAGCTGGGAAGTGTCAGAGGTGGGATTTGAATCTGGGCTGTGAGACTCCAGAGCCACTCAGTGCCCTAGATGGCTTCTGGCTCTGGCTGGGAATGCTACGAGCCTGGGATCGTAGAGGCAGGGAGGAGGGGTACCAGGCATCTCCCCAACCTGTGGTTCTCTGGGCAGGGCCCTGGACCAGTGGCATCAGTATCTCTAGGACACCTTAAACTGCTGTGGATTTCCCAGACCCACCCAAACCTGCTGGGTCAGAAAGTGGAATGGACACACATCTGTTATACAGCCTTCCAGCTGATTTGAACAAATGCTCATATCTGACAGCCACCTTGATTTAGAACTGAGGCTTTGGGACCCCAAAAGGTCAGGACCTCTGAGTATATTTATATCAGGCTTGGAGCTTTTTAAAGGAAGGATGTGGCCCTACCATACCACACAGCAAGAATTTGCCTCATTCAAATCAAGACTCTGCAAGATGCTAGTCTATTTGAAAGCAGAGGCAAAAGAGCCCAAAGCAGATTCCTGCCATAGGAGTTATAGCTTTCCAGGTCATCACAGGAGCCCCATGTAGAATGTGGTCATGACTGTGATTTTGTCTTTCAGTCTGGACCTGGGCTGTGGTGCTTCCTCAGTGAACAAGTGACTTAGCTGTTCAAACCCTGTTTTTCACCTTCTGTAAAATGGGCACAAGAAGACCTCCTGCTTCAGTGGGAGGCATCCTTTACGCACTGCATAGATATTTGGCAGCATCACTTGTAGGGAGCTGTTCTGTATAACTAGGGCCAAGCAGTGACCCAAAGGGACCCAGTGTCTGCACTTGAGCAGAGTGCCCTGGTCACTTAGCGACTATGTTGTTTCCCTCACTGTTGTGTTCAAACACCCAAGAGAAACAACCAGAGTTGTTTGTTGGTTTGCTTGTTTTGCTCTCAGTTTAGAGCACGCAGTCCATTGTGGCAGTGAAAGCATGGTGGAGGGGAGCAGCTTATACTTTGGCAGCCAGGAAGCAGAGAAAAGAGATACAGAAAGAAGCTAGGGCAAGATATGGCTTTGAAGGACAGTGCCCCCAGTGACCAGGCCCCGCCTCCCACCTTGTGCCACTGTTCAATAATGCCCTTATACTGTGAATCTATTGGTTAGGTCCCAGCCCTCGTGAGCTAATTGTCCTTGGAGATGTTTTCACAGGCACACTCAGCAGTGTGCTGTAGTAATCTAGGCATTTCTCAGACCAGTCAGCTTGATAACTTCTCCCACCAGAACCAGAACCAGAACCCACAGCTGGCCTGGCGGCCACACATGCACACACAGGAATGTTCTTTTGGGTGTCTGATGGGAAGGGCTAGGGAGTGGACAGATGGCCCCATTGCACTTTATGCTGGCAGCTGCTTTTGCTATCACTGTTGCCAGTTCCAGATGTGATCTCCCCAACAGCAGCCAGTCCTAGGCATCGGGTAGTACCCTCCCCATGACCTGGGGCTGATACAAAGACAGGTCTGCTGAGTCTCTTGCTCCCCGGCCCCCAAGAGCCGGGCAGGGTTTGTTTCTTCTGTCACTGAGAAAGTGAAGGGACCTTGTCCACTCCATCAGCACTTAGGCTGCAGGGTACTGCATAGACCAGGAGCATCCGAGATCGGAGATTAGTGTGGGGATGGCTGGGAGCCCAAGAGATGGGCTGGAGAACAGGGATGTTGCTCAAACCAGTACCAGCACTCCAAACTGGGCCCAGATGGATCTCCCTTCCCGCACTGAGAAGTTAACTTTGAAGATACATCTGCTTGCTTGGAGTTTGAGCCTTTCTACAGCCAAAAAGTTATTGCTGCTGTAAAACAGAATTTGAGAGCTTTGGTTTGCTGTGATGTTGTAGGGATGGAGAAACCCTCTGTCTGTCTTGATAACATTTAGGAAGAGTCACCCCTAGAGTCCAGGCCACACCACCCTTTCTTCCCTAGTGGATCTGCCTGGTGCAGGAAAAGTAGGCTCATTGGGTCCCCAGGGGAGATTTTCAAGGGGCTGCAGGTTGAAGAGTAATGATTAATTTCTACCCCAGGTCATACTGTGTGGGTCTGTGGATTTTGTCCTCTGGGAGGGGCTGCCCCAGAGACCTTGTTTGGGTTCAGTGGGACCCACTGTAGACCCCCTTACTGTTTCTCTGCCAGAGGATGAACGGAGAGAGAAGTCAGTCTCCCACCAAACCGTGCAGCAGCTGGTCCTGGAGAAGGAGCAAGCCCTGGCGGACCTGAACTCGGTGGAGAAGTCTCTGGCTGACCTCTTCAGGAGGTACGAGAAGATGAAGGAGGTCCTGGAAGGCTTCCGAAAGGTGCGTCTACAGAGCGGGAGTCCGGGCGGGCTGGGAAAGTGGCCCCAACGGTGTGTGTGTGTGGGGGGGGCTCCTGGAAGTCCACCCTGAGCTGATGTGAGGAGGGGTTCTTCAGAGGCTGGGGGAGTCAGGTGTGGCCATCTGGGGGGCTCTGCTGCACTCACGGGTATTTATTTTCGAGGTCTGACCCCTGACTCTGTCGTGTCAGAATGAAGAAGTGCTCAAGAAGTGTGCTCAGGAGTACCTGACCCGAGTGAAGAAAGAGGAGCAGCGGTACCAGGCCCTGAAGGTGCACGCCGAGGAGAAACTGGACAGGTAACGCAGCCTCTGCCTGGGACCGAGGCATGGCTTGGAAAGGGAAGCTTGTCCTTCTCACTCGGGCCAAGGTCACATTCAACCACCATCCACTGAAGAAAGTGAAGGATTATGCTGTAGTGTCCAGGACACCCCAACCCTGTTGACATTGTGACAGTTAGAGATCTATTCTCTGGGGTTCCTGAGTTCAGGTACCTCTCTCCGTTCAGAGGTGGGAGACGGGTGTATCCATGGTGATCCAGCATCTACGGTGAAGAGTGGTAATTTCTGATCCCCTTATTCCAACAGAGCTAATGCCGAGATTGCCCAGGTTCGAGGCAAGGCCCAGCAGGAGCAGGCAGCCTACCAGGCCAGCCTACGGAAAGAGCAGCTTCGAGTGGATGCTCTGGAAAGAACGCTGGAGCAGAAGGTAAGACGGGACGGTGAGGGCTGGGCACTCCTCAGTAATGGAGGCTGAGAGGGGGACTCCAGGGCAGAGCCACACCCATATCTCCTTCCAGTAGGTCCAGTTTTTCCTGTCTTTCCTGGAGGCCTACGTGATGTTTATTTCCATTTTTCATTCCTTTACAACATCCTGTATTTGTTAAGTACCAATCATATGCCAGGCATAGTCTTTGAACCTCTGCGTCCGGGGTGCTTACTGGAGAGTGGACGGGGCACCCATCATTTCCCATCAGAGGATGGGTAGTGTTGGGCCAGATGCAGTCCAGAGCCCCCTCATGACCATTGAGAGAACCTCCTGAGGTCACTCGGCCTGTGGCTAGCCTAGGGAGTCTAGAACTGTGAGTGGGGGTGGCTTCCCCTGGCTGGCCATACAGCCCGCTGCCTACAACAACAGCACTCCTCAGACATTCGGAGCCTTGATGGGGACTTGTGGGGGAACCTTGGTAATCCGGTAAAGCAACTAGAGTCAGTGGGGCTTTCCAAAGGCTCTCCACCATCCCAGACACACTCTGACGTTCTGGTGTGGTCCAGAGGGGGCAGGGTAACCTCTGTCCTGGCAGGCGCAGGCTGACTCCCTGTAGATCCTGTCAGCTTCTCCGTGTCTCCATGCATCTTCTGCTGAGCCTTGCACTTTGCCTTGCTTCCTAGGTTCCTTTTAACCCTGAAGATGTTTTAGATGAATGAATTTTCCTGATATTCATGTGTGGCACTAATCCCTACCCTACTTCCTCTGGAAAATCATATTTCTTCTGAAGTTAAATAAGGGTAACCAGCTACCAGGCACTTTAATACCAGAATTGCATTTACAAAAGAGCTAGACTGTTCCAAATATGCCAGCTACATTCGGCCACCTTTGTTTTGTGGGCTCTGCTGATTGTTCATAACTGTCCCCATAGAGAAGAGACACAGAGCTGCAAACCCAAACATTTGTTCACTCATTGCTAATTATAGAGCATCACCATGGGGTTACTGTCGAGTCTGTTTACATGTTTATAGAAGTGGAATGCTCCATTAAAATAAAGACCACATTCTCCTGTCATTTTGGGTGTCGGGCAGTGTTTGCACTCAAGAAATGTAGCAGCCCATTTGAGACTGGGATTAAATTGCATCCTAGCTTTAATTTGTGAAGCAGGAATAGGGACCATGGATGTTTCCAAGTCCCTTGGCCCATTCAGAACATTCCCTTTGCAAGTGAAGGTGATACTGTGTGTGCTGGCAGGTTAAATTACACAGGTGAAAATAAATTGGATCGTAAAGTTGTGGATAATAGGAAAGATCAAAATGTATCTGCAAACATAATTTCATTTCGAATTAAACCACCAGGGGAATTAATCATGTGTGTGTTCACCCCTGAAGGACCTTAAGTGACAGGGAAGGAAAAGGGCTTGATTTAAAGATTCAGAAGCACAGTTCACCAAGGGTGGGTCCCGTCTCTCATCTCACAGTAAGCTGACTCTGATTGGGTGTGCTCAGCGATGGCTGAGGCTGCTGGGCTAGAGCTCAGGGACCCTCCAAACCTCCATCTCCACAAGTCTGTTATGCTTCAACCATGAGTTGATGCAAATTAAGTTTAGTAGTCATGAGAACAAAGCTGGGTTGTTGTCAGGACAACTTGGATTTGTGCTGCAGGCTGGCCAAGCATCTCTGCCTGGCTGTGCTGTCTTTTAAAATAATTATTATTATATTATTATTATTATTATTATTATTATTAAGTTTATGTTTGTGTGTGTACTACCTACATGTATGTAAGTGCACTCATATCGTGTAATGCCCAAGAAAGACAAGAGGGCATCAGATCCCCTGGAACTGGAGTTATCAACAGTTGTAGCCACTATGTGGGTGCTGGAATTTGAACTCAGGTCTTCTGCAAGAACAGCCCATTCTCTTAACTACTGAACCATCTCTCCAGCCCCTCATTTTTTAGTTTTTAAAAAACTATTTTGTGTGTGTGTGTGTGTGTGTGTGTGTGTTTTGCCTGCTTGTATGTAAGTGAACCTGCATCATGCAGTGCCCATAGAAGTCAGAAGCAGACATCAGATCCCTTGGAACTGGAGTTATGGATGGCTATTAGCCACCATGTGGGTGCTGGGACTTGAACCTGGGTCCTCTGCAAGAGCAGCCAGTGCTCTTCACTGCTGAGCCATCTCTCCAGACCCCTGGCTGTGTGATCTTATTTATAACACTTGTTGTAGTTTGTCTTCCATTGCTGTGACAAAACACTCTGACCGACACCAACTTGGGGAGGAAAGGGTTTATTCAGCTTACATCTCCTGGGTCACAGTTAATCACTCAGGGAGCCCAAGGTAAGAACTCAGGGCAGGAACCTGGAGGCAGGAGCTGAAGCACAGGCCATGGAGGAATACTGTCCACTGGCTTGCTCCTGGCTTGCTCTCTGGCTCATGCCCAGCCTGCCTTCTTATACTGTCACTGCTCAACAATCAAGACAATACACCACAGATGTGGCCACAGGCCAATCCAATGGAGCAAATTCCCCAATTGAGGCTCCCTCAACCCAGGTGTGTCAAGTTGACACTAAAGCTATCCAGCACAATTGACCCCTTGTCAACTTGACACACAAAACACATCACTATTAAACCACCACCTTTCCAGTTCTTATCCCCAAAATATGATGTTAACATGAATCACAACCTAAGACAGTACAACCTCAAAAGCCTCACAGTCCTTAAAATGTCCAAACACTTAAAAGTCCAGTCTATTAAAAGTCTCCTAACTGTGGGCTGCTGCAAAATCCAAAACAAGTACTGTCTTATTTCAAAGGGAAGAATCAGGCACTCTCAAACAAAACCTAAGTCCAGCAAGTAGCTCAAGGCTGGACACCTGGGATCCACTCACGATCTTCTGGGCTCCAAAGGGTCTCGGCAGCTCTCTCTCTCCGACTCTGCCGTCCGTGGCACACTCATCTCGCAGGCCCAGGCCAACTCCATTCTACACCTACCGCTGCTCTTGGTGGTCGTCCCAGGGTACCGGCATCTCCAAAAAGCTGGGGTCGCTACTGAAACTGAGGCAGCACCTTCACCAATAGTCGTCTTCTGACCTCTCCTGGTGCAAAGCCTCAGCTTCTCTCCATGACCCCTGCAATCTTGGGGTCTTCACAGCAACCGAGGTGCACTTCCACCAATGGTCTTTCCTGACCTCTCACAGTGCCAAGCCTCGGCTGCTCTCTGTGACCCCCTCAAATTTCAACACCGGAACCATATAGGAGACTCTTACACGTTACCAAGTCCGGCTTCTGGCTCGAGATGGAGGCTCAGGCCCTTTCTGGGTCACAGCTTCTGTGTGCTGACCTTGAAGATATTCTCCCCAGAAGATTTCACCTCAGTGATGCTGGTCTCTTGTTACTTACAGCTGATTTTTCAGCCCCAGCTAACCAGCATCAATTGCCCCAGTACCACAAAAGTTTCACTTCAGGTTCTGGTCTCTTGTTACTTACAGCTGATTCTCCACAGCCCCAGCTGACCAGAACCCACAGATTACACAGTCCTGATGATCTCTGCTCTCCTTTGAAACTAGAAACTTCACAAGCCAGGCCTCCATCTTCTACAACTCCTTCAGCAAAACTGCTCCAAGCTCCACAGCAACAATCTTTAGGCATTCAATGATCTTCCCAGCCCAAAGTTCCAAACGCTTCCACAATCCTTCCCCAAAACACCAAGGTCAGGTCTGTCACAGCAATACCCCACTCTCGGTACCAATAACTGTATTAGTCAGTTTTCTGTTGCTGTGATAAAACACCAGACCAAGGAACTTATAAAAGGAAGAGTTTATTTGAGCTTACGATTGGCGGTTCCAGGGAATTAGTCCATTGTGGCGGGAGGCGTGGTGGCCGGATCCAGAGCAGCAAACAGAGGGTCACATATCGCAAAGAGCACAGGAAGCAGAGAGGAGCAACTGTAGAGCACGAGGCTTGTTAAGCTCACTAAGCCCGCCCCCAGTGACACACTTCCCCCAGCATGGCCACACCTTCTAAGACCTCCAGAAACAGCACCACCAACTGGAGACAAATGTCTGAATACCTAGAGCCTATGGGGGACACTCATTCAAACCACCACAACACTTAACCTCTCTGAACCTCAGTTTCCTCATTGAAAAATGGGGTCACAGTGACTTCCTTTAAAGGGCTAGCTAGCATCTGGGGTGTCTTTAGCTTTGTGATTGGCACGTGGTTTCCACTCCAAGAAGATCACAGCTCGTGCCCAGCAGGGGGCAGTAGTGTTGGTCAGAGTAACTTTAGGGTTAGGGTTAGAGCTTCATCCGTTAGGAGCCTTTTCTTCCACTGGGCGTTTCAGCATGTCTGTGGGGTGGGACCTCAGAATGCGCATTCTAGGCAGGAAGTGGGCCATGACCAACTGCGGATGAGACTGCTTTCCCTCTGTGACAGAGTAGGTTCCTCCACTGCGTGGGCATGGTGATGTGGGACCCCAGCATCCTGCCCCAGGGACAGCCATGGCACTGGGCTGGGATGTGTCTCAGGAGGTCCCCAAGTTTCCAAGAAAGACTCTCAGGTGCTGGAGAGATGTCTCAGTAGTTAAGAGCACTGATTGCTCTTGTAGAGGACCCCGGTTCGATTCCCAGCACCCACAAGGCGGCTCACAACCATCTATAACTCCAGTTCCAGGGGATCAGATGCACTCTTCTGACTTCCATGAGCATTGCACAATATGCAAAATAAAAAAATAAATAAATAAATGATTTTTTTTTTTTTTAAGACACTTTGTTCATCTTGTGGGACAGGCTCCGGTGGAAACTGGCTGCAAAATATACCTGGGGTTCAGGTCCTCCGCCATTATGGTGGCCACTTACGCAGCTGAATAAAGGCAGCCTTTGGCTCTTAGCAGTTAAGCCATCCAAGAGCAAAGCCCCATCTCTGGACACCTGTCGGACCGCCCTTTCTAACCGGGTGGGAACTTCTGCCCAGTCTTCTGTGCTAGACACATGGGGCAGCCCTTGAAGGGCCTCAGGGATGGGTGGGCAGGGTGTGGCTCCTGGATGAGAGGAACCCCTTGAAGTTGACTTGCACCTGCCTTGCTTTCTGAGGACAGTGCGACCTGTCGGGCATCTTCTAGATAATGTGAGCATTTCCCACACAGATAGAATTCCTAAATCGTTCTGTGCCTCTGTCAGGAAAGCCAAAGGAAGAGCTCAGCCCAGATCCACCTATCTCTGCCTCCCCAGTGCTGGGATTACAAGTATGTGCCACCATACCCAGCTTTTTGTTGTTTGTTTGCTTCATGTTTTTTAATCTTGGGTTCATTTTTAGAATAAAGAGATAGAAGAACTCACCAAGATTTGTGACGAACTGATTGCCAAAATGGGAAAAAGCTAACTTTGAACCAAATGCTTGGACTTGACCATTGCGTGCAATATGACCGTCGGCACACTGCTGTCCTTCTGGTTCCAGGGACAGGTTCTACTTCCACTTTTTGTATGCACTACTGTATCTCCTTTCTAAATAAAGTCGATTTGATCGTATGCAGTACTGAGGAGTCCTAGCGGGATTTCTTGCTATTGTTTGCATTTTCCTAGTATAATTCATAGCAAGTTGACCTCAGAGTTCCTGTATCAGGGAGATTGTCTGATCCTCTAATAAAAGACAAATTGCTGACCTTGGCCTTGCCCTTTGGCAAGGAATCCCCCAGGGTGAGCAGCTTCTGATTTCATATGAACATGCACAGCCTGCATCGGGACTCTTGCCTTAAGGAGTGTACACTTGATCTGCATTTGCTGATTTGTTTAAAAAAAAAATGCATGTTTCAAATAAAATTCTCTATTGTAAATAAAGTTTTCTTCTTTGAGTCTTGGCAGTGAGCGTGGCTGTGATCTTTTCTGGGAAGGGCTGAGTTTCTCACCTTTGTTAGACCCTATCAGTTTTGGCCTTTCACTCTGTCTGGACTCATTGACCATCGATTTAAATAACATTTCCTTCATTATCGTGGCTGGGTTTATAAGAGGAATCTAATGAGGAATATTGATCAACAATGTAAATAATTAATTGGATACTTTGGATTAACTGAGTTTTTTTTTTTTTTCTTCACAAAGCCTCTGCCGTTAGGTTGCATAGTGTTGCCTTTGATTGAGTGAAGGAACCAGCTCTCGCTCTGCCTGTCCCATCCTGTGGTGCATGAGCAACCCTGTTCCACTCTCCATAGGGAGATAGGAAAGGGTTAGGGACTCTCAGTGGGAGGCAGGTAACTAACCACCTCGCAACACGGCCTCCCTCACTGCCCTGACCTGCAAGGACCAGAGTGAAGGTAAGATCCTCCAGGGCTGAACAGAGGGAAGGAGCGCCGCTTTCCTGGGGCTGCTGTCACAAATGCCTACAGACATAGCACCAAGGACAGCAGAGGTCAAAGTCACGGCGTGAGTTCGGTTCCCTCCCGCTCCAAGGGACATCTGCTCTGTTCCTCTCTCTGGCTTGTCACAGGCTGGGTCCCTTGTCTTTGACGGCAGCTTTCCACTCTCGAATTCTGCTTCCCATGGTCTTCTGAGTCTCTGTGTTTCTGTGTCTCAAGCCTCTGTCTCCTTCCCCACCCCATCGTACTAGAGGTTGAACCTGAACATCTCACATACAAGGCAAATGCTCCTGCCCCCTTTTTATTTTATTTTCTTTCTGAGACAGGATGACAAAAGTGCTCAAACTGGCCTTGAACTCATTCTGCTGTCCAGGCAGCCCTTACATCCTCAGTCCTCCTGCCTGAGCCTCTCAAGACACTGGGATTATGGGCCGATGTCACCACATCCAGCTCCTCTCTTTTCTATTTTCCTAAATGTTTAATTAAAAAAATTGGGAGGCTGGAGAGATGGCTCATCACGAAACTTCCATGGGGTCTATGGCCCCACACCAGACAAGGTTAGTGACTGTTGACTGTACTATCAGAACAAGGTATCTAAAACACATTTGGGAGTGTGTTAACTGCACAAGAAAGAACACAGACATAAAGCAAATCTGACACAGTCTTACATTTCAGTTTTCTCTTCAAAATGAATTATGTTCCACAGAGTCAGCTTCTTCCTCCACCCACAACTCCCTCTGTGCCTCTTTTCAGTAGCTCAGCAGGCGTGGAAGCTGGTGGAAACTCCAGGTAGTCCTTGCGTTCTTCCAGACAAACCTGCACAGAGTCTGTTATAGACTCCTGTGTCAAATGCTTGGTGCCCAGAGGTCGGTGCTATTTGGGGAGGTTCTAGAAACTGGGAGGTGGAGCCTAGCTGTGGGTCCTTGAGAACACCTTTTTGAAGGTGTACTTTGTGCTAGGAACCTACCCCCTTTCTGTCATGAGTGAGTACCGTCGATGACATGCTCCCACTGTGTGATGTAACTCACAGGCCCAGAAATGGTGGAATTGGCTGTGAGGGCTGGAAGCTCTGGAAACATGAGCCAGAATAAACCCTTCTCCGTTGGGTCGTTGGTCAGGTGTTTTGATCATAGTGATGAGAAATGTGTGGGAAAGGATGTTCTGCGTCTGCCTGAGATCATACACTTCTCAGGGACTTGGTGTCCATAGAGCAGTTTGGCCCCAGCACTCTGCAATCTATGGCAAACTTTTATTTATTTATTTATTTATTTATTTATTTATTTATTTATTTATTTATTTATTTATTTATTTCGGTGTACGAATGTACTGTCTGCATGCAGGTCTGTGCACCCGTGTCGTGCAATGCCGCGGAGGTCAGAAGAGGGTGTCGGATTCCCCTGGAACTGGAGTTCTCCTGGAATTGGAGTTACAGACGGTTCTCAGCCGCCATGTGGATACTGAGGATCGAACCAGGGTCCTCTGCAAGAGCAGTCGGTGCTCTTAACCGCTAGGTCATCTCACCAGCCCAATATGGCGAACTTTATATCAGTAGAGGCATTTGTTTCTTTGAGAGACCACATAGCATTCCATAGCAGCAAAAGAAGTTTAGCTAGCCCTCCTGGGCATGGTGGGCATTTATACTGTGCCATTCTGTGTGGTGTCCTTTTGTACTGACAGGAGCATGCTCTTCAGGCTGAATTCTTAAGAGTCGCTCACCTCGACTTCAAGCATCTCCATGCTCCAGCCTCTAGCTTCTTAAACAGTTAAGTCATGAGCCCACGTGTTCACATAAGTAAATGCGGTAATGGCAAAAGTTTCTGAATGTACAACAGTTGGAAATTAATTAAAAATCAAATGCATCATGAATGCAATATGTTTCTGTCAGCACTTGCCTGTGTCCATCACACACCCATGTGGTGTTACCCACCCGTGTGGCATCACGGCCCGTCACTGCAGCCGTGGTTCTGAAACAGTGCAAACACTTTGCACGCTCTCACACCAATGCCAACAAACACCCCCTGAAAACCTTTACTTCCATTCAAGATTATTGTATGTTATGCATTGCAATGTTTCTACCTTATATACAAAGGGATTTTTGCTGTAATAGAAACGTGACTGTTTCATTATGGAAAATGAAGACTTTTTTTTTTTTTTTTTCAAGACAGGGTCTCCCTGTAGCCCCAGCTGTCCTGGAACTCACTCTGTAGACCAGGCTGGCCTTGAACTCACAAAGATCCACCTGTCTCTGCCTCCCAAGTGCTAGGATTAAAGGAGTACACCACCATGCCCGGCTGGAAAATGAAGACTTTTAATATTTTCCTGTCATCATTTCCCAGCATGCGAATTTCAAATGAATGTATCTTTGGGTTGTATTCTTAGAATGTTTGATTTTAAAATTTGAGGGCTGGTGAGATGGGTCAGCCAAGCCTGACGACCTGAGTTGTTCTCTGATCACCTATGCACCATCGTGTGCAACACGTGTATACAGACATATTGAATAAAAATGTAAAATAAATAAAAATTGCTGGGCTGGAGAGATGGCCCAGCGGTTAAGAGCGCCAACTGCTATTGTAGAGGACCCAGGTTCGATCCCCAGCACCCACATGGCGGCTGAGAACCGTCTTTAACTCCAGTTCCAGGGGAATCCGACACCCTCTTCTGACTTCTGTGGCATTGCATGATATGGGTGCACAAACCTACATGCAGACAGTACACTCATACACATAAAAATAAATATGCTGGGCGTGGTGGCACATGCCTTTAATCCCAGCACTTGGGAGGCAAAGGTAGGTGGATCTCTGTGGGTTCAAGGCCAGCCTGGTCTACAGGGCGAGCTCCAGGATACCTGGTACTAAAAGGGAGACCCTGTCTCAAAAATACCACAAAAAGGTAAAACTAAAAAATAAATAAATAAAAATTGCTCTTTGGGTTGTTAATCTGAGCATCCTCAAACTTCACTAAGTGAATTTTGTCTTTGGATTGGGACAGAATTTCCAGCAATTTCTGCAATGGGCCTAAACATTCTTGTCATTTTGAATTGTATATTTATGTCAAATGGTGTCTTGGCATTGCTGATTTTAAAGTTCAAACATTGAGCGGCTCCAAAAACTGTTGAAGATACTGTGCATTGTGCAATATCGGTTATTTAATCCAAGATTTCATTCTTTATGTAAAAAATAAGCAAGCACACCCATCTTATTAGTATGTAGATTTGCCTTTCTCCTTAATAAACGGTAGACTACTTATACCAAATAATTGGTTTAAATGTCTTTACAATTTATTATCAGTAAATGTCTGATTTGTATACCATGTTATATACCTATAATCACATGATTGGGCAAAAATTTCTCAGGCAAAAAAAAAAAAGCGTCAAAGATGGAACAAGTTTAAAAGAATTCCTCTAGGTCAGAAACCCTGGGCTGTGTGGATTGAGGTTTATTGTGGGTGGAGTGAGGCTGGATGTCCACCAGGGGGCGCTGCAATGGTATTTTAGAAAACACTCAGAAGGCAGAGGATTGGAGCTTGGGTTAGTTGATTCTGGGTTTTATGGCTATACCTTTACTCCAGACTGGATGCTGCAAGGCTAAAGAGGGAGGGATTTCAGAGGTCAGGTCTCCTGGGTGGAAGAAGAAAGTCTAGAGGGAAGCAGAGCTGCCATTAGTCAAAAAGCCAGGACTGATCTTTGCTGTGGTTCCGATCAAGTTCCAGTTCTGTGTTCAGCCATCTTACAGGCTGGCCTTGGGCTCTCTTGTTCCACCACAATCTGAGCAGCCTGTCCAATTCTGATGTCCTGTAATGCTGTTCAGGATCAGGGCCAGCCATGAGGGCCTGGCCAGCTCCAGTTTCTTAGCCAGAGTCCAGCTGTGAGGACCAGAGTGGATCCTCCTCCATCCCTCGTAAGCAGTTTGGAGGGAGGTAGACTGGAAAGCTCACCCCAGTACCCACCTGATGACAAGCCAGAATAGGCCCCCAGCTCTGCCACCTTATGGCAGATTCAATGTGATCTGGGTGGGTCACTTACCCTATCTGTGCCCAAGTCTTCATGACTCCTTACCCATAGGGCTGTTGGGAAGAAGATAGGCACATGCCCCCTACCCAAGAGCCCTGCCAGAGCTGCTAGATCAGATCAGGAACACAGCTCAGTGAAGGCCTAAGCTTGAGTTTTCTCAGCTCAGCATTTCCTTGTTCGTTCGTTCCCTCCCTCCCTCCCTCCCTCCCTCCCTCCCTCCCTCCCTCCCTCCCCTCCCTTCCTTCCTTCCTTCCTTCCTTCCTTCCTAACTCCAACACTGATTTAACACTTTGTTTTTTCTAACATTCTCATTTTTTTTAATAATATGGTTATTATGGTAAAAAAATTAACCACATTTTCTGTTATCCACTCATGAATGTTTTGAAGAGTATGATTCCATGCAAGTTTGTGCAACAGATTTCTAGAACTTCCTCATCTTGAGACTCAATACTCTGTGAGCCACAGCTGACGTCCCCCATCCCTGAGCCCCTGGCAGCCACCATTGTGCTTTCTGAATCTGACGGTCCACTTCCTTTCTTGAAGACTGGATGTTTCCAGGGTTTCATTTCATTTCCTCCTGCTTCTTTCCCTCTGGAACTCTCTTAGTGTCTACATTGAGGACCCCAGAGGCGGGACAAAGGCTCTGAATCCCTGAGCTCAGAAACTGCAGAAAGTGGACACGCCAAGGCCAGGGGTTCTGCTCAGGGACACCCAGGACAACGGTTCCCTGGGATGCTTCCCTAGAGTGGCCACTAGGAGGAGCCCTAGAGCTTTCTCTTAGCCAGTAGCCCCAGGATTGGTACCCAGGGGCAAGGGGAATGTGAAGATGGTCCAGGGCCCTGTATTTCAAATGCATTAGTTCAAATCACACATGATGTCTTCCACTCCAGGGAAAATTATATGGAGAAAATCTGGGGTGATAGGAAAGAAGCAGTGTAGAGAGCAGAGATGTCCTTTGGTACTTTTGTTAGGGTACCTTCTTGTGCACACACACACACACACACACACACACACACACACAGATCCATCACTGCATATCATCACCCCATCTCATCATCACACCAATACCATCATACCAGCACGCCATCACACCATTATAGCCCACTCCATCACTGCATCAATCACACCACCACTCCATCCCATTGTCATACCTTTGTCTTGGCATTGGTTGGGAGGAAAGCAGCAGACCAGACTCAAGGTCAGAGAGCAGACTTTGTGTGGTTCCATGTAGCTTCTGCCACTGCCCAGCAGAGGAGCACAGGCTGGTCTGCCCAGCACCTTAAGGCACTAAAATTCATTGGAGCAGCTGGTCACATTAACCAGCACTCACCTCTACACCAAGAAATAGGTGTCAGCATTCACAGTCACACACAGGAACGTGGAAGAAAAGATCTGCAGCACAGTAAGTGAATAGCTCATGTGGGAAGATTGAGTGTAGTAAGACCTCTTTTTCCAAAATGTGTATGAATGTGCACAAAATATTGATGTAATATTAATAGCAGCTAACTTTTGTCATGAAATTCAAATTAACCTTTTATTGTCAAAATATTTGGGTAGCCAGGCTCGGTAGCACATACCTAAAGTCCCTGGTCCATGGTCAAAAGGGCCAGGCTAGTCTATGTAGTGAGCCTGAAGCCAACTAGGGCTATTTAGTGAGACCTTGTTTCAAATCCCTTCCCTCCAAATTTTCCTGCCTCTGACTTTGTCTCAACAAGTGTGTCACATTTGTAAAAAGTAACTCCAACAGATTGTTTTCCGAGTGTAGACAAGACCCACAGTAGGTGAGGAGAACAGGTTCTCCTCTGGCTCCTGGGAGCCCTGCAGCATCAACTAGAAGCCTATTTCCTGCCTGACTACATCCAAGAAGTGTTGGACAGACCCTGAGCTAGGGCTTCTAATCCCCTTTCTTCTGTTAAGTGAAAGCAGTGTCTCCGGCCCTTTCCTGTCTGTATTCTGTCACCAAGTTCTCCCAGCCACCAGGCATCCCTCCCTCCCCTCCTGTCCTGTCCTGAGGTACTAGGTTTAAAGAGAAGCAACAGTTGATTCTCTGGGCCCCACGTCTAATCTGGATATCTTCTGTTTAATTCTGTGCTTCTACTGAGCATGAAACCTTATACACAGGCTACCTTCCAGCTGAGTGACAACTGACAGGGTCAACTGTGAGCTACCAGGAGCCCGCTCCCATGCCACACTCAACCCCAACCCCAGTCACAGGTCTAGAAAAAAATGCATCTCCCAGGGATACCCAATCAGCTAAAGATACTCCAATGCACACGTAAACATGAATGCAGTTATAAACATGTACCTAGTGGCTGAGCACAAACACCAGGTCCATGACCCACACAAATACAGATGTACACACATGCATGTACATGTGCACATACATGAATAGGCATAGATTCATATGTAAGTCATCTGCATGTGAAAGCAGAGTGGGAGTTGTGGATCCAAGTCACCACTCCTAGTGACATTTTCGAGGGCTTTCTAAAGGCCTTGATCAGTTGCCAGGCTATTGGGAGACAGAGGTGTGTGAAGTCTCTCACAGAAGCCTCCACACTCACCAGCTGCTCTGTAGAGAATGTGGCCAGGATCCAGGGTGGGGGCTGAGGGAGCAGGCAAATGCAGAGGTGCCTCCAAGTACATAGAATATCCACCAGGGCTGCCTCCAAGCTACATAGAATATCCACCAGGGCCGGGGCGATGGCTCGGCAGGTAAGTGCACTGGCTGCTCTTGCAGAAGACCCGGGTTTGATTTCCCAGCATCCACTTGGTGGCTAACAAATAGCCATCTGTAATTCCAGTTCCAGGGGACCCAACACCCTCTTCTGACCTCCACGGGCACTGCACATAACCAGATAGAAGTACACTTACATACAGGCAATATACTCGTACACATACAATAAAAATAATAAATAGGGGGCTGGAGAGATGGCCTATCGGTTAAGAGTGCTGATTGCTCTTGCAGAGGACCCGGATTCGATCCCCAGCACCCACATGGCAGCTGGAGCTGAGAACCATCTTTAACTCTAGTTCCAGGGGAATCCGACGCCCTCTTCTGACCTCTGCAGCATTGCACAACATGGGTGCACAAATGTACATGCAGACAGTACACTCATACACATAAAAATAAAAATAATTTTTTTAAAAAAAATGTAAAAAATAATAAATAGAATACTTTTTAAAAGAAGAATATCCTCCCTGCTCTACTTCCTAATTTATCTGACTTGGGAGAGGCTGTGACTGAAGCCCATGAAAGAGGCAGTCCTCAGCCTCCTGCGATGCCCAACTGATTTCAGGTTCCTGTTACTGTGACAGGGGCTCTCTGATTCCTGGCGCTAGTTGTCGAGGCTTTTCATGGACCAGTGTTCCAAGAGGGCATGACTGAGGTAGCTTCTACCTTCCCCTCCCCTAGTTTGGAGCAGAGGTTTTTCAGACCAAATTGTCAAGGTCATGGCTAAGGTCCTTCCTCCCTGGATCTTAGCCTGAGGTTCTTGGCCCCATCTTGATGTTTAAGCAGTTCTTAGAGAAGGCAGATTTAAACTCACCCATTAACAAAGTAACTCACGAGGCATAGCTTTCAATAGTATAAATGTGATCTTTGCTGAAATATTTTTTGTTGAAAAAATTCTGGATATAGAAAGTTAGAGCACACTTGAATGTCAAACCTGGAGGGGGATCTAGAAGTCTTCCAGGAGAATATTCTCTTTGGTAAAAAAAAATGCCTAAGGATTCGGGGATTGATCCTCACAGAGACCGTATTAAAGATATTAAGTATATTAATATGGTCCCCCAAGGAACAAGTAGTATAACTGCGCCTACAGAGGGAGCTGGGAGGAAGCGCAGGGCAACCCTTAGTCTCAGTGAGAAGCTGTCGTTCACAGTCTTGTCTCATTCTCCAGTGAGAGCCCTTTAGAGAGCCTGGAGCTTTGGACTGAGCTAACACACCAGAATCCAGAACAGAAAGTGCTTGGAATCTGGGTGCCGTTGCCATAATACCCACAACTACCCCAGGAAACCAAAGGCGGGCTCCCCTCTAAAGCACTTCAGCCCACAGAGAGAAAGGTGAGCCCCAGATGCCATGAGAGCTTTTGAGACTCGGGCTCAGACGGTGACCAGTCTTCAGCTCTCCTGGAACTCAGACACCAGTGCAACGAGCGTTCCTCCTTTCCACTGGCATCCTCTGTGAATGCTCCCTGTGGGCAGCGGGGCTTCAGAACCGGAAGTGGTAGGTACTTCACCCATGTTGGAGACCGAGGGGAGCACCTGGTGATGGCCTCTGCCTGTGCTTTGCTCCGTCAGAGCAGAGAGGCACTTCAGGGATGCCTGACTGGGGAGCTGTGGGATCTGGGAGCCGAGGGAACATCACAGACAGCTTCTGCTAACTCAGAGGGACTCAGGAATTAACACTTTAAATCCACTAAGGACACGTATCCTAGAGGACGTACATAATACAAATACATTTCAAGGCCACTGAGATGCCCCTGGGGCTCAAGGTCAGCTAGTAAGAGTCTTAGGTATGGAGACATCTGGACTCCTCTGAACTGAAGGAGCCCTGTGCGTGGAAGGTCCTGGCTGGGTCTACCTAGTCCTGTGCTCAACAGCTCTGCTGCAGGCTGCATGGAGTCCTTTCCTCTCTGCCAGATTCCTCTAGGCCACACTGAAGACTCAGAGTGCATACCCAGGGCAACGAGATGAGATGTAGGCAAGTGTTTTCAGCTGGGGAGTTGAGGGCACTCAGACCTCTGTGTGCAAGGTGGGTTAGAGCAGCCGCTGAATCTCCTGGGAGTGGGTCAGAACCTCTTGTGCAAGGTGGAAATCCAGATATGGAGGAAACAGGTTAGTGTTTGTGTGTGCGCGTGCGTGTGTGTGTGTGTGTGTGTGGTGTGTCTGAGTGTGCGTACATGTCAGTATGTGTCTATATATGTATGTATTCATATGATTGTACTATGTGGTATGTATGATGTATGTGGGGTATATTTGTGTGTGTCTGAATGTGTGTCTGTGTGTATACATTTGTATTCGCATGAGTGTATACGTGTGTGATATTTGTATATGTGGCATGTATATGTATGTTTGTGTGTATGTAAGTGCATCTGGGTGAATATGTGGCATGTGTGTGCTTGTGAGTGTGTCTATATGTGTGTAATTGTATGAGTGTGTGTATGTGTGTGGTGTGAGAATGTATATGTGTATATATGTTTATATTTGTATGAGTGTGTGTATGTGCTGTATGTATATGTGTGTGTGTGAGGTGTGTCTGGGTATATATGTGTATCTGTGTGTGTCTGTCTGTGTGTGTATGTGTCTGTGTGTGTGTCTGTCCGTGTGTATCTGGGTATGTGTGTCTCTGTGTGTACATGTGTGTGTGGTGCCAGGGCTTCAGTCCAAGGCCTTGGACTTGAAGGTCCACTTGCAGCTACATTCCTACCCAGGTTGATTTGATATACAAGTTTTGTGTTTTATTAATATTTCATTTATTATTTGTAGTTTATATTTGTGCATATAGTGCCTGCATGTATATAAGTGCACCCATGTCATGCAGTGCCCTCAGAGGACAGAAGAGGGTGTCGGATCCCCTGGAACTGGAGTTACAGATGGTTGTTAGCTGCCATATGGGTGCTGGGATTCGAACTCAGATGTTCTCCAAGAACAGCCAGTGCTCTTAACCACTGCCCCATCTCTCTGGCCCCGTCTACAAGTTCTTAGATGAAAGACAGTCACAGACAAGCACATGCGGAGATCTAATCTTTTCCATCACGCAGACCTGGCAGTCACATCTGTGTTTCTGTTCCCGTCCACCCACCCTCCATGCCCTTTGTTAAGAAATGAATGTTTGTTCAGCCAGATGCAATCACTTCTTGGAATGTCCCCATGCCTGATACTATAACCCATTGTCACAGTTTCCTGGGATGGTTAAGTTTAACCCTTCCTCCCTGTACCCTTCTCTCTTTTGCACCACTTTCCAACCTAGCCAAACTAGTCTGAGTACAGACTGTGAGTTTGAACCAATCAATGAGGCCTCTCGTCAGGCATAAAATACGCCATTTTGGCTGTGTGCCCTTTGATCTCCAACTTTGGGTGGTTATACACCCTCCTGGGCTTCCAGAAGTAAAGTTTGCCTTGCTGGGAAACTCGAATTTGAGTGGTGGGCTCTTGATTTGGGGCCTTGTTATTTTTTCTAACACACCATATATTTTCCCATACCCAATTAATTTGAAACACAAAGAGAAAGCAAATGCTGTGCTGAGAAGATGCCACACAGCACACAAGGCAGAGGGGAGCTTCGTGTTCCCAGTGCTGTACAGACAGAGCTTCAGCAAAGGCTCAGGACCACAGAAGCCCAGTGAGATACTGAGAAAGCCCATGACTGGGCAGTTTTAAGAAAAGAAAGATGGTTGTATGAAAGAGCACTCGGGGAGATCAGGGATTTCCCAAGACCACCTGAAGCACAGGTAGGAGCTGGGTGCTTCCACCAGGTGGATTGTTTGGTTTGATTCAATGTCTTTGTCTTGATTGGCTTGTGTGGCTGTGGGGGCGGAGTTGTCCTCCTAGCTGGTATAAAAGGTGGCCCTGTTGCCACTGTGAGATTTGAGATCGGGGATTTCCCAAGACCACCTGAAGCAACAGGAATCCCACCCCCCCTACCCCCACCCCACCAACTGGGATTGCCGAAAGAGTGTCCAACTGGATTCTTTGGAGGAACTTCAGAACAGAAAGGGAAGAGTGAGTTAGACTTCCAATAGAAAGCCTAAAACTTAGACAAGTCAACATTCCATAAGCAAGGAGAAAAGAAGAAAAACAAATCAAACAACGAAGGCATCCAAAGGAGGCAAGCAAAGCAAGCCTTCAACACAGTGAAGAGGCATTTGGGATTCACATTGGAATACAGGCAAAGAGAAACCACATACCAGGGACACGAAGAAGAGACAACATGGGAAAGGTGCAGGATAATTCCACACCAAGCTCTACCAACCCTGTGGAAGACTCCTACAGTGGGATCCCCCTGGAGATAGCCCATGACACAGATAGTAGAAGTACAATTGTGGACATACTCAAAGAAATCAGTAACTATAAAGAACAAGTCAGAGAACTCAGGAGAGAGAATGAAAAACTCAAGAAGGACCGAGAGAGAGAGAGAGAGAGAGAGAGAGAGAGAGAGAGAGAGAGAGAGAGAGAGAAACTCTGGAAGGAAGTGGAAACACTGAAAAGATCCCATGTTGAAAAAGATAAGGGAACCAACTAGCAAAGCAAAGAGCTACAGGAAGAGATTGAGAAGCTCCAAAAGGAAGTGGAAATACTAAAGAAATCAGAAGACAAAATGAAAAAGGAAATCAAACACTCATCCAATCAAGAGGAAAGGAATGGAAAAAGCCTCAGAAGCAGAATGGAGGAAGCAGAA